>CM059972.1:80681487-81281487 GCA_030490835.1 Annona cherimola | reverse complement strand
CCACATTCTCAGAGGCGGATGACAAACTTATGCAGAAGAGGACAAACAACAAATATTACAAGGCAAACTATGGCTATATGATCGTAAGTTCTCATAAAAGACCTAAATGCACAACGGGAAAGAGAGGAGATTGACCTATTTACCATCCCAATCCAGTTAGTGATTAAAGACATCCAATTCCTCATCAACTGAGCCATATTGGGTTCTAAGGTAGGAAATTCCTTTAACTCCTATCACGAGATTGTCACTAGCGAAGAGGGAGTTAAAGTAAAGCTAGCGGTTGATGTAAGTGACCCTATATAAAGGAGAGAATCTATAGGGTTGCAACTCGGGTTGATTTGATTTGGATTGTATTCTACCTTACTTATACACTATTTTTAAAAAGTTTATCCTACCCTACCCACCTACCGGGTTAGTTCTTATTATATTCTATCCTACCCATTACCCATAGGGTCAGTTCCGGATCTAAATCAATTCCTATAGTATTCAAAGATAATATTTGGAAAACCATGGGACCATTGAGGGCGCAACAGCAGTAAGATGGTATTTGCTTCTAAGAACTAAATTCCTTGCAATGGGCAACAACAGGAATTCATGAAATAAACGAAATCTCAAATAGAAAAAGATGGCCATGCTCCATCATTGTATATAAAATGAGATTATTTACTGTGATGATAAGCATGTAGTAAGGATGACTACTTCGTCCAACTAAATCTTATACCAAAAATATGGTGTGATCTTTCTGTTGGGAAAACCTTATTGATTAAAACATTAATCACCCCAAAATCCTTTATGTTAAATCACCAAGAAAATAAAATTATAAACGGAAGCGTACCTGAATCTATAGGAGTAGTTGTTGTTGAATCCGGAGGTTTTGTGGTCTTCCAAGTTAATGCCCTAGGGTTTCTGAAGAATGTGGCTTGTTTTTTCTAAAGATGAGATGTTAGAAAAGAAACCTATAAGATGCATAATCTGCCATATATATAGCGTACTCATCTTTTTAATTTTTAATTTAGTCCATCATAAAAATAAAAATTAGAAAATAAGCAACAGAGTATCTACGTATAGGAGATCCATAATCTACTAGATAATTTGGACCCATAAACCTTATGTGATCACTTTATAATTTTGAGTCACTATATATGATAACCAGTATATAATTATTATATATGTAAGTCCAAAAAATCCAACACTTTCATCAACTAAAAAAATGGCGTGTGATGATTCAATTTCCTCAAAATATTCATTGGTACAAAGGTTCTCAAATATGTATGCATTTATATCATGAAAATACCTCTGCACCCAACTGCGTTAGCTGTTAGGGCTGAAGTTCACTTACGCAATTGACCCCCAAAAGCTTGGATTCCAGCATTTGCACCTTTTCTCGCGATTCCTGTAGTTGGGAACAGAAGGGAATGAATAAATGTGAATCATGAAACTTCTATGAAAAAAACAACAAATCCTAGAAAAATTCGACACATCTCAACATCAACAAGGGCCTCATTGAAGGTTTGCAAGGAGGAGGTGGATTAGGTGGGCTTGCCACCAATTGCAGATGGGGTAATTGCTTTTCTTCCTAGCCGGTAAATATTTCAGTCATTGCTAGAGGCTAAGGACGCAAAAAGAAAAAAAATTTGATGCAAGAATAATAAAATTAAAATAAATAGGATAATTGTATAAAAGGTTGTAAAGAAATGATTAAAAAGTAGAGTAGTTATATAAAATTATCTAAATAATTAATTAAAAAAAGACAGTTCTGAAGAAAAATATTTTAGATGAGGAAGACTTTTTTTTTTTTTTGGAAATGAGAAAGACATTTTTTGGTGAATATCAAAAGCATCCTTATTGTAAAGGATTCTATTGCTTTTGGCAACTATTATCACCAACAAAATGTTAGGTTTATCTAAATATTAGTAATACGAAATTTATACAATAGCTATTAATAACTATTGTCAAGGAAAAATTAAATCTCTGCCTGTAATAATATTTTAAAATTTTCATTGCCAATGATAATTATGTTACAATTAGACGCTGTTTGGCGTTGAGAAAAAGCGAAAACATTTTTGGTTTCTTAAGCATAAAATCCACTAGTCGTTATGAACAAAGATATTTTTTTCCCAATGGTTTGTACTTTTACGTGACATACGCCACCAATTTGACTCAAATCCGCTAGGTCGCACTTAGTAGAGAAGATTAAGCAGGATTTTGGGCTCGGACTTAGCTAATATGCAAAGGGTTGTGGCAGTACCCACAGCTAGATCTCATTATGCTTGATAATTCATCCATTAAAGACCAAGATCTGACATGCCCCCAAAAATATATAATGAATATTTCCTTAGCTCATACCGCTACAAGAAATGTTTTAAATGCAATAATTGGTTTGGTTGCACATAATAGGAATTTAGTTGTTTTGATATTATTTAGCTTTCAACGAGTATGCACAACAAACAAACTAGTTGCATATATGTCGTTTTTTTAACTGATATATTTACATTTATCTTATATATCTATTGTAATGAAACCCTTAAGACATGAAACCCTTAAGACATCTTATATATCTATTATAATGAAACCCTTAAGACATGAAACCCTTAAGACATCTTATATATCTATTATAATGAAACCCTTAAGATATTCTTACAAATTTAAGAAGATAGTCTTCTCCCGTCTGGAAATCTAAAGATACAACCCTACTAAAGAAACATGGAGACAAAGCTCCGCTAAAGAACCAAAGAAACACAGCTCCCGAACAAATTAGGGACAAAATGCCTTTAGCACTATTAGGACCCCTATCTTTTACTTGGGGATAATGGTGCTACCAATCGAGCAAAGGCCTATTGGCGTTACATATATGTTATTGCATGTGAACAAATGTAGCCGTGTTTTATAAATTTGTTGTAGTTTTATAAATTTATTGTATATGTAATATTAATTTGATTGCATATAATATAACATTATATGTAGCAACTTATTTTTTGCTACAAATACCATCAAAGGGTGGCTGCAAATATCTTTAAGTTGAGTGCATTCACTATTATTTGATGTCTTCAGGGTGTGTTAGAAAAATGATAAAACTTTTGGATAAAAGATTTTTGAAATGTAAGAAAATAAACAAATATGATAAGGTAATGATAAAAAGCAAAGATAATAAGATTAAAATAGATAGCTTCATTGTATAAATATATGTGTATAAAGGAATTAAAAACTAGGATAGTTGTAATGAAAGACATGAAAAATAATTAAAAATTAAGATAGTTAAGAAAAGTCAAAAATTTTTAATTTTGGTTTTAAAAGTTTTAGCCTTTTGCCAAAGTCTAAAATGCCCAAAATTTATGTTATGATGCATACATAGTTACATATAACAACTTTTCTTGCAATGTACCTTACTTTTGGAAATCATGTGGCTATAATAAACGTTGGCACTAGCCCATTAAGAATATGTCATCCTTTGTAATTAAATGCCAAGTTGTGGTGAAAGACAAGTAATTAACTTGGTCATTAGTTAAGGTGATCAGTATTTCGTATTGACTATAATTAACTACAGCAACTTGTGGGAGTCAATATATAATAATTAATATGCTGGCGTACATGCTTTGGGTGTGATTGGCGTGTACACGAAAGATAAATTAGTGGTCATGGTAACTTGTTAGTGCATGAGTGTCACTACTCACTAAAATAAAATTTATTATATACGCACATGTTGCTGTTGTCAAATTTTAATTTTACTATGTCTAAAAATGAGCCAAAAATGTGAAGTTAAAATTTTTCAATATAAAATTTTCCACTCTCCATAATTACCTAACAATAAGCAAAAAAGGTCGAGCTAAATTTTTTTAATATAAAACTTTTCACTCTCTATAACTACTCTATTTTTAATCATTTCTTCACATTTTCCTATATAACTATCTTATTTTTCAATTATTTTTATTTAACCGCTCACACAACTAATCTATTTATTTTAATTTGATTATCTTTATTCCTTATTATTACCTCCATCATATCACATCATTTTCTTTAGATTAAAAATTTTTTATATCAAAACTTTTCATCCAAAGTTTATATCTCTTCTTAACACACCTCGATTTCTATACTAATTGCAATTGAATTTTTATTACTATTTATAACTAAATGTTCATAGTTATATTAGATATTACTTTTGGTTATATGGGGATATTTAACTTAATGTCACTGCTCAAAAATAGTCAAATATTTGTGACTAAATAATTAATTATAATTAAAATGTATTGGGCGGCTACGTAATCGAATGTCTAGGGGCCACTTTTGCTACCTTATGGCTAGGTTAGGGTGGTCTAGATGGCACCTAGACATCCAAATTTCAAGAAAAAAAAGAGTAACCGAATATTTGTTAAAAGGTTAACAAAATATTTATAGCTAATTAATCAATTATAGTCAATAGAAATGGAGCTATATAACCCTCTTAACTTTTAAGATATTGATCATTGATCAAAATTTTAATTCATTCATTGTATTTAACATTATTTGTTTATCTAAGAAATCAAGTCTCATCCCAATCAAGTATGTTTATGAGCCATATTTGTTGAAAAATATATATTATTAGGTAAATTATGAAAAACACTTAGATCTATTTACATATGTATAAGAATGTACTAATACTTTGTAGAATTATTTATCTACATAAAGATGACATCTTAGACAGTTTAGATGTTGAAAACACAACTTCGAAATTAATATTTACTGTTAAACTATTTTTTTATATTGATTTTCAATAGGGCCCACGCACACTAATATTAAACAAATAAAAAGGTTTCTAAGATGCTATAAATAATGCTAGATATAATCAATATGATGGATTTTCCATCGACTATAAAGATTTAAATATGAAGAGGATTACATAAAAAAGAGATTTCGTAGAAGCAGAACCAAATATATATTATATGTAACCAAAAAATTAGCCATGTAAAATAATTTTTTTTGCGGTGTTGTTGATCATGTATGTATATATACGTAGTATTAATATTAATTACTTTTGTATGCATGCACATATGTGCGCAGGTTCCATTTTATTAGCTTGCTCAGTTGACAGCTCACATTTTCTTAAATATATAATTACACATTCATGTGTAAATTATAAAATTATTTAGAAAAATTTCCATAAACATTAGAATATAATAATCTTTTGTAGAATTATTTATTCATATATTAGTGATATTTCAGACAATTTAATTATTGAAAATGCATTTTAAATTTGATTTTTAACATTAAATTATTTTATTATGTTAATTTTACATAGTTGTATCTGAAGCCTATGTATAAAAAAATTACCTAAATGATGAGATTTTTATAATAATATAAATGATGATAAATATAAAGTATAGAGCAGATTTTATATTAATTATTAAGATGAAAAAATATATAAGATTATATAGACTAATGGAAGTGGAGTTTCAGAAGCTGAACTCTGATTTCACTACCTGCTTAAATTATCACTTAGCTACCTGTACCATGCACGAATTTTTCAACAGTAATGTTTTTATTTATTCATATTTATGTCAGTTCTAGGAAGGAGAGCTTGCAGGTATCGCGGTGGGCTCGGCAGTCACCATCACTTCAATCCTTGCAGGGTAAGCAGTGATCTGGCCTCTCTATAACTTCAAGCGGCATCAAACCAAAAGCATTCAGATTGAGTAATAAGATATTGGTTCACGCTAATTACTAATTATCATTCATATCGATAAGATAATTAAAGAACACGAAAATTTGGCATGCAAAACAAACCCTGCAAAAATTTTGATTTTTAGCAACTAAAATTAGGATCCTTCCAAAAAGAAAAGATTTGTTGCTAAAATAAAATTTGGTTGCTAATCAGTCGTGATATATTCTATATTACAACTATTAAGAAGAAAATTCTTTTGATGTAAAACTATTAAGAAGGAATTTGGTTGCCAATTATTTATGTTTTTGTGTTTAGGAGGCCTGATTTGCTTATCAAAACTTTATTTATAATAAAAAAAACTTTCTTGCCTATGAAATCATTACACTAAATAACAAAATTTTTCCTTGCCTGTAAAAGTGTCATTATAAGCAAGAAAATTTTCTTTGCATATGCATTTTTTCTTTCTAATAAAGGTTACAAAAAATATATCGTTTGTAGCAAAATAAGTATTATTTTTTTAATATATAGGAGGCGGCTCCTTTAATTAGATGTATATATTAATAAGAGAATTACTTTTTTCCTTAACTTTTTTAATAAAAAAAAATACATGTGTAAGTATGACTTTTAGAAATACTTGAGTCTGTTACACATCCCCATTTTCATTGGTATATACAGATGCTAGTGAGCCATTAGTATTCTTCCATCCACAGTGAAAGTACTATAAAAAAAATTTGATGTAAAGGCATATCTACACAGTTTGATTATAATTACAAATATACCTATATAGTTTACAATTTGAAAATAACCCAATATAATTTGACAATAGTTGTAAATATACTCATATCATTATGACATTGTTACTACATAACTATGGTGTAAGTATATTTACAAAGATATGCAAGCTCTATGGATATATTTGTAACAAATATGCCCATTTAATTTCTAAAATTGCAGTAATAGTGTTATAATAATATGAGTATATTTGTAATTATAGTCAAACTATATAATATTATTTTGCAATTTATAAAACTACGTGGGCATATTTATAAATGGTCAAATCATGGTTATATTGGCAAATTACCCATATACAATCCAAAATTTTTTTACATACATAGTTACAAATATAAAAATAAATAATATGATGGTTTGGATCTAAATGCAAATATCATGACAAGCTCTCATACCTATAGGCAGAATTAAATAATTAATATATAGGCTTGACCATAATCTGTCATGCATCACTTTGTGCCCGAAGAAAAAGTATATCATTGTAACTAGCTAGCATAGTAGTACACTTGTTAATTAAAGGTTGCATGCATGCTACCTGCAATGGATCGAAGACCAAAGTTAGCAACAAACACATGTATTTAATTTGGCCACTGAGTTTGAAAAAAGAAAAATTATAAGCATAAAAGTATGCAAAAGCATATATAGTAGCAACTATTTTTGCAATGAACATTTTGTTGGAAACATTCAACACAACAATTTCAAATTTATAGTTAAAAAACATTTTTCTTGGGGTGGTGAATGTGTTTAGAAAAGTAACTTTGGCATGAGTATAAAGACACATAATGTTTGATGGTGTATTTAGGTAGCTAAATACTAGTCATTTTAATATATATATATATATAGGGAAATGATCCAGTGCATGCGACTGCACCGTGCAGTCCATGCACTGTGGGGCCCACCTGATCATTTCTTATAAATTCACCCCACCCATTGTAGAATTGTTCACTTTATTACCATACCAATTTTCACCCAAATCCAACATGTGTGTAGTCTCCATCTTAAAATGGTGCAAAATCAACGTAATAAAATAGTTTAATGTAAATATCAAGTTTAAAGTAGTTTTTTCAATATCTAAACAGTCTAAAGTATGATTTATATATGGATAAATGAGTGTATAAAGTTTCATTATAATCTAATATGTGTGGGGTCCATTTTACAGCGGACTGCACAGGATCGGTTCCCATATATATATATATATATATCATCACTTCTTCTCTCCACTCAGATCAATCTTTGGAGGCTCGATGAACCCAGCAAGGACTTTGGGCCTTGCGGTTGCAAGCAAGATATACAAAGGCATGGAGTATACATTTTGAGTCCTGTTGTGGGGACATTGTTGGGTGCGTGGTCCTACAATTTCATCCACATGCAAGACAAGCACTTGCACTCACCACTCTCCAATAATAATAGTCTATCATCTTTGATGAGTAATAGTTGTGGTGTCAGTCGCAATTGCACAAGCAGCAGGCAAACTGATCATCAAGCAGTTGCAACAGCTGAAGACGATACATGCCGTTCTTCAGATATCATTTGAATCATCCACCATGCGTATATACTTTTTACTGTTACCATAAAACCCTTCCCTTGTAATTACCATCCTTATGCTTTCTTGCATGCATGTAATTATGTTTGCTTGTTTTATATATGCTCGTATATGTGTCTCTATGTAAATTATGTGGGGTTTGAATGAGAGAAGTGAGGTTGTGCTTTTCTTTTAACCCCTCACACGCATGAAATAAATTATCCTTATTTTGTCAATATTTATGTTTCCTTGGCATGTAAGATGGGCCGTATGTCTTTTTTTATAGCAGGCCATATGTTTCTTAATTAGCTATATATTAGTATTTTCCATTGCAAATAAATTAAGACGCATAAATTCACACATAAATCAACTTACTTTCGTAGAATTATACATGAGGAAGACTGCTTATTGAGAAGTTAATTGATAAGAAAATGTTATACCAACAACCACCACAAACTCACACCATATATATAATATTACCATCATCATCCACTAACAATTATGAAAGGAAAAAGTTAATCTTATATTTCTCAACACTTGGGGTCCAAGGAACCAAATTAGAGGTGGTGAAACTAATTACCCTAACCTCAATTCGTTTAAAAATTTCAATTACAAATGATTAAATGAAAAAAGTGTGCTCCCATGTATTTCCACAAGGAAAAAAATTCATGCTTGGATTCAAGTGAGTCTCTATGTTAGGGTTTCAAATTTATTCCCAAATTTAGGAAGATCTTCGTGAGAATCTAAAGATCTTAGAGAGCGAGTAAAGATCGATCACCATGGCACTTAGAGAGGAAGACTTGCTACTATAGGAAATCCAACACTAACAATCGAGCACGTAAGCTTCCAAAAATCAATCGGGAGGGAAAGCTATTAATCCTTTACTCCCTTTGGTCTGCCTAAAGTTATAATCAAGATCTTTTCATGGCATCAATCTAGAGGATTTCAAAGACTAGGACAAGAAGCACATTCTCAGATGTGGATGACAACTTATGCAAATGAGGACACATAGCAAATATGACAAGACAAACTATGGCTATATGATTGTGAGTTCTCCTCATAAAAGACCTAAATGCATAGCTAGAAAGAGACAAAGTTGACCTATTCACCATCCCCATCCGGTTAGTAATTAAGGATCTCATCCGGTTAGTGATTAAAGACAACCAATCCATATTGGATTCTATGATAGGAGATTCCTTTAACTCCTATCATGAGATTGTCCCTAGTGAAGGGAGAGTTAAAGTAAAGCTAGAGGTTGATGTAAGAGATCCTATACAAAGTGGAATATTTGTAAATGTGGCTCATTAGCAAAGAGGCAGATTATGTTTCAATATGAAACACTGTCCATTTTTTGCTATTTGCATGGAAAGATGGAATTTGACCTCAAAGAATGAAATAGATACATAAGGGAGAACAAGCAACTAGAGTCCAACTTTTAGTATAGCTATAATCTAAAAGCAAGGTTCAAGACTTTGGGGTTAAGAGGAGAAAAGGGGAGTGGGAGCAAATGTATTCCTAAAACATATCTAACAAATATAATGTACGAACGAGACAAGGAGAATCTTACGATCAATATGTATATAGCAGAAGGAACAATCGAAGTGATTTCAAAAGAAAGGAATAAGGAAGGATGGAGGAAGGAGGGCCTCGGAAAGGGGAAAGAGAATAACCCTTAGGGAGATAGGAGGGTAGAGGGTGAAGGAGCAAAGTCCATAAACGAGAATCTATTTGAGGAATACAAAGAGGGGGCAGAATGATATGAACCAGATGAGTAAGGTAGGAGGGAAGGAGAGTGACTGGCTAAAATCAGGAAAAGAAGGAGAAGACAAGGTCAACAAACATAATTGGAGGAGAGGGCAAGTCACAATGGAAAGTAAATTGAATAGAAAAAAAGGAAGGGCATGAGGAACATGAAGCAACTAAAGGAAAGGTAAAAAGGGGTGTGTTGGGGATAACAGAAGCAACAATCAAATTAGGAAACCAATAAGGAAAGGGAACACAAAGGGAGGAAAAAAGGAAGGCAAAGGGAGACAGGAAATGGCAAATTAGGTAGAGGTGAAAGTGGATATGGAAAAGAAAATACGGAGGCTAACAAGGGCGTAGGGACTCAAGGTACTGCTGAAAGCAATTGATTTCACTAATTTTTGAACCGTGTAAAGGTCTAGCGAGTGCCAGCAAATTATTAAGACCTAAAAGAGGTGTAGAGATGGATGGAACAGTTAGCTAAAGTAGACTCATGAATAACCAAAGGTTATAAGATCATGGTAAGTGAGGTAGGATGGCAAGAACTAAGGAGCTATAAATAGAAGGAAAAGGTATATCAGACAGAAGATAGAAGAGACTAGAAGGAATCAAGAGAAGGAAAGAACAGAGGAGAATACCATAGTTGATAAATGTGGGGTGGGGAAAAGAGGAACAGTTAAAGTTGAAATGATGGATAGTCTAAGAATTAGCTCTCCAACGGATAAGATGAGAAAAATACATAGTGGAAACAAGATCTACATTAAAGTGGAGAGGTGGAGGCTGTGATTAACACCCAACCCCACTAATATTAAGTTCTATCATTGCTTGACATTGTCATGGGCTTGAAAATCTATGAGCGATTTAAAATCTCCTAGACCTCATTAGGAAGCAAGTTCCTCAATTAGTTTTTCTCTGCGAAATAAAAAGGACTACAACGAGATGTCTTAATGAAGTTCAAGAATCTCATGTTTGTTGAACGCACTAGCGGAAAAGGAATGCTGGCTCTTTTATAGCAAGAGGAATGGAAGGTTAAGGTAAAACTTTTTTAAAAGGACCATATAGACATCTACAATTTGATTAATGTTGGGTATATGGGGGGCTAATATGACTTGGAGGAATAACAAAAGAGGGTTTAGTCATGTTGAAGCTAGGCTTAACAAGGGCGTAACTAACCCTAGGTGGCTGGATCTTTCTCCATTTGCAAAACCCTATCACTTAAGCACAACTACATCAAACCATTGTTCTATTAGGATGACTCTTGATGCAAGATAAGGGAACTAAAAACCAGCAAGAAATTTCATAACTGATGTGCAAAAGGATAAGAAAATGTTGGCAACAGCTTATGGACTAAAATAGAAGGAGAAGGGAAATCTTCAAAAGGTAATCCAAAAGCAGGGCCAGTAAATTTGAAGATGCAACTGCGATCAGATTCAAAGATGAGAGAATATTGGAAGTAAAGAGAAGGGTAAATAATCTACCAGAAGATGAGGAAACAATGTAAAAGCAGAGGGCCAAGGTCCACTGTCTTCAGTTGGAAGATAATAATATGTCTTTTTCTCACAAAGTAACTACTCATAGAAGAAGGAACAACTTCATAGATAGTCTCCAAGATGGATCAAACAGATGAGTATGTAGATAATCTTTAATGAAGAAAGGAACCAACTCAATAAGCCCCTATTATTTGAGGAGGTTGTAACAGCTATTAAAGCAATGAACCAACAAAAGCCCTGGAACATGATGGTATGTGAAAGGAGTTCTTTCAAAAAGATTGGGGATCTCTGGGGTAGGATTTTTTAACATGCACATGGTTTTTATGAAAAGAGGACTCTCTTATCAACAATGGTCATTCCTTCAAGATCTCAACTCCACTATAATTACCTTAGTCCTAAAAAACAACGGGCCATGCAGGATAGCTAGCTTCAAATCAATAAGCTTGTGAAGATCTCAACCCCACTATAATTATCTTAGTCCTGAAAAATAGCAAGCATGTAGGGTATCTAGCTTCAAGCCGATAAGCTTGTGAAACATGGCTTATAAAATCACAGTAATAGTTCTAACGAACCTACTAAAGGGTTGTCTGCGAGGAAGTATATTCAATTAGAAAAGTGCATTCATCCAAGCTACCTTATCATGGATAATATGTTAATTGCATGTGAAGCCATTAATCACTAGAGCGGCAAGAAAAGGGAAAACAGAAGATGTTGTTGTGCAGTTAGATATGTTGAAAGCCTATAATCGTGTGGAATGGGAGTATCTATTAAAAATGATGTGGAGAATGAACTTTAATAAAGTATGAATAAGGTGGATAAAAGTATGCCTAAGCTTAGTGCGATATAGGATATGTGTGATTGACTTTCTGATAGATTATTTTAGTCCAATAAAGGGCTAAGGTAGGGGAATCCCCTCTCACCGTACTTATTCTTAATATGTGTAGAAGGGCTTTCCCAAAGAATAGCAGAAAAAATATACAATAGGTAGCTCTCTAAGTTGAAAATCTACTCAAATGAACCTGTAGATTATGCACTGATGTTTGTGAAGGTGAGCAAGAATGAGATCTTATGCCTACTTGAGGTTCTAAGGGAGTACAATGAGTATTCGGGATAAATGATAAACATCAAAGAATAGCACTCTTCTTTAGCTTAGATACCCCAGTGAATCGTATGAGAGAAATTGGGCCTATTGGGATCAAAAGGGTAGATGATAACAAACTATTTGGACTTACCAACGTGGTTAGCAAAGTCAAAGAAATAGGTTTTGAAGAACATTAAAGAACATACATGGAAGAAAATATAAGCATGGAAGGAAAGAGCCTTGTCCTCTAGTGAAAAAAGAAGTCCTTATAGCAGCAGTTGCTTAGTCCATCCTATGTTATGCAATGAGCCTTTTCCTATTCTCATGCAACTTTTATAAAAAAGTTAACGAAATGATAATTAAATTCTAGTGGAAAGAGAACAAAGGCAAGTGGAAAATCAGTTGGCTTAGTCTATCCTATGTTATGCGATGAGCCTTTTCTTATTCTCATGCAGCTGGATCACTTGGAGAACCATGGGCAACTCAAAAGCACAGGTGGCATGGGATTCAAAGACCTAGTAGCCTTCAATTATACAATAACTCCTATTATAAAGTGATGAAGGTAAAATACTTCCCAACGAATGACCTGTGGGATTGTAAGCTAAATGCAGTGATTCATGCATGCAAAAGTGCATATTGAAAGCAAAAGAAGTGATGAAGGGTAAGGGAAATGCAAGGGATTGATGGCAGCAAAATACCATCCTTCAAGGACTTGTGGTGAAAGCTAAATTGAGGAAGGCGTGTCTCCTTCCACGGCCCATTTCAAATAAAAAAAAACTAAGCACATTAATAGAACACAATAATGGCACATGGAAGAAAGACTTGATCATGTACTTTTCAGATCCTAACTGTTGGAGAAATAGACCAACTGTAAGACGAGCGAAGAGTCTACAAAGTAATTGGCGAAGCAAGCTTCATACAAAAGTGAGGATTTTTGTCTGGAGGCTATTCCATAATGCGTTGCCCACTAAGGTAAACCTACACACATGTGGTATCACCTTTGAATTATGTTGTCAGTTTTGTAAGAAGGGAAGGGAGGACACAAAGCATCTCTTTGTTTTTTTGTGAATGTACGATTGCTTTAAGGAGGAGGCTAGTCCTCGATGGAAATATTTAGGTGCCGAGGTAGGCAAATCAAATGCTTTTTTAAGAGGTTAGCCACTGACTAGAGGAAAGAAACAATGGGTATCTTTATCTTATTTTGCTGGAAATTAGCGATGCAACTTAAGTTAGATAGGTCCGGATTGGAGTCGACCATACCTTTACCATATTTTAGAAACTCATACTTATTATATTTTAGATTGGGTTGATTCTGGGCTTATCCTATCCTATTTTTCAAGAATGAGTCAGCTCAGTTCCAGTTCGAATTCGATTCCAAAAAAATGTGATCATATTCATTTACTCCATCTATTAATATGATGAAGAGGTTGGGAATTGATGAGTAGAAAAGCCAAGTGGGTGTGAGGCTTAAACGGCTAGCATAAATGTAGGTTTCAAAATAGCATTTGCTTCTTTGTTGGCGTCAGCTCATTTATCATGTTTGTCATGTAATTTTTTTTTATTCTAAAAGTTACATATATTGCAAGCTCTTATATATTAAATATTTACTATACTCATTTAAAAAATTTTAATAATTAGATGTTCACTTTTAAAATATTTTAAAAAAAATGTATGTTGTCAATCAACATACATTTATAGCATAATAAAACAAGACACGCTAAATATGGTAGCTATTTGAATTTTTAAAAATATTTTAAAATAAAAAAAAAACCTCGGCGCAGCCCGGACGCATTGAATCCTTACTTCTGCAATCAATTTTCTATTTAAAATTGTCATCCTGTGCCAGCCTTCACTTTTACATCACGGGGGATGTTGTGATGGGACCATCTCGGGGTCATCCAGACAATTAGCCTCCATCCATATGGCATAATCACTTAGATAGAGCAGCTTATACATATGGTACTTGCGCTATCTTGGATAGAAAAATTAAGCAAAAATAGATAATATATGTAATCCAGTCAGCCCTGGGTATCCAACCCCTTAAACTGACCTTATCCAATTTACAGTATCCAAAATGTCAACCCACTAGTACCCAGATCGAGTTGCACATCTACTGAAAATAATATTTGAGGATCAGGATTAGAGAAGATAAAGTTTAGCCAAACTTTAAAGGAGACCATGATGTATTTTAAGTTAAAATACAACGTTTATGTATTTTTACAATTAGTTATATTTTTTTTATTTTTTCTTCATAAACGTGTTTTTGTAAGTGTATCCAATCCATGTGCAAAGCTTTGTCATTTTACAATACTTTCACATTTTTATTTTTTATTTTTTCAAAAATCAAGTTTTTTAGGGGTGCAAAATGACTTAAATGCCTTTGAACTTGATGATTTTTAAAAAAATCAAAAATAAATATGTAAAAGTATTGTAAATGGAAAAATTTTGTACATAGATTAAATATAGAAAACTTGTTTATGAAGAAAAATTTTAAAAATATATCTAATCGTAAAAATAAATGAATGCTTTATTTTAGCCTAAAATACATCATAATGTATATAATCGTTCTCCTTCTTTAAATGAGGCATTGGGCTGGTGCAAATCTTACTGGGACAATTTTCAACATGCGAACTTCCTTAATAGGTACGGGATTCATGGATGCTGAGCTCATTCCAAACGGACTCGCCTACAAAGAGGAAGGCTGAAAGTGCATGCGGACGGAAGACGCAACTTCATTGATAATTGCATGGGATTTATGGCTTTCGTAAGAAATTCAGAAGACACCATTTTGCAGCGATGCTGGCAGATCACGGGGATACAAGAGTCAGTGATCACGACGGAAGCTTCGGCACTCCAAATTGGGTTGCAGTACTGGTGTGTTGAACTAAAGGTGCAACATTTAGATATGGACAGTGACTTCTTAATTCTGATAAACTTTTTGAAGGAAGATAGACAACTAATGTCACCCGTGGGATCTATGATCCAGGAAATCAAGCAACAGGCTGTGGAGGTGTGTGATCTACTGATCTGGAATATCACCATGTTCTGAGAAGGGGCAACGGAACTGCCCATGAACTGGCAAAGTTCGCTTCAGTTAGTTATGAATCATTGTATGACATGGTGGGCCGGGAAACCCACCCCATTTCATTGGGATATACTTTATAACGATCTTTATGCTGGTTAATGGACATTTCTATCATCCGGAAAACAAAAAAAAAAAGAAAAAAAAATTCAATTCTAATCCTATGTCATCTATTAATGGATCCGGTTGTTGGCCGATCATGGTTTGGTTATAAAGCCGGATTTTAATGGATTGAGTAATAAAAGAATTTGAAACTTAAACAACAAACTGGTAAATTTGTAATCTTCAATAAAGAATTAAAAAAGCTTGTAATGTCATTAGATTACTTAATTTTGAAAGAGGAGTCTTCGTAAAATGTCGATTAACAATGCGGAATCATCATATGCAGTCCATTTTTAAAAATCTGAATAAAATAATCAATAAATTTTTTTATTTGTCAAATTTTATAGGATTTCTGATATAGATAAGGAGAAATGATCCTGATAGTTGTAACCTTCCCGAAAAAGACTATTTACAACACTTGATACTCTTATGTTTGAAAATTTTAAAAATATATATAATACGTATCCAAAAATAGTAAAATTTGATTATATTTACATATATATAGATAAATAAGTGTACGATGAAAAATAATAATAAATATTTTAAATATATTTTTTGAGGTGGGCTAAGTAAAATATTTACTTAACCCAAGCTATCAGTATCATTTCTCAGCTTTTGTAGCTGGACGCACTAACTGCCCAGCGTGGCCAGCCGCTCATGATAGGGCTCCTTTACTAATTATGCATTACTTGTAAATTTGGCATTAAGAATTCTTTAACCTTTCCATGTGAAATGTAAATGAGGGATCGAGTTGATGGAATTTGGTTACATTGGTTAGATTATCGTGTAGACGAGTTGAATAATTTTAATTCATAATTAGCTCATTTATCTTAATTAACGGGTTATAATTGTCAGATCAACCAAAAAATCTTTCCATTAGCAAAAAATCAATCCGCAGCGTCGTGGGCTTGATGGGCCTTTTGGTGCGTGTTCTAGACAGCCCTGGACTCTGGATAGCTAATAAGCTTCCATCCGTTCCTCTCCATTTGCCAATTATCGCATCAGTATTTATTTGTAGGGTGTGTTTGACAATGGATAAAACTTTTGATGAAAAGTTGTAGAGAATAGAAGTTGTCAAATGATATGATATGATAGGGGTAATGATGAAGAGTAAATAGGATAAAGTTAAAGTATATAGGTTAGTTGTGTAGGCAGTTGTATAGAAATGATTGAAAAGTAGGATAGTTGTATAGAAAAATACGAAGAAATGATTTAAAAATAGGATAGTTGTGGAGAATGAAAAGTTTTAGATTGAAAAGTTTTAACTTGACAAGTTTTACTCATTAACAAACACACCCTATTATTATTTACTCCGTGGCCGGATTTTGCATTTTTTATTTTCTCTGTTAAATTTCTAAAAGGGAACCAGTATAGGATCAGTTTCTTTGAAATTTCAAAAGAACAAAAAGATTGTCTTGATTACTGCATAACATAATTAAGCACAGTTAGTTATGTTTTCAAATATTCTTTTAATTAAGAATACTATTATCACATTAGTAAAACTTTTTCTAGGCTACAAAATTAAATTTCTCAAATAGTGAACCACTGAAATTTTTGTGAAACCTTTTGAATGGGGCCGCTTTGATGATAAATTATTTAAAGTCATTTGTTTTGTCATAGTACCGAAAAACATTTAAAACAAAATCTTAGATGGACCATACTTAGCTTAAAATATACAATCATATATTACTTAGGTTAAACTATACAATCATATATAAAATATGTAAAGTGCTTATATCTATTTAAGATGCATTAGGAATACCCAAAATTTATAAAGTTGTAAAGTGCTTATATCTATTTAAGATGCATTAGGAATACCCAAAATTTATAAAGTTGTAAAGTGCTTATTTTGTAAAATCGTCTTTGCAGATAAAAGAATGTCGTAGACCATTATTATATAGATGCTGAATTAGCACCTTTCAAATGAATAAAAATCAAATAATTTTATTTTATTTAATTTTAAGCTTTTATCACTTTTATAATGGAGACCATAGAAATACTTTGTTTAGATGAAATCTTCGGTGTTTGGCAGAAAGGAAAATTTTCTGAGAAAATAAGAGTATCGTAATACGATAAAACTAATTACTAAAAATAAAATGAATATATTTAGTAATTCGATAAAAATTTTAAATAACGATAGAAAAATGTATGCGTTTGTCATATCAAAATGGGTACATTGTGTCTCGTTCTATGAAACCTCTGTTTTATCTCATCCCATGCATTTTCATCCACTCGTGTTTGTCATCTCAAATGGATATATCGAATAGGACTTATACGAAACCTCCCTATTTCATCCACACTCATAATTAGTGATTATATAATCTCATCTATTTCCTCGGCCTCGACGAATAGTGAAAAATCTTCTACTGTACTTATTATCATTTATATTTTCATGAAAGACGTCATTTATCTAATACAATTGTGCATCATCCCATTTACACATGTATAAAATCAATGTAATAAAATAGTTTAATACTGAATTTCAACTTTAAAATTATATTTTTAACATCCAAATAGTCTAGTGTATCATTATTATGCGCATGGGTGATTTTATTAAGTAACCTTACCTTGTTTTTTATTTTAAGTATTGTTACATTTTAATACATGCGTACTAATCTAAGTTTTTTTTTTTATACTCTAGATATAAATATACATATTCTAAGCAAATGTTGCTCATCCTATCTATGATTTGCATAAAACTTGATATCCTAAATAAATGATACTAAATATAAGAACTTTTCTCAAATATACTTGTTATATTTTACTTTAATCCCAAATACGCTCACTACGTCATCATTAATTAACATGTTAAATTACTAATATGTTTATCAAATTTTGAACATAATTGAAAAGTTAAATGTCATAACTCACCAATGTTTTAATTACACATAAGCTCTAAATTTAAAGAGTCCTAATGTCATTTTCTTTTTATTTATTATATTTTTATTGTTTTATAACAGGGATATTTTGAGCATTTATAAAAATTTAACTAACAATTTTTAACGCAAATGTAGTGAGTATATCTAGGATTTTAAAACGTAGTGGGTATATTTAAAATTATGATCAAACATAATGACTACGTTTGACAAAAACCCTAAATATACTGAATATAGTAGATTTTTTTATTGATCATCAAAGCGAAAAAAATAGATAGAGTGTGATTTCAAAATAGATAGAGATATAAGAATCACGTACTCTTTTTTATTTTTCCTATGGGAAAAATACAAAACAATTAATTTTCTAGTTAAGAGTGTGTTTGTTTAATTAGAAAATTTTTCAAACTAAGACTTTTCACTCTTTATAATTATCGTATTTTTTAATTATTTCTTCATATTTTCTTATACTACTATTATATTTTTTCAATTATTTTTACATAATTACCTATATAACTAACATATATTTTACCTTCATTATCTTTACTTATTATCATTACTTCAAATATATTATATAGTTTTCTCTTATTTAAAAATTTTTCATAATAAAAAAAAACCCTTTTCTCCAAAATTTTACCACTTCCCAAAAGCACCCTAAATAATTTAAATACACCCAAGTAAAATAGATTTTCGTATGAGAATTAACATGGCCATAAAATTGGGCGATGCTATCTAAATCTCCCATCAGTTCCATGGTATGGAGGGCAGCGTAAAGTATGCTCCCATCTAGGGGTGGGAATCGGGGCGGGTCGGGCGGGTCAGGGTGTGCCCAACCCTGACCTTCCTTTTCAAAAATCTTGTTTGATTCTTATTTTATACCGGGTCGGGACAAGGTCGGTTTGACCCTTACTTTTTCTACTAGGTCTCGGGACAAAATTCGGGTCGGTATCGGGTCAATGGGTCGGGTAAAAAACTGCGAGTCAAGTAAGAAGTTTTTAAAAATTTATAAAACTATCAAGTATAAAGACAAATTTATATTAAATTTAACTACTATATGTTTGAATCTATTATTAATCAGTCAAAGTAAATATAAATAATTAAATAAAACATGAATATTAGCATTGAATGAGGTTTTTCTTTTTAATGCAAAATATCAGAAAACGGGTCAGCAGGTAGGTCCGCCCCCACCCACCTTGACCCGCCCCACCACCTTTTTAAAAACCAAATTTTGCCCGACCCACCCCGACCTGCCTTTCTTTAAAATTATCAAAAAACCAACCCCGCTCCGGTATTAAAAAGGGGCAGGTCATGGATCGACCCGCCCCGATTCCCATACCTATGAGTCCCATCCATATTTGGCAAAAGAGACCCTCCTGTCCAGCTTTGAGAAGATCTATAGAGTATTGACTATGGGTGGGCCCTCACCAAGCGCGTAAGTACGTGACTGGACGGCACCGTTGGAGAAGTCGACGGTCCTCTTAGAGCCGTAAGTTCAACGGCTTCTAGAAAAAACTTACGCGCAGCACGTGTGGCAGGAATCGCGGTATTTGGATGCACCGGAGAAGGCGCTTGTGGAATGCAACATTGCAAGTGACTAGCGTGGGACGATCCACCTGTCCAATCCAAGGCCGCAACTCCAGCTTAATAAATTCTATTTTGCCTCAACTTTAATCCTAATTCTTTTTGTAAAGTATAAAGTCTAATTTTAATCTTAGTTAATTTAAATCCTTACTTTATTTAATGAAAAATTGGGTTAGAGATAAGTTTGGGACTGGAATTAGGATTGACAATTTTTAATCTAAGGGGGACAAGTCTAAATTTTCTTTTATAAATATATAATATCAACAAATCACCTAAGAATGATATTAATACATGGTTTAACTGCATTTTAAACAAATAGTAATTAATATATTCGGAAAAAAATTAACTTTTTAAAGAAAGATAAAAGAAGTGCACTGGCGCTTAGCCCAATGCTAACACATTGGGATAGATACTTGCGTGGTCCGAGATCCAATCCATAGGAACAAGCTGCTGTTGTAAAACATATCCAACACCAAAAATTAAAAGAAGAAATTAATAAACTTAAAAGTAAATAATATAAATATAAAAATAGATGTAAAGAAAAATAATTTATAAAATAATTGCAACATGATTAATATATCTTTAAACATAATATAAAAATAAAATGAATAAATATGAAGAAATATTGTTTATGTATTAAGTATGATATATTTTATTTTAAATAAAAATTAAAAATTAGTCTCGGGTTTAACTAAGGATGCAACGATCCTTTGAGTACCCTAAAATTAGTAAGGCAAGTTCTTATTTTTATATTCATAAAGTATGACAAGTTTCTAATTAAAAAAAATATTTGGTCTAATTAGGTTAGTGTAAGTTCCAAAGTGTAGGTACTCAAAACCGACCTAAATAACTAATATATGATCAATATATATTTTATAAAATATTTTTTATGTTTAAAGATATAAATATATTCTTTAAAACATACATAAACTTATTTATATATCTATTATTTAGTGGATTTAATAAATATATTTTAAAATTATATTATAATCTTAATTAAGAATTTCTAAGTAAGATTTATAATGAAATTATAATTTTTAATATAATATAAATATTATTTTAAAGAATCGATTTTGAATCAAAATTGAAACCAACCGGATCTCAAAAGAATAGAATATGGTGTGCTCACGACCAACTCAACCTTAAAAACAAAGTACAGTGAGAATTTTTGAGAATAAAATAGTAATAAAGTCCAACTCCAATCAGATCTACCGGATGCAAGTCGCACCTAAGTTTAAGTTATTGATGCTTGGATTCCAGGAAGATAATAATGTAAATGTCGAGTTAGGTTGGCCGAGCTCGGGTCAGCCATGATCGAAGTTGCACCCCCGCCCGATGCCCGCCCAGCGCGGGCGTCATAATGGGGCGACGCTGATGGCGCAGCCCACCCTTCCAATTCACTTTCTATGGGTCAATGTCCAGTCAAGTACGGCCGCTGCGGCCATATGCCACCCGTTGCGTCATAGCTGTAAAGGGAGGCCATCATACATTCGAAAATAAGATTTTATATTAAAAAATATACCGGGGGTGTGTTTTGTAATAATAATATTTTTTTTTTGAAGAAAAGTTTGGTAAAGTAAAAGTTATAAAATATATAATATAATAAAAATAATAATGAAGGATAAAAATGTTAAAGTTAAAATAGATAATTTAGTTGTGTGGGTTATTGTAGAGAAACGATTGAAAAAGTAAGATAATTATATTGTAAAATTGTGAAGAAATAATTAAAAAATATTATAGTGATGGAAAATAAAAAATTTTAGATTGAAAAGTTTTAAATTAATATTTTTAAACATTACCAAATACACCATCAAAATAAAAATAGAGTTATTATATATTAAAAAATGAGAGGTTATATAAAATATAAAAATTAACGTTGGAAATGACAAATCCCCTTATTATTCCAATCAATAGTAAGATGCCAGGGAACGAGGTCTTCCAATCCATACGCCAACAGAGCTATCCGTCCAATTTTACTTTCCTGGCACTAATATCCTTTTTTTTTTTTTTTTGGCTAACGATCCGCAGACAACCGAAGGAATGTTGATTCATTTAATATTTATTTATACCCATTTATTTTTATTTTTATTCATTCGACAAGCTCAACACTTTATATTTATGAACTTTATTGTTATTATATTTATTTCGTTACCTTGTTTTTCTAACTCTTTAATCGATATAATATGATGGGTATCATGTGCAACCAGTTGTTTTTTTTTATTATTATTGAACTGAAAATTATGACAGTATTTATCAATGTATTTGTTAAAAATTTTAAAAATACTTAGTAATGATTACTCATATTTATCATTGACTTCGTTTTTTTGAATATTGTTATACGGGTTTTATTATTATTATTTTTTTCGTTGCTTGTCATATTAGCAAACGAAACAAACGCAAAAATGAAAGATACCCCCGACGCGCTCTGGCGGACGCGTTCAACGTAGCGATGAAATGGCAGTCGTGACTTTTTGGCAGCCAGCCACGGCGAATCACAGCACCAAGTGGCCTCACTCTCTCTCTCTCAAAGTAAATGTTACAATTATTGGCCTCAGTTTTATTCATAGTTGTAATAATACAATCATTGGTGATGATGAATATATGCTTCGAAGCATATAGAACAACGCCTGAAGGGCTACATGATAATGAAAACTTAAAAATGGAAGTTGGATGTGAAGGGGGTACTTGCTTAACAACAAAACTTTTCTAATGGTGTATTTGGAAAATTGTAAAATTTTTGATGAAAAATTTTTAATGTAAAAGTTGTTAAATTAGTAGAAAATGATGTGATAAAAGTTGTTAAATTGGTAAAAAATGATGCGATAACATAAAGGTAATAATGAATAGTAAAGAGAATAAATTTAAAATAAATAGGTTAGTTGTATCCGTAATTGTATAGAAATGATTGAAAAGTAGGATTATTGTATAAAAACATGTGGAAAAAATTATTAAAAATATGATAGTTAGGAAAATGAAAAAGTTTTAAATTGAAAAGTTTTAACTTGACAACTTTTGCAAATTACCAAACACATCGTAAGTTAAAAAAATTTTAATACAAAATTTTCACTCTCTATAATTACTGTATTTTTAAATTATTTTTTATATCTTCTTATATAATTACCTTAATTTTAAATAAATTTCACACAACTACTCGTACAACTAATTGAACTATTTTCATTTTAATTTTGATTTCTTATTATTACCCATATAATATCACGCCAATTTCTCCAATTTAAATTTTTTTTATCCAAAAGTTTTATTAACCCAAAACATAACGGACCTCGATTGCATGCGCCCAGGAACACTGCATGCTCCCGGGCACATGCAATCGGATCCCAAACATAACATACTTGAAAATTGTTTAGCGAGTTGAAAACTTTCAGTTATAAAGAACTTGATAAGTGAATTTTATTGAAATACTTTTTTTTTGATAAAGAATTACTCTAAGCCGACACCCTTTCCTTTTGAAAAGGGTTCGGAGGAGAGTAATCCGTGCAATTTATTGCCAAAAAATTGTCTGTACAAATTTTTCCAATGATCTCTTCAGGGGGGTTACCCCACCACGATAAAAGATCTACATCAGACAACAAAACTAAATCAGCCAATGAGTGGGCAACTGAGTTTCCCTGTCTAAGGACATGATGAATGGATAAGTGAGCATTGGCTTCTAGGATGAATTTTATCTCGAAAATAACATGACCCACCGGAGAGGAGATCACGTGATCATTTGATAAAAAATTACAAAGGAGAAGAGAATCGGATTCAATGTGGGCTCTACACAACTTAAGCTGGAGCGCCCACTTAGTACCCAATAGAAAAGCGTGTGCTTTCATGAGAAGAGGTTCTACCACGCCCTTCCATCTCCACCCCTTCGCAACAATAAAGTACCAACGAGAGTCCCTTAAAACAGCAGCTAGACCCGTAACCCTTCTTGCCTCACAGTAGCGCGCATCAACATTCAGCTTAAAAACTCCCTCCGGAGGTTTAGTCCATCTGGCCACCAAAGGGGAATCCAGAACACTTGCCTGCCCAAGGAGTTTGGCCCGTCTAAACTGCTCAATATAGTCACGGCACCAAGCCAGAATATCGTCAAAACCCGGTTGGAGACCCTCTTCTCTCAGCTTATTCCTTAGAAACCAGACCCTCTAGCAATATAAGATAAAGAAAGCTAAATCATGAGGTTTGTTTCTACGGGATAATAATCTCAACGTTTCTGAAACCAAAGGCACAGGAGAACACCAGCTGGTGGCTAAGCGCCCAATTGTCACAGTATATGGACAACCCAAGAACAAATGGTCCGTATTCTCCGCCTCCCTCTTGCAAAACAAGTAAGTAACATCCACCTCAATACCCCTATGGGATAAGTTCTGTAAGGTTGGGAGAGCATTCTTCAATAACCTTCATCCTAAAATCATCACCTTACTAGGGAGGTTGGTCCTCCAAATGGCCCGAAAGCATGGTGAGAAACTCGGATTTTCCAAACTCGAGGTAAGCATCTGTATGCAGACTTTACTGAAAATTGGTCATTTGGTTCATGCGCCCAGAAAACACAATCCTTTACATCACCCTGCAGGAGGGGAACAAGGCTGATCTCTTGCCATCCGGCATCGCCCACCGCTGCCACAACCTTGTCCTTAATCCAAGAGTTTGTTTCCCTATTAATGAACTCACAGACACGGACATCTTCTGAAATGGAATACGGAAGAGGGCCCGCCTTTCCCAAGACAGATTTAAGCCAGATATCCTTGAAAAACAGAATCCTCCTCCCATCACCCACTCTCCATTTGCAGCCAGATAGAATGACATCACGGGCCTTGAGAATGCACTTCCACGTATACGAATCCGATGGCATAGACTTACAATTCCAAATGTCCATGTTGGGGAAGTATTTTGCCTTCAGTACATCATAGCAAAGAGAGCCGGAACCAGATGATAATCTCCATACCTGTTTGGCCAGAAGGGCATAGTTGAAAGTGATAATGTCTCTAAACCCTATACCACCCGCCCTCTTCGATTTGCACATATCCCTCCAAGCAATCCAGCTAATCTTCCTTTTGTCCCCCTTTTCACCCCACCAGAATTTGCTAAGCATACCATTAATAGCATGACAAAAGGATCTTGGGAGCAGAAATATGCTCATGGTATAAGACGGAATTGCTTGTGCAATTACTGAAATACTTGATAACATTCTAAGAGAGATTTTTATACCCACTTTGAGCCTTGAATACACAGATTTCGAATTATGTAGGAGGCATAATTTGGAATTGATTTGATTTTGGGATATTTATAGGCAAGGGTAAGGTGCTTAGTAGGACTGAAATGTATTTGGATAGCTTTCAAGAGATTGGAGATTGGAAGGGGGTTTTGTGCAAAAACACTAGATTAACTCCATGAATACAATGAAAATGTAATTATTTGAGTAGTTGAGATTCACAGGTAGGAAATGATATGGGACAGTTGCCTCCATTTATATGCACATTCGTTCATAGGCACATTATAGACATTAGAGTGACATGATAGTTTCGGTTCATGTCAGCGAGACTAGATAATGGAGTTATGGGATCCAAGTTTATGATACTTGTCTTAGTAGTGTGGCCATTGTTGTAGCAGTGGTCTCACATATGTTAGTTAATATACGCATGACATTCATAATATTGCTGCATAATATAGTTGTATGCTTCATGGATTGGACCGGAAGAGATGGCAGGGATGTTTGGGTGACAGATTCGTCTGTATACTCGGTTGATACTTAGTCTAAGCTACATTGCACACCTGTAGCACAAGCTATAATTTATTTTCAATTTGTTGTTAAAGCCACATGACCTGTGTGTGATATGCGTGCAATTGAAATGACGACAATTGGTCAATTGACTCAGAGCTTTAATAATTATAATATCACAAATATCAAAAAAATAATAATTATTATAGTATCACATATGTCTAATATACAATTCTTTTTGTATAAGTATATACTTAAAACTTTTTATGATGAATGTATTATCGCACTTCTCTCTAAGAAATAATGCCTTCAATGTGAAGATTGCTGTTGCCAACTCATATCAAGAACTAGACAATATGATGAACCAAACCTAAGGGAATAGAGTTAAGGGTGAAAAATAAGATCAGATCGACCTATGACTTACCCTACTATGATTTTATAGAGGATTAAGGCAAAGATTTTGATTCGATAGAGCAGGGTGGGGCAGCGCAAAATTTGTGACTCATTTTTTAATTGTGGGGGTAAGTCTGCTTAACCATATCCTAAATCACCTTGACTGACCTCACTACCGTAAAATATAAATTATTTTTATAAATTATATAACTTATTATGTGAATGAATTTTTGTTATGTATGTATATATATTTAACTTTATGATTTATTAATGTGAATATGATTTATATAGATGAGCATTTAACTTTATAATTTATTTATGTAGATAAATTTTTATTTCTTAATTACATATATGTTATTCAAGTTATATCCTTCGTATGATTTATTAATGAAATAAAAAGTACTATCAATGTTGTTTACACTTTTCAAGAATGAATATTATTATTTTACAATTTAGTAATTTTAATTATAATTCAAAATTTTATGTCTCTGTTATTTTTATTGAAGGTTGATACACATATTTAACAAGGTCAAATTACGAATAAAATTATTAAAATTGTTTTATTAATGCATGGTAATTGTGTTTTACTCGACGAAATAGTAAAATCATTGACATTTAAATTTATTATAGATGTAACTTTATATTGATATGTATATAATTTTTTTTTAAAATCGTGTTTATATGCAATTCATCATAAGTTTCATAACTTCGAACATTTGAATCGCATTCATTAGATTATAAAGAGGAACGACCACCATTGTTGTATCATTAAATGTTGTCATTTGTATATTTTTGCAAGTTAGAGAGCTAATGACACGTAGTAGCTGAGTTTAGCATTGCATCAAATGTGTTGCATTAAAGCCATAATGCATTTGGCATCATGGTAACTAGAAGGCTCACAAAGAGCCGAAGTAGGTTCGATTCTCCTTAGTGGTAGGGTAATTTTTACATGTGTCCTCCCAAGTTGTGGGGAGTCTTATATTTTCTCTAGTGTTGTAGTTTTCATACAAATTTTCTTTCGTGTTAAGGGCTTATTGAAAAATTTCCTCCGTATTATGAGAGTTGTGAATGTACTTAATTGAAATATTGGTTATTGCATTGTATAAAAATTCCAATAACGTTAAAGAGAAACAATATTGTGTTGCCTTGGAGAGAGAGAGTACACAAGGCTATTGAAGAGTACAGGCTAGAAAATGTCGCTTCTAGCCCTTGAAGAGCATAGCCAAGAAGAAGAATAAGCTCCCACACAGAGTTGACGTTTTATGTAGGCTTTACTTTTGGAAGCCCTACTCATTTGAAGAACTCTGAGGAGTACTTTAACCAGAAACTGCAATCCAATGTAGATGACATTGGCATAGAGTATTAACAATCCATCTCAAAAATCCACAAAGACAAGAAAAAATTGCGTTATGATCAATCATCGTTGCATGCTTTTGTAGAATTAGGCTTCAATGATAGTGTTACAATGAATCCTTCAACTTTAGGACTATTAAAACATAAAGTGGTATCTGATTATACATATTTAAAGGAAGGATAATATCCAAATTCTTTTAAGAAATCTCTTTTGAATTTAGATTTAGTAAGACCTGCTATTCCCCCTCCTTCACCCAATGCACCCAATGGCATGAATTTGGTAGGTGTTGCATTTGAACCATAACAACCTTTGGTAAACATGAATTGGCATGACAGATTCAACATTGGTACTTTGCCGTTTGCTCCTCCAATGCATGCTTTTCCATATGTTCATGTTCAATGGAGTTTCCATTTCTACTTTTCAACAACAGTACTACTTGGATGGGCAGTCTTTCCTTATATGTAGCCTCAACATCTTAGTTGTTTATATTTTCCATGGTGGCATGCAGAGGAGGAGAGGCCTATGCTCTTCAACAGGTGTGCGCATCATCTCTCTCCAATGCAACATAATTAATGTAGTGTTAGGCTTAGCTGTTACACGTCATTGGCAACATTTAATAATGTGTCAACAACAGTCGTTTCCCCGTAGAATTCGATGAATGAGATTCAAATGTTGTAAGTGATGAAACTCATGATAAATCGCACACAGTCATGACTTTTTTAAAATTATTATGTTTTGATCCACTTTTTTAAACCCGACTTGTTGTTTTAAAACTATTTAAAAGTTTGTTTCGACTTATTAAAGAAAGTTGAAAATTGTACCAACATTATCCTGACCTAATATAAAAAATAGAGCAGACAATATTTCTTAAAAAGTAGAGTTAGAGTCAGTCGCATCATAAGTCAGCTGACTTTTACCCCTACATAGAGTTTTATATCGGGTTGGATTGACGTCTAATAACGTAGGAAGGATTGAAGTGGGTCGGATCAAATCCACGAAAGTTGCATCCCTAGGATTATTCTTAACGCAAGATGAACAGGAACATCGCCGAGGATGTGGATCAGGGCAATTTGAAAACTATCGTGGGATGACAATTTTATCTGTCAGTTAGTATGCTAAACCGCTGTGTTAATGATTAGCATTAGCATGTCCATACATTGGTTAGCAGTTAGCACTGTTGTAATCCTGTAATCCACGTCCCACCACCGAAGTCTAAACACCTTGCTGAGCGCGGAACAAGCCGGGGCACGTGAGTGGATGCCGAGGGGGCGAGCCTGCTCGAGTACAAGGCTTCGGCGTGTCCGGTTTGAGAAACGAAGCGCGAGGAGGGCATAACGTAAAGCCCGGTTTGAGAAACGAAGCGCGAGGAGGGCATAACGTGGGTACGGGAGACCACATAACGGCAACCGTCAGCAAATCTCTCTTGTCCGTTACTTATTCCAAGCCAAGCAGAGGCAAGACGCAGCCATAAAGCCTCCCTTCCTCGCGACGTCTGCTGGACGTGCCCGAGCCTCTAGGTTCGGCATTCCCCAAGCCTAAGACGCTGTTTACGGACCTATATAAACTCTCCGGCTCCGCCTTCTCACCGTCTTTTTCTTCCTCTCTTCTTCAAACGCGTCTGCCGCGAAAGAGACGACTTCTCGGCGCTGCTCCGATACGCCATCCGCGCATTCCTCAGGTACTGCAATCCAATCTCATTTCTCATTTTTCTCGTCGCGGCTTTCTCTCATGGATTCTGTCCAAGATACTTTCGCGTGGTATAATATAATCTACGCGGTGAATTGTTGCTTGTAGGGTTTTGTTGCGAAGATCTCCTTTTCTGAAGTTCTCATCCGTTGCTCTTCGATTTTCATGAGTCGAAATGATTTTGTTCGTTTTTCCTGGGCGATAATTGAATTGGTCTTTTGTTCTACGGGTTCCTCCCCAAAACTCAATTTTCTGTCGTATAATTTTCATCGCGAACGGTTGTTTCCGGCTTATAGTTTTGAAAGATCGCTTTTTATTTTATTTTATTTTTTGGTCCTTCAGATTCCTTTCCTTTCGATTTCTGTCCCTCTTGCCTTTAGACAGTTTTCACTTTGTTTTTCTGGACCGCTCTTGGGAATTATCGTCTTCTTTAAGGGAATCAGAGTCTCTGTTGTGTTAGTATGTATGGCAAAATTAGCATGTGGATGCCTGTTCGGATTTTCCTGTTACCTTCCTAAACCTATGTAGATTCTTGAAAATTCTTTTGTAAGCTAGAGGTTAAAGGATTGTCTTTCACGCTTGTTTCCTGAGATTTTGGGAAAGGAATGAAATTTGGGATTTCCCACTTTTCCGTCTTTGTAAGAAAATGTTGATTCCGGTAGCCTGTGGGTGGCGCTTAGCCGCTTTCTCGCTTGGTGTACGGGGTGGCTTGTGGAACGGTGTGAGTCTAGTGCTATTGGGAATTCTCACTTGATTAGGCAAATTGAGCTGTCCCCAATGCGCTTCCTAACTTTACCAATCATTTCAGGAGATTTTGACAGCATATCTGCGAAGGAAAAGGCTTATTCACAAATGGGTGATCATCTAGTTTTGTATGTTGATCGCCTCATCACCCCTGCAGCCCTGGAATCCATTAGAGGGGTTGAATCCATAGGAGAAGGGTCTTCCACTAACTGCACAGCACCATCTGGTTCATCTTCTAGACATTTGGAAGATGAGAACAGTGTAGAGGTGCACACCTCAGCTGAGGAAGAAGAGCCACTCATCCAGATGGTAGAATGCCGCATTTGCCAAGAAGAAGATCACATCAAGAACTTGGAGACGCCTTGTGGCTGCAGCGGTAGTCTGAAGGTAAAGTTTTTTCGCAAGTTGCTTATTTCACCATATTTACTTATTGTGGTCATGAGGGTACATGAAAGACATCCCTATTCTAGCTGTATGGTTGGTAGAGCCACAAAAAGGCAACGACCATATTCATCAGCAGACTTCATGGCTGGCTAAGACTGTCAACATTCTTAGCTCAAAGTTCATTTTTAAATATAATGAATGCTTTGGATCTAATAAACCAAGGGAGACTTCATTCATTTCCAAGTAACCAATTCCTTACATCATTCCAGAAGGAAAAAAGGATGGTTTTTGCCATCTTTGCTGATAAAAAAGTTCTCTACTCTCTCACTCTCACCACTCTTCATTGTGGAATCTATGCCTTTTCCAATATTTATGAAATACAAGCCTGTATTTGTTGTGGAAGTCTTAGTCTCAGACTTTGGGAAACTGTGACTGTTTAGGGGCAGTACAGTATGGCATTCTCTGAAGAACTGGTTGCTGTATTTTAATTTAAAAAAAAAAAAATCCTTTTAAGGGAAATAACAATGGATATTTGATTTTGGTTGCTGTCTTTTTATTTGTTTTTTAATCTTTTCAAGCGAAATAACATGGATTTTTGTTTTCATTTTCTTTTATTTGTAATTAAATTCCTTGCTGTCATTAACTATCTAAAAGTTATGCATTGTTCAGTTTGCACACAGGAAATGTGTACAGCGATGGGTCAATGAAAAAGGTGATATTACTTGTGAGATTTGCCATCAAGTGAGTTTCTCTCTTTTGAATTTTTTTCCTTTCTCCTTATTTTGCATTTTTATTGCAAGCTGCATACACATGTTCTGCTCTGAAAACCTGTTCTGTTGAAGCTTTGGACCACATTTTATTTAAAGGTACCAAATGAACAGTAAAATCTTTTTGACAAAAGCACTTGAATGAGGTTGCAAGTGCATGATAAAGCAGATATAGATGACATGGTCAATCAACTCTTTTGCCCACCAAAATTTATTTGAAAATTGCAGCTAATTAGGCAGCTTGTAGAAGCATGACTCCCATTTTAATTGTGGAAATAAATATCAACCATTCACATTGTTTATCATCATCTGTTTTATTATGAGACCATAATCATCACAATAAGAGTTGTGGGTGGGCCATTTGCTTAAAAATATAGATATTCTCGTGCAAATTATGAAAAATGTTTAGATTCATTCCTAAATACAGTAGAATGTAATAATACTTTATGGAATCATTTATTTATGTAGGAGTAATTTTTTAACGGTTTAGATGTTGAAAAATACAGCTCTGAAATTGATATATAAATAAAACAATTTTATTCTGTTGACTTTACACATTTTTTAAGATGGAGCCCATGCACACCTTTTGTTGGAATGAAACTTGTTTTTCTAGTTAAGTAAATGATTATAAGTGCATTGGGTGGTTTAGATTTTGATACATTATCAAGGTGGAATGGATCCATAGGCTTATTTAAAAAACTTCAAGAACCGAGTTTCATAGAAGCAAATCCATTAAGTAATAATAATCAAAATAATTACTTATTAATTAAAGTAATTAATGAATATGATCTCAATAATGATACTAATGATTTAATTTAATTAATAAATCGATAAGAATTAAGGGTGTGTTTGTTTAGGATAAAAAAGTGTCAACTAAAACTTTTCAATCTAAAACTTTTCACTCTCCATAATTACTCTATTTTTTAATTATTTTTTCACATTTTTCTACACAAACTACCCTACTTTTCAATCATTTCTACACAACTACCCATACAACTAACCTATCTCTTTTAACTTTATTCTCTTTACTCCTCATCATTACTCCTATTATATCACATCACTTTCTATTGATTTGACAACTTCTACTCCAAAAACTTTTCATCAAAAGTTTTACCTCCAACCAAACACACCCTAAAGGGTAAAATTGCTTTATAACATTTAGGGTGCTTTTGGTTGTGTAAAGAATGGGGGAAAAAATCATGGGGAAGCATTTTGAAAAAGTGAGAGAGCATTGTGATGATATGTGATAGTAGAAATAAAGAAAATAAAGATAAAATAGATTTAATAGTTGTATGGAGAAATGCAAAAAATGATTGAAACGTAGGAGTAATAATAAAAAATAGTGTTGTCAGGCAGTTAATATGTCAAATCATATCAAAAGATGTGTAAGATGGGTTGGGGAAATTCATTTATTTTTTATTTTACCGAATGCAAAATGAATCATGCTTCAATGTACTTGGTGCAAAACTCATTTTTAAAAGTTTTTATTGAAATTTTTTAAATGAAATCGTCAATCTAGGTGTATTTAATCTAGATTAACAATTTTTAAAAAATTTTAAAAAAAATTTTAAAAATGGGTTTTTGCACCTGGGTGTATTGAAATTTCAATGCAACTAGATGCATTGAAACGTTACTCATGCAAAATAGACCCTTAAACAGTTTTTACACATTTATCTGCCCCCATTCTTAAGGTAGATGATTTCAAGAATTGTAAACACCTTTAAAAATTTCTGTGCCAATTTACATGTCATATCTACATGTCCATTAAAAATTGATGTTCATTATCTACATGTCCATATCTTGCTCGATTTTAGCTTTTACTGAATTTTTTTTTTTTGTTGGTACTTAATGATTTATCATGAATTCTTATCCAAGTTTCTTTTTCTTTTTATGTTACCAATAAATTTTCCTGATAAAAACAGGATTATATTTGACGAACACAATCATAGCTTTTTCCTAGGGGGGCCTCCTGTAGAACTTAGATTTTATTGAGAAGGCAAACACTGATTCTAATAATATGAGGAAGTTTTTAAGCCATGATGGATCTAGGTTGGACCCACGGTTTTCGGAGTTTAGATTTGCGAACCATAGCTCAACTTGTTTAAATCGAAGAATGCAGTTCTATTTGATCCTCTGACCTCTGTTGTAGTTTTTTTTTTTTTGTTGGTATTCTTTAGGAATTTTCTTTCCTATTTTGTTTTGCAAGCTTTATTTATTTATGCTTTCTTCATTTTTGTGATTTTCAGCCATATCAACCTGGTTATATTCCACCTCCACAAATTCTCCCTGAAGATACAGCCATAGATATCAGGCAAGTTCAAGTCCTCCTTCCAGAATTTGACCTTGACTTATGTTGCTCTCTCTTTTATACTTCTTTGACGTTTCTCATTGGCAGAGAATACCTACCCTGTATTTAACAATTTACTGACCAAATTTTAGTATCATTATGTGTTTCCTTACTCTACTTCTGCTATGTGAGTTGCAGTGGAGGCTGGACAATTTCAGGCACTCCTATAGATTTGCATGACCCTAGGCTCTTGGCAATGGCAGCTGCTGAACGCCATTTTCTTGAAGCCGAATATGACGAGTACGCTGCTACAAATGCCAGTGGTGCCGCATTCTGTCGCTCTGCAGCTCTAATTGTAAGGCCTTTTATAGTTTTATTCTTCTGTATTAATTTAATTATGTGGGTAATGACTTAATACTTACCATACGCATGGAGGCGCCATGCTTACCCTTGATTTTTAAATTGTAATGTTTACATATATATTTAATCTAAACCACTTATCATGTTTATTCATGTGTATTTATTTAAAATTCCAAAAATTACATGTATTGCAAACTTTTATATGATATATTTGTACTATACATTTTTTAAAAAAATTATTGCTATATATTCACTCTTAAGAATTTTTTTTTTTTTTAAAGATACAAGTTTCCAACAAAAAATTATTGTTGGTGGAATGATAAAACAAAAGATGTGTTAAACATTATAAATGATTTAGATTTTTTTAAAGAATATTTTAAAATTAAAAACCAAGTTTAAGCATGGAGCCTTTGTGCTCATGAGATTTTTTTAAAGAATATTTTAAAATTAAAAACCAAATGTAATCATGGAGCCTTTGTGCTTATGATAAGTATTGAATCATTAGCCTAACTGTATTGTACTAAATGTTTGTTTTTATTGCTGTTTCCATTTTCTGCAGTTAATGGCACTTCTTCTCTTGAGGCATGCGCTATCCATAACAAATACTGATGGAGACGATGATGATGCTTCCACATTTTTCTCTGTAGGTGTCATCAAGAACATCTGTTCTGTCATATGTTCTCCTTCCATAAAATTTTCCCCTTAGCATCTCCTAATAAATCAACATGGCTAAATTGTTTAAATGTTTCGTTCTGAGCAAACAGCTTTTCCTTCTGCGGGCTGCTGGGTTTCTTCTTCCATGCTATATCATGGCATGGGCTATTAGCATACTACAGCGTCGAAGGGAAAGACAGGTTAGTAGATGTCTTGCAGATTCTGTGCAGGTTTCCCATTCTTCTTTTTTTATTCCTTTTTAAACTCAACAAAGCAGGAAGGTATTCACTATCAGGGAGGGAGATGAAGTGTCCATGCCTTGCACTGACATGCGCGTGGCCATTTATTTTAAGCCAACAATGAAAATTGATTTTTGGTATACTTGGTAGGTACAATTCTATTAAAGTGGTTTCACTGCTTTGTTGAAACCTCTCCATTTGGGTCCACCTTGATGATTATATGAAATCCATTCCTATGATTCTTTTTAGAATTATTTGTTTAATTAGAAATCAAAATTTTATTAAATCAAAGATTCACATGGTTCGATATTGTTTGAAGGGTTAAATCAATGTAGTATGAATTATTTGATTGCTATTATCATTTTAAAGCTTTTAATTCAACATTTATAAATGAATGATTTTATAAATGGGAAATACTTCTATGCAACTAATACCATTAAAGTACTTAAGTGTCGCAGTCTCATTTTCGATCATTTGGATGATTAATTCAAAATCTTATCCACTCACTTTGTGTACAATTATTTGTTTTATTATCATACCAAAAATTATTATGATCAAAGTTTTGGGTGTGTCACACTTGCTTAAAAACTCTTATGATCATGGATGCGTTTGGTTGGGTTAAAAAAATGTCAACAAAAACTTTTCAATCTTTGTAACTACTCTATTTTTAATTATTTTTCACATTTTCCTATACAAAATATACTATTTTTCAATCATTTTTACACAACTACCCATACAATTTTCTATTTTAACTTTATTCTCTTTACACCTCATCATTACCCCTATTATACCACATCATTTTATATTAATTTGACAATTTTTATTTGCAAATATGCGTACTTAGTTTGACCAAAATTGTAGATATACCCACACAGTTTTATGAAAGTAAGATAACCTCCACAAAGTTTAATTGAAATTGCATATAACCCCCATGTTGACGGCTGGAAGGTAACAGATCGTTACGTGAAAATTTTCATTCCAAAATTACCCTTCATTAATTTTCTAATATACTCACGTAGTTTAACTAAAATTGCATATATACCCACATAATTTTCATGAAATTAACATTTCCCCCATTTAGTTTAATCAAAATTGTAGATATACTCACACAATTTCATGAAATTAAGATAACCTCCACATGGTTTCACTGAAATTGCATGTAACTTCCATGAGCCCACTTTTCCGTCAACTATAGTTAATATAGGGTTTAAATTGTTGAAAAATGACAAAAATAATCAAAATAATCTTGTTGGAATTTATATTAGAATCCATCAATTGTTAAACACTAATTGCATATTATATTGAAGTCTAAATAGGCTTAAAATTAACTTGAGATATTTGCTGCCCATTAGAATGATTTTAATAAAACTATAATAAATTTTAATGTTGTTGATCAATTAAAAGAAGGCAAACGTTCTTGCATGCACACCAAAATATAGTTGATGGGAAAGTGAGTTCATGGGGTTTATATGCAATTTCAATGAAATTATGCGTGGGTTATCTTAATTTTGTGAAACTATGTGTATATTTGTAATTTTGGTTAAACTATGTGGGAGTTATCTTAATTTCGTGAAACTGTGTGGCTATATCTGCAATTTTAGTTAAAATAGGTGGGTATATTTGCAAATTAATGAAGGGTAATTTCAGAATGATAATTTTCAATTAAAGGTCCGTTACCTTCTAGATGCTAACATGGGGGTTATATGCAATTTCAGTAGAATTTTGTGGGAGTTTTCTTAATTTCGTGAAACTGTGCGTGTATATTTGCAATTTTAGTCAAACAAGTGGGTATATTTGCAAATAACTTAAAAATTTTTATCAAAAAGTTTTACCTCCAACTAAATACACCCCATAGTCATAAATTAACATCACTTACATATATCACAGATTTATTGAAATATTATAATAATTTCGATAATTATTTTTCTACTTAGGAAGAATGATATAGATGGTATACATTGAATTAACAGTTTTGAAATACACGTATATCAAATAATTTTGTTACATTGAGAATGTTTGTTTACACTGAAAATTTTTTCAAACTCAAACTTCTTACTTGCCATAACTATTCTATTTTTTAATTATTATTATTATTATTATTATTTTACTTCTTTCTATATAACTACTCTACTTTGCAATCATTTCTACACAACTACTTGTACAATTAACCTTTCTATTTTAACGTTATTTTTTTAATTCTTAATCATTAGCCCTTTGATATCGCATTATTTTCTCTAATTTCAAAAATTTTTAAACAAAAAAAATTTTCATTAAAAAGTTTATTACTTCCTACACATATCTTGATTTTACACTTTTCTTACTTTTGTAAATGGGGCTCACAAATATTTGATATGGATGGAACTTGGCGTCTCAATTAAACAAATAGTGTTTACATGCAATGGGTAGATTGAAGTTCAATTTAACCATCAAGGTAGGCCCAAATGGTGCAGCAATATTAAAATCTTCAATGACGCAAGTATTTTCCTTTATAAATAATTATAGAAGTTTAATGCTTGTGTAAGTGGAGCAAAAAACGACAAACAAAATTTGATTGGTTCTTAAATGCTTATCTAGCCAAAAAGACTGGAAGCAAATTCGAATTTATTGTTATCTACTTATCCATATGAATGGACCGTGCCTGCCTGCAAGTTGTAAGTTGTTGATTCACTACTGTAGTGTATCTTAAGAGTTGGTATTAGAGACGACGGCAGTATTAAAATTTGCCAATTTTCCTGTGAAGTCTGCAGTATGCAAGTGTTTGTTTATTTGCAGGGAATCACCTATTATGAATGCTGTAATTACGTACTGGACATCTCTTTCTACAGATGCACATTCCCTAACCCTAGTCTGAACTGTCCTTTTTGAGTTGTGGACATTCGAACCCAAATTGATTAAATTTGCATGGATGTAGTCTAGCTCGCTCTGAATATTTGCTAGGATTTTTTTGGTTTGTTCAGCCATCCATCCGTATGTATTTAACTGATTAGCTCTTTCAAATACTGTGAATCAGGAGGCAGCTGCACTTGCCGCCACAGAAGTAGCATTTGTATTGCAGTCGGGACAACGGAGAGGTCTGCAGTTTACCATTGCTCAGGGGCCTGCAGCAACTCCCCACCAGGAGCCCCTTCAGTAAATAAAATTTGTAGATAAATGGTCAGATGTGCACCTGAGTGCTGCGCAGGGGAGAAGGCAGAGGGGGTTCAGCATAATGCAAAATCTGGGGTTTGGTTTGGATTGGCAGTGGCACTGGTGTGAAGAATTTGAGCTTTTGCCACTGCATTTGTGCATTTGTTTCTCAGCCAATGTTCAATGTTTCATCTGTTGTTGGGCTGGGGTTTGGTCCTCTTTTTATTTTTATTTTTATTGCTCTTTTCGCGTCAATTGCCGTTGCTCTTGCAACTAGCTCATTTCACTGATTCTATGATCGAACATGGCTGAATTAGAGGAATAGCAAGAAGTGAACTGTACCTGTCTTTTCTTAATTATTTCAAAAGGAAATGGAAAACAAAGAGCGTGAACTGTCTGTACTTTTCACGCTCAGGTTGTGGTTGTTGGATGCTGGTGGAGGAATGACAAGTTAGGCTGGTAGCCATTGTATTTCCAGAAAATTGAACGTCCCCTTTCAAAAGCATTATTTTTTATGACCAGTTGCAATAAATGTGACTAGGTGATGTTGGGTGAAGGGAAATACTTCGATAAATCTATGCCAATTCCATGAATCTTCATTGTTGCTGCCTCCATTTTGGCCAATTCCGATGATTAAGTTGAAATCTAATCTCACTTATTTTATTTAAAATCATACGTTTTTATCAAATTCATTTCCATCGAAGGTGTTGCGTAAAGCCGTTTTTCTCAACTTCCTATTCACGACTAATGTGTTGGTGGAATAGTTTTTGGGGAATTCAAAATTTTATCCCATTCTCATCTCATCCCATTCAAGCTGTGAAAATAAAATGAATTGACTAGGACATTGAGCCATCGTCTTATTAAAGTCCTTTTCCAAGTGCTCCCGCGTAAATGTTCTAGCGTAGAAAAATGCATTACTTTTTTTTTTTTTTTTTTTTGATAATGCCCAAAAGCCATGCCCACTATCCAGTAGGATACTCAGGTATTGGCCCAGGAACAAATTCATTGAGAAATAAAATTATTGTCGGCATATAACCGGTTAAGCAGAAAAATAGGTGGATTTCCCCACCACGAATAGCTATTAGCTAGACGTAGCACCGCATGCTCAGCAAGAATATGTGCTGATTGGTTCCTGTAATATATGGTCCTAAAAATAATATGTTTAACTTGGTATCTTAGGTGGCAAGTTGACTAGTTGACCATTGAAATTTTGAACTTGTAGAAATTTATGGTAAAATTCTTATTCTTTAGAAAACGGCGGTAGAAGAGAAGATTTTATTCTCCTTTAGTAGGTGGGCCCTATATTCCAACAAATTGACGAGATTTTCCAAAAATTCTCCCTTTAATTGTTTTCATTGTTTCCATCCATTATTACCTATTACGCTTAGCTACCTTGCGTTACGCGAGCTATGGACGGGTGAGTTACGGTTGTAGTGGCTATGAAAGACGATGGGAATGAGAGGAAGGGAGAAAAGAAAATTTTGAAGGCTTGAAGTGGGATTTACTGGCAAGAAAGGGGGAGCTTCATCTTTGGCGATTTTATTTCATAAACAAGGTAAGTGTTATAAATATTATTTTGTAGAATATTATTCTTAACTAAAAAATATGCAAAGATTTAGAAGTTGTAATAGACATAAAAGAATTATATATATACATATATATAGGGATATATATATATATATATCTAGAGGACCGATCTTTTCAGACCTGTCGGTGATTTCCGACCGGTCCAAAAATTTATTTTTTTTATTTTTTTTTGAAAAATAATTTTATAAACTTGTTAATCTAGTTATATTTAATTTATAAACCAAGTTTTATTATTTTTAGATATGTATATATATTTATTTTGGATTTTTAAAAACAGGGGTATTTAAGTCATTTTAAATATTCTTAAAATGACTTAAATACCCCTGTTTTTAAAAATCCAAAATAAATATATAGATATATCCAAAAATGATAAAACTTGGTTTATAAAATAAATATAACTAGATTAATAAGTTTATAAAATTATTTTTCAAAAAATAAATTAAAAAAATAAATTTTTGGACCGGTCGGATTTCCGACCGGTCTGAAAAGATCATGCGTCATATATCTATATGAGAAATATTCAAGTGCAGCTTCACTGCACCACCATTATGGTGCAGTTACCTCGAAACGGGTCCACATGATTATAAAAATATAGGGTGTGTTTGGCAATTGATGGAAAATGTCAAGTTAAAATTTGTCAATCTAAAACTTTCACTCTCCACAATTATCATATTTTTTAATCATTTTTCACATTTTCTTATACAACTACTCTACTTTTCAATCATTTCTACACAACTATCCACATAACTAACATATCTATTTTAACTTTATCATCTTTACTATTCATCATTATCCCTATCATATCACATTATTTGACAACTTTTACTCTCCAAAACTTTTCATCGAAAGTTTTATTCATTACCAAACACACCCATAATCAACTCCACCCATTGTATTTAGAATTATGTATTCTATTAATATATCAATTTTTATCCCAATTGACCCCATCTGAAAATAGTACAAATTTAACATAATAAAATAATTTGATGTAAATAACAACTTTAAAGTTTTTTTTCAACGTGTAAACCATTTGCTATAAAATTTACATATGGATAAATGATTGTATAAAGTATCAATACATTTAAGTATATGTGAGACATATTTTGGGCCAAATGCATCGTACATAGGAAATGTTTTTTTTTTCTCTCTCACTCTCTCTCTCTATGTGTGTGTGTGTGTGTATATGAGAACCATTCATGTGCAGACGGACTGCATTGTAATTGCGGTGCAGTTTGCTATAAAATGAGCTCCACTCATATTAAAATATAATGAAACTTTATATAATCATTTATCCATATAGAAATTATACTTTAGATGGTTTATATGTTGAAAATACCACTTTAAACTTGATATTTACGTTAAATGATTGTACGACGTTGATTTTATATCATTTTAAGATGAGATATATACACATGTTGGATTTTGGTGAAAATTGGTATGCTAATAAAGTGAATAATTCTAAATATAATGAGTGGAGTAGATTTCTCATTCATGATCAAATGGGCCCCATAGTGTACGGACTTGCACTTGATTATTTTCCTATATATATCCCAGAGGATCGGGATCAATGTTGTCAGAACCGAACCGGTAATTGAACCGGTCTGGATCAAACCAGTCTAATCGGCTACTTAAACTGGTTTGAACCGATGATGTCAATATTATATATTTATGATATTATAAATAGTTAATTATTTTTAAATTTTATATATCAATACATTAACATTTATGTGTTATAATTAGTAAAATTTTTATTAATTTTGAAATAAAATAAAATTATACATCTACAATAAAATCAAATAGACTTAAATAATTTAACTACATCTATTAGTTTATAAAAATATTAGATGTAATGTTATAAAATATTTTAATAGTTCAAATCATACAAAAAATGGTTCAATTGAATACAGATTTGTCATGCATAGTAGAGTACTAAAAGAGTCATTGCATGCAAACAGATTTTTGGTGCATAGTAGGGTACTCAAAGAGTAAATACTATATGCAGGGTTCCCCTCTTTGGTAACGCAGGAGCGGATTGTCTTTTTTGGAAGCATGAACCAAACGGAAATTTTTCTGTTAAGTCAGCTCATAGATGGCTGATGCGGGATAATGATGATACCACACTGGCTTCTTCCTTCAAAGCTCTCTGGAGGATTAAGGTCCCGATGAAGGTCCGAATCTTTGGGTGGCGACTTCTTCGGAACGCTCTCCCTACAATGCAAAATCTTGCCCATCGGGGTATTCATACTGAGGACTCTTTGTGTGCTTTCTGCATGAATGTGGTTGAGGACGCGGATCACCTATTTCTTAGATGTGCTCATACGGCAAATGTGACTAGGTATGCTATGGGGGCGTGCCCCCCGGGGGCTTCTGTGAAGGACATCTTCTCAATCCTGGCCTTCAAGAACAGGATAGACGATCTGGCTTTCTTTGTTCTTGTCTGTTGGCGTATATGGTTTTTGCGAAACAAGCTCAAGATGGAAGACGCTCAACCTCTTTTCGCTGATACAATTCCGTGGTGTCAGGATTTTATTGCGCAATCGCGGGGAGCTCATGATCTGGACCAGTATGGTGTGATGGACTCACCTCTTGTCCCAAGATGGATTAAACCGCCTGAGGGAGTTCTCAAAATGAATGTTGACGCTCGTTGCTTGCAGGAAAGGGGGGTCACTGGACTTGCCGCGATTGTTAGGGACTCTCGGGGGTTTTTTATTGTGGCAAATGGCTGGTGCCGGCGAGGGGTGGAGGATCCATTGACTATGGAAGCAAACGCCGTTCTTTTGGCTACCAGGTGGGCTATCCATCTTAAGTTTCGGCAGGTGCAGATTGAAACCGATTCCCTTCTTCTTTACACCTATATATCAAACGATTGTCTTATCTCCTCCCCGGTGGGTCATATCATTGCGGAGATCAGGTTGTGTTTTGAGGATAACCCGAATTTTTCTATCCACCATGTGCTTAGACAGGGGAATAGGGTCGCGCATGCTATGGCTGATCTTGTTGCTGTGTCCGGTGTGGATTGTGTTTCTTGGTGGGGAAATCCCCCACAGTGTATTGAAGACAAAATATGTACAGACAATTTTTTGGCAATGAATTGCTCGGATTACTCCATCCCGAACCCGGTCACTTGTGGGGGGGGTCGGGGTTGAGTAATTCTTTCATCAAAAAAAAAAAAAAAAAGAGTAAAGATGAGAGAGAAGAATATAGATCTTCTCACGCACACGTAAACCATTGCCACTGCCGGCATCTTTTTATTTTTCTGGCTCATTTTTGGGCATTAGACAGAACCGCCTTAATTAAACCGGAGAGGTGACCGGTTCCCGGTCGGACCGGCCGGTCCGGTCCTAATAACATTGATCGATATAGGCTTCCTCATATACAGGTTCATTTTTTATACATATTCATTTATTTTTGAGTTTTTATTAATATAAAAATAAGCTTAGTATTGTATCTTGTTGCAAAAATATGGTAGCCATCATTAACAGAAACGCACAGGGATGATGGGGAGGAGACGATGGTTTCGTTGGATTCAGGGGGTAAATTTAGAAATTATACAAAAAGCCCCCCAGGACAGTGCCTTTTAATGGAAGAGTTTTTAGCTAAAATAATTACAAAATCCCCCTTTCCTTTTTATCCGTTGGCGCTGGGCCTACCCATATAAGTCTGGCAGTGGAGTTGGACCGGATACTAAGAAGCCTAGCAACAGGTTCTGCTTTTCACAGGCACTGGGTTGAGCTTACTGAATGGGTCCAACTAATGGTAGTTCTGGTAGTTCAACTAAACAGAAGTGAAGAAGGCCCCACTAGGCTTAAGGCCAGGCCTGTGTAGCTGACAGTCCAGTGAGCCTGATCCACAGATGTACCACATGATGCATCTTTAATGGCTAGATTTATTTTCTTCCTACCTTTTGATTTCAAACTCCGATTTGGATGATCTATAGTCGATTTTTATTTTTTTGAACAGGTCATGATGATAACATTTTGGCGGGCAAACCTATGATAAGTGGTCAAACACCAGTTTGTGGCCCACCTAATATTCAATTTTATGTGTTTTACATGTTGGATCAGTAGATAAGTTAACTAAACTAGGTTTTTGCATAATTAAAAGAGTATATAGACTTTTTGCATTTTAGATAACTTAAAAATGCATAATATACTGACTATATATATATATATTTTATCACTTACTGAGTTTTTATTCACTTTTAGTATTCTAAATTGTCATACATATGACACAGCAAGTGAGTCATGATGACTTTACCAAGAAATTTATGGATTATGAATTAATTACGGTTTATTTGAGTTTTAAATTTGATTATGGATGTAATAAGTGGATAATATTTACCAACATTGGACTGTTTTGGTTTATCATTTTAATGCAAATTATTAGATTGTTCTTTCCTTTATATTTATGTAGTGATTTGAACTTGGCCCAACATGTGATAGATCCCAGGCTCAAATCTAGTGCGCAAATGCTGTTTTTGAGCTTGGGGGTGTTACAGTTCCCTTCACGCAAGACGTGCATGAATAGCACTCCTTCCCTGCTTGAGGCTAAAGACGAAATCTCCTTGATTAATATATCAACATTTGCGCGCACCATGATCTGTTTGCTCAGGACTTTGAATACAATTAGGGAGTCTATTTCCACTTCAACCTCATGGTGCTGAATGGACTTTAGCCGTCTCATACCGTGAAGAATTGCAGTGGCTTCCAGCAGTAGCAGTTCCATGTCCCCATCTCTCACTCAGCATTGTGCAGCAATGAATCTCTCTTGCGAATCACGAAGAACCGCCACAAAAACCCACATTATACTGTCTTGCCCTTCTTCTGCCATCGACATTTAGCTTAAAATCTGCCCCATTTGGGTTTCACCCAGCGTGGACCAACTGCTGCTTTTGTAAGTCCGAATGGGTAAGCATTTTGGTTTCCTTATATCTATCCATGTACTCCACAGCCCAATCTTGGATATTGGTGAAATCTGTCACTATCTTCCTAGTATAAAAAGTTATTTCTGACTTGCCGGACCCTCCAACACATCACTAGGAACAATTCTAACCATCTAGCATTCTAGTGGGCAGATAGCACAACCACCATATTCTGGACTTCCAACACCGACTCCCAGCAGGTTACATTACCTTTAAAGCTATTCCATACTCTTGCTGCCTTTGGGCGCTGTAGACAAACATGAGAGCCGTCCTCTGCACCATCATTGCACAACTCGCACTCCACTATGTTACCAATACCCCTCCTTATCAAGTTTAATCTTGTAGGTAATGAGTTCACGTACAACCTCTAACCAAATATATGGATCTTTGACAGGACACACACTTCTGAAAAACCAATTTCTTCCCATCCGCTGCCTGAATCCCATCTTCAGTATCATTCATTGGAGGATTGCCTTCTGTCCCCAGCTGAATGGCTCCGCATGCAGACTTAATAGTAAAGTCTACACGGATAATTCCTCTTATGCCCATAACAATTCCACGTAATTCCTAATATACCCATAACATTTCATAAATTCCTTTTATACCCATAACATTTCACCCTAAATTCCTCTCATACTCACCCTGATAAAACCACCATTATTTACTTTATTGAAAAAATAATTTTGCCCATTTAAAATTTTTTAATTAAGATAATTTAACCTTAACACGACTCAATTGATGGTAGTAAATCATTAATACAAGATATTAAATAACTTGAAAGTCATATTAAGGTTGATTTATTTTAATTAGAAAAAAATTTAAAAAGGCAAAATTGTCTTTTCAGTGAGATAGATAACGATGGTTTTAACGGCATGGTATAGGAGAAATTTAAGGTGAAATATTATGAGTATAAAAGAAATTTATGAAATATTGTGGGTATATTAAGAATTACGTGCAATTGTTACGGGTATAGAAGGAATTATTCTAAGTCTACATCGGGTTCTCAGGTTCAGCATATGGGCCCAATTACCCCTGCTTTCTCTCATCACACCACTTTTTTTGCTGCCACTCATGTGGAAAGACCAAGTATTTGGCCCTGTCCCACCAAAATTGCACATTATGATATATGCTCACGACGGCACTAAAAACATACTATAAAAGGATAATAAAGAATCCTCAAAGGAGGACAGCTGAGAATATCTGAAAGGACTCCTCTTAGCATCCAACTTTTGTCTCTTTCCTATTTTCAAGCTGCTGCAATCCTTCTCAAAAATCAACACTTGTCTGAGATCACATTTGGTCCTCTACACCCGGTATAACATATCTTCCACCTCCTCCCCAGCTATAGGCTCACATCGAATAACCCTCCAACCCTCTTCCCTAGCTGCGACAACAACCGAGTCTTTCTTCTGTTGGCCATTAGATTCATCAATGAAAGAGTTCGCCTTCACATCACCACGGAAAATGCAAAACTTAAGACTATGAAATTCTAGCAGTGGACACCCAGTTTAGCATTTTCAAAAAGTTTGCATGCTTGTATTTCACAAATGGAAAGGGACCCTGTTAAGGTACGCATATGGCTCATTTACATGCTCCTACATACAATTATTAAAAACTTGGATTGGATGAGTATGGGACGTGCATGTGCAGTGGAAAAAGTGCTGTTGTGTCGTTGGGAATAGGTAAAATTGAATAAAAAATGTTAAGAGTAAGTTTTGTCATTTGTTGAGAATGAAAAAATTATTTTTTAGACAAGGGAAGATTTCATTCCATCCCCATCCCGATCAAGTTTCAAACAGATGCAATTCAGTGAGAATGCTGGATTAGTAACCTTGCCTAGCACCTACGGCCGGAGATGAATGCTCAAAAGATTATCAAGAATGGATCTTCAGTAGATGCCTTAATTTCAGAAGACTGAGGATATATGCTAAACAATTCCATTACATGATATTTCCACATCAGAACATAACTATGGGTAGTATGCCAATTCCATTAGTCCTTCAGAATCACATTGCAATGGGTAGTATGCCAACTCCCCCGAGCTACATATCTGAGACAGGAGGTACATAAATGTTCTTAGGCTCCCCCATATATGCTCTCGAATGTTAGACAATTTAAGGCATTTTTGGTAAAAGGGACTAAATTTACACGGTTCAATCATTGAATATCTTGGGATTAGCAAGTCAAAATGCTGAGGGTCTTCGGCATCTTCAGAATTATGCTATCATTCACCTGCTCAAAATATCCAACCATTGTCACCACGAGCATAGCCCAGTCAGTCAGTTGGTACATGTACTAGCCTTTGTACTAAACGGTCAGAGTTTGATCCTTGATGGGGAGCATTGTCTCCCCTTATATGTAGCGTTGTCTCCTTCTATTTATAAGTTGGTTGAAATTAGTTAAGAAAAATACTAGCCTTTATACTAAATGGTCAGAGTTTGATCCTAAATGGGGAGCATTGTCTCCCCTTATATGTAGCGTCGACTCCTGCTATTTATAAGTTGGTTGAAATTAGTTAAGAAAAATGGAAAGGTTCCTTGGGCATGATTGAGTTATAAAAAAGATATAATTGATTATGCTAAAATTTTTTTCCCTAACCCCATTTTGGTACCCATGGGAAGATGGGTATGGTCGTAAAATGTCTTCAACGGAGACAATCCCAATTATATATTTTTATTGGCGCTGATGTCCAAGAAATAAAAGTGCATGATAAATACCAAACGAGCGCCGCTCGTTGGTCGCCGGGCGCAGAACGAAACTTCCGTTCCCACCGCGTGTTCGAATCCCAGGTGGGATTTCGAACCAAAAATTTCTGTGGGGGCATGTGTGGTCCTCCTTATTTGGTTGGGAGCTGGTGGTCTCCCCCGTTGATATTTGGGAGCTTGTTGTCTCCCTTTGAAATATTGTTAGAATTGTCTCAGAGCTTTGAATGTGATATGAATTGAAATATGTTGTAAATATACTCCAATAAAAAAAAACTACATGATAAATAACAAGAAAACGTAAGCCTGCATGGCAATTGAATGGTTGTGGTTAACATACTTTTTTAGGTAATGATTAATTGCAGAGGGACTATATAAAAATGAAATATATTTTTAAATATTTTTTTAAAACTTTGAAAGGAAGTTTAAAATTTTTAAAATTCCTCACGCCACTGATTATCATTTGCATACATCCATCGTCGTTTATTGGTGTAACAGGCAACTTTTTTTTATCCTTATTTTATGTTTTCACTCGAATTTTCTTTTCAATTCTTGTGGGACTACATCTATTTTTTTTAATGCAAAAATTTGCCCATTAACCATATAATTTATGTATATTTATAATTTGGCCGACCACTATATCACTAAATTACACTGAATTGGTTTTTTTTTAATGTGTTGATAATTGATATAAAATTCAACCTATTCATTGTATTTAATATCATTAATTTAGTTAAGAGACCAAGTTTCATCCAAATTAAATATGCGTAAGGGCAACATTTGCTTAACAATTGATATATTCACATGTAAATCAAGAAATTACTTAGATCTATTAATGTATATATTAAGATATAATAATACTTTATAGAATTACATATATTCACATATTAATGATACTTTGGATGATTTAGATATTGAAAATACTATTTTAAAATTGATATTTAGCATTGAACTATTTTTACATTAATTTTATGCATTTATAAATGAGGGTCATGTATGGTGATACTAGATAAATGAAAGAGTTTTTAAAATATTGTAAATGATGCTAAATATAATAGATGGATTGGATTATCAATAATTAAGATATTAAAAAAGAAAGAGGTTGTATAGAATGAGAAATAGATAGGTGTAGTCTTTATAATTTATGTAACTTGATTATATGGAAATTGGGATCATATATCTTTTGCAATGTCGCAAAGCTATGAAGTTGGCATAGCCTCATAAGCATAATTTCATATGCTATAAATCTGCATGAGGTTGCTCACCAATTCATTCTCGATAAGGTGCAATCTAAGTCGGACGGGTAACCCAATTAAGAACAAATGCCCAATGTGCAATACTCAAGACGAAGACATCATACACCTACTCTGAAGGTGTGCAACAATCAACTTAATCTTTAGAATACTTACTTTATCATAGGGTGCAATTGGGTACTGCGTTGATCAGAACCCGCCCAACCTAACTTGGTTTTAAAACTAAGTTTGAGTTTTATTTTAGAAATTTTTCAAAAATAGACCTAATTTCGGCTGACCTGGGAGAATCTAAAATCAATACCGAGTTTATATTAATCCAATACCAAAATCTGACCCGAACTTAATTATACTTATAATAAAATTTCTTCCATATTATTATAATCTAACTAAACTGTAAAACATTGATTATAAAACCTAAATATTATTTATATTTATCCATAAAAATTTGAATATATTGCATTCATGTCAACTTAATTCGTAAATAATTATAAATGAGAATACAACTATGAAACTAGGTTTTATAGAAGTGATTTCATGCAACCTTCTCCATTTTTGAGATGTTGGGGATTAATGCAAAACCTAATCTATTCATTGTATTTGATATCATTTGTTTAGCTAGGAGATTAAATTTAATATATGCATAGGCCATATTTGCTAAAAAATAAGTATATTTATGTATAAATTAGGAAAAATATCTTAGATCTATATATATATATATTAGAATGTAGTAATATTTTATAAAATCATTTATCCACTTATTAATGATATTTTAGATATTAAAAATACTATTTCAAAATTGATATTAGCATTAAATCATTTTATTGTATTGATTTTACATGTTTGTAAATGGGGCCCATATACAGTTATAATAAACAAATAAAAGAGTTTCCATGATAATAATAATAATGATGATGATAAATACAAAAAATAGAATAGATTTTGCATCAAATATCAAGAAATTAAAAATGAAAGGGTTTATATAGAAGAAGAGTTTCATAGAAGTGGCCTTGAATTATAGATGTACCAACTCTTTATAATTATTGCATACCTACCAACTAACTATGAGATCTATAAGCCTCATTTTTATTAAACTTGTTTAGATAGGAATTTCATATAATTGTAATTATTTTTCTTACCTTGATTGTTGATGGTAAATTCATTATTTCGTTGTACTTAGCATTATCTTTATATTAGAAGATCAACTTTCATCAAAATTAAAGATCTCATAGATCATATAAATATATTCGTATGCAAATTATGAATAAATAAGTTATCATAATCAAAGTGTATTTTAGAATTATTTGTGCAAATGCAATAATGTTTGAAGAATTTATTATTTTTATTGGTAGATTCAACTTTTGTTAGTATGATAGTAACTCAAATTTCAACACGAAACTAAGACCAAAATTAATGACAACCTGGTCTAAACCCAACTCAAATTTGAATAATAATTGGCTATGAAGCAGCAATATAAAATGTTAAGAAATCCGATTTGGGTTGATACATATCATAGTGGAAGCAAAAATAATAATATACGATGAAAAACAGGAAGATCAAACACGAAAAGACGCTAAGAATTACGTGGAAAACCCTTCAAATCAAGAAGGAAAAAACTACGAGAGAGAGAGAGAGAGATAGAGAGAGAGAGAGAGAGAGAGAGAGAGAGAGAGAGAACAATCCACTATGATAAACATGTTTCTACACACAAGAATCCTTTACACATATTCTCTGGATATCTTACATATTTCAAATAAGAACACTCTGATAACCTTCTCTTATGTCCCAATGGAACACCTTTCAAGGCTTTACTGAATCTGTAACTGATACACCTATAAATAAAATTCTTACGAGACCTTAGGTAAAATCAATATGCAATCTCAAACTGGCAAAACTAAAATACGAGGTATAAGACATAACTAAAAAATCTCCACTTGGTTTGAATTCTTCATACATGTGCTCCAATTTGCATTGAGGCATCAACCTTGCACTTGATTATGCATCAACTACAAACAACATGAACTGCATTTGTTTTCTAACATCATTGCATTAACAAGACTCTTAGGCTCTCCATAATCTAATGCTAATGTATTCTCAAGATCTTACAGCCACCGTCCAAAGTGGAACTCAGGAAATCGTAGTTTATCTCCATGCATCTTCAACATCAAAACTATAGACTACAAGATCAATGCAGAACATCTAGAGCTCCGTGAACAATGTTGATTTGCACACCCATCAGATCCACCGAATTCGAAGCAAAATTTGTCAAAATTGACCTCATCATCGTTTAAAGCACTTAAAAACATAGAAATTCATACCTGGAACACCTCGATCGAACTTTGGAATCAAACAAAATAAACCGCATGTGCACTTAGATTCTATGCACCTCCAACCACCATAACAAAGTAGATCACTTTTCTTCAAAACATGAATGAATTTCAGATTCTTCTTCTTCCTAGATTAGTTTCCTCTCCAATTTGTAGCGCTGCCACCAGCATCCATCTTTCTTATTGTAGGCGACCATCTCTCCTTCAGCTCCATCCTTTCTTCTTCATCATTGTCTTTGGGGAAAGCCCATCTCTCCAAGGGACTTTCATCTTAAAAAAAAAAAAAAAAACCATATCTAGCCATCTTTTCTTCTCTAGTCGTCTCCACGTCCAGTGACCACCGCTGCCGATTTTGTGCCGCCTTGTGGTTCTTCTCTAGATCCGGCGAGAATCATCGCCAACGCTGCCGTCCCTCATCAATAGATCTGCCTTCTGGTCGTCTCATGAGCTATGCTGCTCATCTTCTTTTTTTTGGTTGTCATGGGATAAGCCAACAAATCTGTCTGACCATCATCGCACAATCTAGGTCACCCATCCAGATCCGGAATGGCCCGTCCATCTCTTTCTTTCTTCTTTCCCAAAACGAACAGACGCCTTAGGCGTTGCACTTTATCGCGAGCCGTCGTTCACGCTCCAACTGCCCATGCATATGTTGCCCCTTCATGGCCATCCAACCACCGTGCCCATGCATATGTTGCCCCTTACATGGCCATCCAACCACCGTGAAAAATCATGTGCCTTCAAAATCAACAAAACGATCTTGCCTTACATCAAAACCATTAATCCAAACATCAAAGCATGTTCCAAATCACACATCAAATCACACATCTAGAACCATAGGTTATAAATACCACTTGTTGAAGGGCAAAACTACGGAAAAGATATAATAATCCACTATGATAAACATTTTAGAGATACATGTAAGAATGCTTTACACAAATTCTCTAAATGCCTCACAAATGCTTTAAATAAGAACACTCTGATAACATTTTCTTTTACATCCTAATGGGACACCTCTTAAGGCTCTACTACACCTCTATCGATATGCAATAAAAAGAATTCCTATGAACTCTTATGTAAAATCAATATGTAATCTCAAACTTATACAACTAAAATACACAGAATACGAATATACAGAATACGAATACACATAACATGAAACTCTATCTTGGTAGCTAGATGCACATTGGGATCGAGGGTGATGGATTCATTATTACTCAAAGAAAATTCTAGACTATGGGGATTGAAGTAAATGTGTTAATCACCTTGCTTCCAGGAAGCAGTGTAGTCCTATCTAGTTTGGAACAGGCTCTTAAAGAGATAAAAGATTGTTTAGGAGTCGAAACATCACTACATACCAATTGGTAGCGTATGTAGCTGATGTCTTACGAATAAAGTTTGAGAATTATTGCAGGGTGACAATTTTTAGTATTGGTTAGCACTATAATGATAGTGGTAACCTTTCCTCTATTACTAACGATAGTTTTTTTTTTAAATACATACAAAAGGAGCAGTTTAGTATTTGTTAGCACTATAATGATAGTGGTAACCTTTCCTCTATTAATAATGATAGTTTTTTTTTTTTTCAAATATATACAAAAGGAGCAGTTGCTCTACCCGAGTTTTGATACCGGGACCACGAGTACATGAGCCCGGATTGAGAACCACAACAGTCGCTGGTCTCATTACTAATGATAGTTAGGGGAGCTCTTTTTTAAAACGCGCTTCTATGCTTAGCTAAAACGCTATATAAAAAAAAACAAAAATCAAAGCCAGAGGTGCTTAGGGGTCTAATTTGCGTTCATTAAACTCTGGTTTTGCCTTGAATTCAACCTTAATCTTAGCCTTATTTATAGGAACAATCCTAGCCTTTTTTAAAATCTAAACCTAAGTTCTTAAATCAGATTTGGGTTGAATTTAGGTTGGGATTTCGGTTGACAAATTCTCACTTGAGCTAAGAATGATAGGTTTAGAATTTTACATAAATATACAATAATTACCCAATTTTGTGAGTGAAAATATAATATACAACCTAACTAAAATTTTTAGAAAAATTTAGTGACGTCTTATATATTTTTAGGAAATGATAAGGAAAGAAAATTAATAAATTTAAAGGTAAATACATAAACTTAAACATAAACATACATAAAAATAATGTAATTTCTGCTTGACAAATATATATTCAAACAAAAGCATAAATAATATAAAACACATAAAGAGGATATGATTTCATTAGCCTAGGCTAAGTAAGCAATTACTTAGCCTACTCCAAAAAACTTATTAAAAAATCTGTTTTGCTTTTTCATAAACTTGTAATTTAGGTATATTTAATATAAACCAAGTTTTACCTTTTTGGAGATATCTATGTATTTTTTTAGATTTTTGAACACGGATTTATCTTAGTAATTTTAAATATAAAATAGCTAAAATATCATTATGTTTAAAAATCTAAAAATATAAATATATCCAAAATGATAATACTTGATTTATACATTAAATATTTCTAGATTAACAAATTATGGGAGGAAAATAAAAAATAATTAACAATAGATTTTTTAGAGTGGGCTAAGTCTTACTTAGCCTAGCGAATAAGATTACGCCTCCACATAAATAGGGAAAATGTTGTTCATGTGTTATATTTGTAATATATTTTATATTAAATATAAATAAAATATTGAGCTCATATCCCTCAAGTTTTTTTAAATTTTTGTCACTCATATTGGATAACTAGACAATTGACGAAAGTATATTCTAGGAAAAAGGTCAACGAGATAAATGCTTCAATTCAGCTTTAGACCCTAGACTTTCAATTCACATGCATTATATATTAGGATTGTAACTAGGTTCGAGTAGGTCTAGTTTAGGGTTGACCGTATCCTTATCCAAATTTTAAAAACTACTGCCTTACCTTATTTTAGGTTGGGAAGTTTTAAGCTTACCTTATCTTATTTTTTAAAATCGCGTTGATTCAACTTCAATTCTAAATCAATTCTTTAAAATAGTCTTTATATTATACTTAAAAATTATAACTTTATCACAAGTTTTATTTAAAAACCAATGGTCAAGATGATAAAAGTATAATTTTGAAATACATTTATTAAATTTACTAAATAACAAATAAATTATACAAGTTTATTTATGTTTAAAGAATACTTTTATATCTTTTACTATAAAAATATTACGTAAAATATATATTAATAATTCTAATTAGTTCTGGGTATCTGGATCTTGAAACCTATTATACATAATTGAACTTTAATATTTTTACTTAGAACCTATCTTATCCTATGGATTAAAAAAAAAACATATCCTACTTATTTTAGGGTACCTAATGAATATACTTATAGGTATTTTACCCAAATTGTACCCTTATTCTATACACACTCATGTCAATCATATAGACATCCAAGGAGTGGTTGGATTCCTCAAGTTTATTTAAACCCTAACCTTATTTACAAAGAAGGGCCTTCAAGTTCTGATTTGTGTTATCAAATCCATCCTTAGGAGGAATGAGTCCTTTTCTGTTCATCATGTTTTAAGGCAGGGAAATGCTGTTGCGCATTCCCTGGCTGAGTTGGCCTCGGTGTCTACCACGAACTATATGTCTTGGTGGGGCACTCCTCCCAGAGCTGTTTTTGAAAAAATTTGTACAGACAATTTTTTGACAATGAATTGCTTGGATATTTCTATCCCTACCCCCTCCCCAATTGAAAGAGGGTAGGTATAGAATAAACCTGTTATCAAAAAAAAAAAAAGAAGTTCTGATTTGTGTTGGGTTCAGGGGGCTAACTTTGGGCTCAACCCAGCCCAGTACACCTTGTTATGCACCTTCCCTCAAAACTCGTGGCCAAACGGGCTCGAAGAAGCCTGCTGTGGGCTTTGAATGTAACTTTAAATGGTCCAACAGGGAGTGTGGGGCTCAGTGACCAAAAGTGCAAAAGAGGAGGCAAGAAGAGCAAAGCAAAGCATAAAGAGACAGGATTCAGCACAAGAAACCAAAGACTGCCTGTTCTGATTTTTGCTTCTCCATATTTTTGCCTTATACCATTTCGAAACTTGACATGGTGGCTCACCTACACATTCATTATTAGGAGATCAGATCTACTACTTTTAGAATCAGGCTCTTAATACGCATACATAATCAAAAGAAATGACTTAATCAGCCGATCTTACACACCCAACCGGTTCAATGCAAGAACAGCTGTTCGGCTGCCTTTTGTAAAACAGTGGCGAACTAACATTAGATAGTAGTCCATGGTCCATACATGGGATTTGGGAGGTCTTCATCCAATGGTTCAAAGCTGAATTCAAAAGCAAGATAGAATGGCATAAAGCAAGTGTTTGGCTGTGTTCCTTCCATTCTGTTCCACATCCAATCTGCTTTTCAAGCCTGCCTTGCTTCCAGCAATAGCAACCTGCCCTTTGTAAGTTCCTATACAATGTTGGGGACCCAAATTACCGAATAATCCAGTCTGCATTTTTATACCCCACCATGGGATGCAACTCTTGTCAGAGATCCAGGCCGTGGATTCTCACAGATTCAGCACTACGCAATTTTCCATTTGCCGCACAAATGACTCTCCTGTTGGGAATTTGGTCTTAGATAAAATGCAACGATTTCTCGGCAATTTGGACCAGTGATGGGCAATTACACTAAACTCCCGAGAATGGGAAGATATTTCCGTGAAGAATTGATTATGGATGGATAGTTTAATTCGAGGTTGCTGGAATCTTTGAATGTATCGCAAAAGAACAACATGTATTCAGATAGTGAGTTTCCCACAGGTGTTATTCACCAATTTTCAAAAAGGCATGATTCATTTCTATGAGAATTAGCCAAATTAGTGCCTTTTGAGTCCAAAAAATATTGTACTAAGAAGCGTGATTAAATAAGAAAAGCTCACTAACCTCATGCCTAAATAAACCCTTAATCACCAACAAAAAAAATAGACTCTTAATCATGCGACTTATAATTCTATGAGAATTACCCAATTAAAGCCTGTTTGGGTCTAAACTACTTGAAATAAACGCGATTGAGTAAGGAAAAGCTCAACCGCGGGGCCAAATAGACCCTTAATCACATGATTCATAATCATGGTCAGTCTGTGATGCGTCAGTCCAACTCCATTTGGGTGGGGCCCTTTCTTTGGGGAACAAAAAAGCAAAGCAAATGATAGGGTAGGAGAGGGAACTAACGGAAAGATGCCTGGCTTCTCCAGAATAAGGTTCCAAACCCCTTTATCAGGACTAGTCACAGCCTTCTAAAACAGCCTTATTTTGCTTGGATTGCAGGCATATGATTGTTGTGAATCCAGCCTCTTTAAGGACCTGTTTTAAGAGGGAGGGCCCTTGGGCTTTGTGCTTTTATGTTTTTTTGTTCTCTTTCTAAAGGAGCCAATCCACGAAACAAACAGCCTTATTTATATCTACAGGAATGGAAGAGGAGAAAGATTATATTGCGGCCACCTTCCAAGCTGCTTCCTCTGTTTTTGATTTTTCGCAATTTTTGTAGCGAGTGATTTTTGAATTTGTTTTGAGCCTACAAAACATGGGTTCCTATGCTTGCAGGGCTCTTGTCATAATTCTCTTTGTTGGGTCCTTAGCCGTTATGCTAGAAAAGGCTTCTGGCTCGAGAAGCATTGGCTTCGTGCTCACAAGGAGAGAAGAGGAAGGCAGGGAAAACAAAGCTGAGGACAGCAATGTCGAGACGCCATACACTGCAAAGCAACCGGCCCCAGCTCCAATTGTTTTCGACCCAAATCAATCAAACAAACGAAGAATTCGGAGAGGGTCAGATCCCATTCACAACAAGTGCTGATACATGGACTATACCATTATACATTTCCCGGAAAAACAAAGTATATGTAATGAGCAAAGAAGAAGGTGGTGGTAGTCTGGTAGATGTTTTCTTCCCTTGAAAAAGGATTTTTTCATTGGTTGTTTACTCTCTTTTCCTCTCTCTCCCTCCCTCCCTCTCTCCCTCCCTCCCTCTATATCAATCAATGAATCGCCTGAAGGTATTTTTTTTTTTTTTCGGTTGTTTTGGGTTTTATAGAGAGACGTGTACAGCAGTGTTAGGTTCGGTCGTTGGTCGGCAGCTTCTTTTGTATTTGTAATTGAGACCATTGTAGTGATCAAAGAAAATGAAAGGCTGCTACAGGATCATGGTTTTATAGGCCGTCTCATTTTATTTCAGATGGAAAGAAAGAATTAAAGATTTGCTGGCTTTTGGGAATTCAGTTGTTTATGTATATGGGTAATTTTGATGGACAAGAACAGTGAGCAAACAAAATCAAAGGCTGCTACAGGATCATGATTTTATAGGTTGTCTCATTTTATTTCAGATGGGAAGAAAGAACGAAAGATTTGCTGGCTCTTGGGAATTCAGTTCTTTATGTACATGGGTATCTATGATGGACAACAACCCCTCCTTTTTATATTTAAAAAATCTTAATAATTTACAATATAATATTATGCTATATGCATATATTTATTTTGCTAAAATTAATTTTGATTGGGTACTTATATGAATAAATATTTAATATCACTTGAAAATGATACGAAACTGTTAAAATTTGAGATAAAATCTTTAATATATAAAAGTTTTCAACGAATTTTGTCATCATAAATATGTGCATAAAAAAGAATATTTTAATTGATTAAGATTTTCAAAAAATGCATTTTAAATACAGGTAATTTGCAAATATATCCACATAATTTGACATTAATTGCAGATATACTCATTTGGTTTCATGAATTGTATATTACCTCCATAGTGTCACCAAATTTGTATATTATCCACATGTCGTTACTTGTTGTTAATACCTTACCTGACATTTTGAAAAATGAAGAAAATGTCTTCACTGGTAATTTGGATATATACTCATTTAGTTTGACAATAATTGTAGATATACCCCCATAGTTTCACAAATTGCATATTACCCCACATAGTTTTACCAAAATTACATATTGCCCCCATGAAACTATGTTGGGTAATATACAATTTGTGAAATTATGTAGGTATATTTGCAATTAGTATCAAACTATGTAGGTATATCTGCAAATTACTAATGAGGATATTTTCATCATTTTAGGCAAGGTATTAATGTCGGGTAACAGCGTGATGGTAATGTGCAATTGTGGTGAAACTACGTGGGGGGTAATATACAATTCGTAAAACTACGTGAATGTATTTGTAATTAGCGTCAAACTTTGTGGATATACACGCAAATTACCCTTTAAATGTAGAAAGCAATGAAACTGATTTTATGATCATTACTCCCTTATAGGAATGGGAATTGGGGCGGGTTGACCTGATACGTTTCTGACCGGGTAAAATCAACGCTTTTTTGACTTGGTACAGAGATGGGCTTAAATTTTTGACTCGAATTAAAAAATAGGGTCAGAGTGAGTCAACTATGTCCAAACAAGATATGCATCGCATATATTGATTTATTAAAAATTATAAGCATATGTTTAAATCTTATTATTATTTTTTTCAAAAGTTCCACATGTTTGTAATTAATTATATCAATAATAGAAAATTAATTTATCCAGAAAAATATAAGAATCAATAAGAGAAATTCACACATATAAATATAACTCTTATGTATAATTGCATATTAATCTATTTTAATATAGTTATATTATATTTTCTAATGTTCTGTTTTAATATTGATGTGTTTTTAATAATTAGTAAAATATTGAAACTTATAATATTTAAATTTAGCATAGATATATCTTTATGTTTGATAGGTATCTAAAATTTTAAAATTATTTTATTTGACCAGTATTTTTTATCCGACTCACTGTCTCGAAACCAGTTTGATACTAACCTAGAGTTTGTTTTGGGACCTATTAAAAAAAGCGAGGGGTCAAACTGACATTGTCTTGACCTGGTATAAAAATTAGGCCAAATGGAATTTTTAAAAAGTAGAGTGAGGATTAGACAAAAGTTGACTGGTACCGCCCCCTATGATTCCCACATTTATTCCCTTGTACAGTATCATGATCCTATAAAGTCACTGTTAATTAAAGAAAGTAATAGCTGGCTATATAAGGCCCTTTTAATTCTTTTCGTCATTTTCATCATCGTACACCGCGCTTGTTGATATATAGAGAGAGGAGTGATTCTCTTAACCCAGGTTAAGTAAATGCTCTACTTAACCTACCTCAAAAAACTTATTTATAACAAATATTTTTATTTTTTTCTTCATACACTTGTTTATGTAAGTGTATTTAACATATGAATCAAGATTTACTATTTTTGGATATGTGTATATATATATTTTAAAAATTTTAAAAGTAGGGGTATTTTAAATACATATATACACGAATCTTTAAAAATTTCAAAAAAAGATATACATATATCCAAAAATGGTAAAACTTAGTTTATATATTAAATATAATTAGATAAATAAGTGTAGAAAGAAAAAAGCAAAAAATGTTGTAAATGGATTTTTTAAAGTGGGCTAACCAAGATATTTGCTTACCTAGAGCTAACAAGATCATTCCTTATAATATATATATATATATATATATATATATATATATATATATATATATGAGTTGTGATTCTTTCCGCCTGGGCGAAGTCGCCGTTCCTGCGCCCGCTGCCCGTACACTGCATACAGGCCGTTGGATCGGGCGGGATGAACGTGCGCCGTCAGATGGAAAATTTGCATTGTGATCCCTGCGCGCTAAACCGTTTTGCAGAAGAAAAAATTCAAAAAAAATAGACGAGTACGGCAAAAGCAAATCAGCCTCTCGCTGCCGCTCCCGCTCCTGCTCCCGCGGCCTCCATTCCTCACCGGATCTCTCTCAGAATCTCCGGATCTCTCTCTCCCATTCTGCCAGGGCGGGGACCTCTCTCCCTCTCCGGATCTCTCTCTCCATGACATTGTTGCCACGGCGCGGCGCAATCTCTCTCCCTCGCTCCCTCTCCGGCCACGACGCTGCTCCCACGGCGCCGCGATCTCTCTCCCTCTCCCTCTTCCTCTCCGGCCACGACGTTGCTGCGACGGTGCTGCGTACGTCCCTGTTTCTGTCTCTCTCTCGGCGACGACACCTTCACCCCTCTCCTCTCTAGTCTCTCTGCGCCGTCAATCGCCCTGGTTCAGCTACTCGGATTGAGGTGAATTTCTTTTCCTTTGATCTCCATTCTTCTTCCTTGGCAGATTTATAATTTTTTTAATTCAATCTCCAAAACCCATCTCCAATACCCGTCGAATATGCAAATGCAATTGAGGCAAAATGCGCCAAGACCCATCTCCAATACCCCTCTAATGTTCAAATGTCGTTCATGCAAAATGCTCCAAAACCCATCCCGAACACCCCTCGAATATGCAAATCCCTCACCTGGTGATATGGCTCGTGGAAATAATTGACAGTCATCAATTGTATAGTTGTTCTCGTCTTCATCGAAGATCGTGTATCCATTATTCCATCGTGATTTCTTCACCCTATCAGTCTGCAGTGTAAACATGTAAATCTGTTTTCAGTGAGAGTCTTTAGCTCTGAGGAACATGCAAATGCCACTCATTTTGTCAGAAGGGCTGCTCTCAATCATCCCATTAATTTGCAAAAAAAAAAAACCCATGTGTGGATACGCAGGCTGCAGAACTAAGCAAAACAGAATGACATGAAGTTTCCTAAGAATTTTGATTGCAAGAGATCTAAGGATTCTGAAGCACTTGCAAATAGGATGCCACCATGCAAGCACAGATGCACTGTTAACATGCAACAAGCATGCATAAAAAAGACAAAGCATTGCAGTGTTTTGGTTCTTGGATTTACATTTTTGCCCACAAACCTCTAAAAAGCCCCTTCCATAGAATTGTTTCCCATTCAAAAATTCAATGCTTTGTAAAGGCTCCATATAGTTTTTAGCGAAAATGCATATAGTGGAATGACCTAGTTTCTTCAAGCCATTGGTTGAGTATTTAACTTGTCGCCGTCTTTTCCAAAATGCAAAAATTATTTGTATAAATTAATTTTTTTTGAGGGAATAAAATATTTAACTTGCAGTGTATAATTTTTTGGTAGTTTTTTTTCTCCTTTTTCAATGGCATGTATTTGAATGTTTGCTTTATCATGTATTGTAGTTTGAGTATATCATTGAAAACTTATCTTTTATGTGAAATTGTAGTTGTTAACATAGTATTTGTCCTTACTAGTTATGGAGGAATATATGAGAACAGATGAAAATACCCAAGGTTTGATACAAAATGACTTCTGCACAATGATACATGATCCAATGAACGAGGAAGTAGAAGCCTTTATTGGTGTCACATCAGTATCACCTGTACACAAGGATGAGGTAGCCTATATAGGTGGTTCGGTGAATGTGTCGGATGGTGAGGAAGTATCTACTGAACCAGTCAACACACGTGCATCTCAAAATACAGATAGGTTGTTTATGGTTGATGTTGCAAGCGAACTGAAACCAAAAGTTGGCATGGAATTTGCATCTCTAGAAGAATCTTTCAATTTTTATAATACTTATGCTTGGCATTGTGGGTTTAGTGTTAGAAAGGACAGCACTCGTAAGTTAAAGTCCGGGGCAATTGCAAGGCGTGTTTTAAGATGTTCGAAGGCTGGTTGGTCTGAAAAAAAGGCAATAAATGAAGATCCAAGCAAACAGAAGATTGCATTTATCAGTCGTTGCTCATGCCCGGCTAAGCTATATCTGAACTTAAATGTGGAGAAAAATATATATTATGTGTCTCAATTTGAAGAGACACATAATCATGCACTTTGTACCCCTACAAAGACCCGTAAATTGCGATCACATAGGAAATTAACAGAGAATGATCTCAGTATAATCTCGTCTTTGAAAAAATCTGGTGTTGGTGTTGCGAGGTCCATTGATTTTATGATGAATGAAGTAGGTGGTTCTTCTCACCTCCAGTATTCAGCAAGGGACGCTAGGAATGCTCTACGAAGAAAGCGTCAAATTATGTATGGGAATGACGCAAATACTCTTCTGCACATGTTTCAAATAAAGAGTCGTGATGATAGTCATTTCTCTTATGAAATCCAAGTTGACGAGGATATGAGATTCACCTCATGTTTTTGGATAGATGGAAAATCAAAAGAAGATTATATGGTATTCGGTGATGTTGTATGTTTCGACACTACTTACAAAACGAATGAGTACGATATGCCATTTGGTCCATTTGTTGGCGTCAATCACCACAAACAAACATGCTTATTTGGTGCAAGCTTACTTTTTGGAGAGACAATTGAAGACTTCAAATGGTTATTTCAAACTTGGTTAGATGCAGTGGGTGGAGTTCATCCTAAGACAATTATTACAGATCAAGATGCAGCAATAGGAGCAGCAATAGCAACCGTATTTCCAAATACTAATCATCTGTTGTGTTTGTGGCATATTCATAAAAAATTGCCTGAAAAGCTATCTCATATCATCAACCAACATCCTACCTTCAAGGCAAAATGGAACTACTGTTTGTTTGGTACCAACAGTGAGGAAGATTTTGAGAGCACTTGGCAAGCAATCATAGAGGAGTTTGCATTGCATGAGAATTCGTGGTTACGACATATGTATGAGATTCGCCAAATGTGGATTCCTGCTTACACAAGAAAAATATTCTCAGCTGGCATGAGAACCACTCAACGAAGTGAGAGTATTAATGCTTTTTTTGATGGGTTTGTGTCTCGAAATTCAAATTTAATTGATTTTTCAAATGGCTATGACAAAGCACTTGAACGGAGGCGTGAGGCCGAGGCTGATGCTGATTTCAAGACTTTCTATGCTAATCCTGAGTTGAGAACTAAATTTAGCATTGAAGGTTATATGGCAAAGGTGTATACCCGAAATATTTTTCTAGAATTACAAAAAGAAGTGGTTGAATGTATGTATTATGTTGCTGAGAAGGTCACAGTTGAAGGGGCAATTCAACAGTGGCAAGTGTTCTTGTTAGTGGGGGGAGATGAGAGCAAGCGGAAGATTTTAACATGGAATTCAGAAGAAATGATTGCTTCATGCCCGTGCTTGAAATTTGAGTCGTCGGGTATTGTTTGTCGGCATATTATCGCATTGTTCCGTTTCTTAAAGATGAATACCATCCCTCCATATCATATACTACCACGGTGGACACAGGATGTTAAGTCTCAGTTCAAACGGCCGACCACAAATACGGATAGGGGAGGAACGCAATCTCTTGCTGTTCGCAATCACACATTATCTAAGTGGTGGTCTTATGTTAGAAATGAAGCCTTGAATAACCCAACTGCATTTGAAGTTATTAGAGATAATATGGAGAAGTTGATTGCTACACTTTCTGAAATGCCCAAGCTCCCATGTGCAGAGATTGTTGGTAGGGATGAAGTAGCGGAAGGGAGGTGTCCTGCCGTGATATCAAGTGATAACTTTAACCTTATGGCCCAAAGTCAAAGTGCAACTGTTGGTACTGAAGTTAACCTTATAGCTTCACAAAGTTCTCAGGCGTGTGGCATCTTGCCTGCACATGTTTCACTCACAAAAGGAAGATCTTCTAAACGTATAAAAGGACATTTAGAAGTCGCACGCAATGGAACAAAATTTTGTCGTGGTTGTAAAAAATTTGTTGTTGGTCATGACAAAAGGAATTGCCCCGCTTTGAAGGTTCCAAGTTCAACTGATGTGTCCGCTTCAGTTAATAATAATTTTGTCACTTCTATTAGCCAAGGTCAAGGCTGAGGCCATGGTATATTTTGGTTTTCCATCTTACACTATCATTTCTCTTTTTTACCTCATGTTACCTACAATTAATAAGTACAATTACATATTAAATTAACCATTATATGTTATTTTAAATATCTAGGTGGGCATATGTGAAATGGCATCTTCGGGTACAAGAACTAGATCGCGTGGTGGTAGGACTTGTATTTGCTCGTGTGGTTTACCAGCTGTAGTGCTAACCTCCCATACCGCAAGAAATCCAGGTCGGCGATTTCTTCGATGCCCGCAATATCGTGTAAGTCAAATATGTTAATTGCGTGTACATTGTACTCTTACTTGTGTTTTTCAGGCAAGTTTTTCATTATCACTCATTTTGCTTGTGTTTTCTTGTGTTTTGTAGGATGCTTCTCATGCTTGTAAGTTTTTTAGATGGGTTGACGATGAAGTCTTGCCAAAAACTGAGTTTGTTTCAGAGGACGATGTTCCACTTATTGCCCAATCCGAAGACCAAATCTCAATGTTCAATCCGGAGCAAATAGTGGTGGATATGGGAGTCCTGGTCCGTTGTGTTGATGATCTAAGGGAGCGTCATATGATGGAAATGCGTCAATTGAAACAAACAGTAGATATGAGAACCTTGGAAATGAGAGAAGCAAATGAAAGGCGGGATAAGAGAGAGATGGAGCTGGTTAAGAGCATCAAGAGAAACGAAGTCTTACTCATGACTCTATGTGGTCTTTTTCTTGTGATTGTTATTTATTTAGCATTGTGAAGGTCTCATATTTGTGAAAGAATTTAAGTAAATTGCTTAACTTTTATTTTAATGAAGTCTTCTGTAATGGGATATATTAGGTTTCGACTTGTTTAAATGGAACGAAAGTAGTCATTAATATTGCGTTGCTTGAATGCTAATGTTAAAGACTGTTTCATCTGTTAGGTGTTGCTTGAGAAAAATTGTGTGAAATTGAATGTCAAATGTGGCAGGTTGCTTGAATGCTAATGTTAAAGACTGTTTTTTATCTGTTAGGTGTTGCTCGAGATCAATGGAATAGAATCAAATATCGAATGTGGCAGGTTGCTTGAATGCTAATGTTAAAGATTGCTTTTCATCTGTTAGGTGTTGCTTCAGATCAATGGCATGGAATTGAATATCGAATGTCTCAGGTTGCTTGAATGCTAATGTTAAAGATTGCTTTTCATCTGTTAGGTGTTGCTTCAGATCTATGGCATGGAATTGAATATCGAATGTCTCAGGTTGCTTGAATGCTAATGTTAAAGACTGCTTTTCATCTGTTAGGTGTTGCTCGAGATCAATGGAATGGAATCAAATATCAAATGTGGCAGGTTGCTTGAATGCTAATGTTAAAGACTGCTTTTTATCTGTTAGGTGTTGCTCGAGATCAATGGAATGGAATCAAATATCAAATGTGGCAGGTTGCTTGAATGCTAATGTTAAAGACTGCTTTTTATCTCTTAGGTGTTGCTTGATTCAAGTTACTTATCTATGATAAAATGCTGCGGTGCCAAATGCAATGAAAGGAAAACTCTAAACAAACATCAATTTCTTTATATAAAAGTGATTTAACATTTCAACATGTGTTTGCTTTCAACATATGAACAATCAATAGCATACCATTTACTATTAAAAACGAATAACTGAAAAGGCTGGTTGAACTGCATATCATAATTGGGGCCAGAATTACAACACAATCATTCATAGCAACACAATCATTCATAGGTGGTTGAACTTATTTTGGAGCTCATCTTCATCTTATTGGGGAGAGTGGAGCTCATCTTCATCTTGTTGGGGTGGCCAACAAAGGCTCTAATGCCTTCAAAATGTAGATGATTGGGCGAACTCCTAGATGGACAATGTCAGCCTTCTTTCCGGCTAGCATGATGTGCTCCTCTGGTTTTGTATTCCTTGGGCTTTAGAAAAATACCCTGCATATTCTTTTCCTACGAGAAAATTTCTCCAAATTGATTACAGCTTGTTTTACACTTTCCTGTAAAGCTTGGACATTCCTACCCAGCTCGGCTTTATACTGAAGTTTCAAACTCGGGAGCGCTGAGCAAATAGTCTGCATTCAAAATAGTATCATTTAGAACTAATTTCTTAGAATTGTCCAAAATATAGAACTAAAAAAAATACACATCTATACTCCTATTTGATGGAAACAGATTCCTAATTCAGAAAATTGCATCATGTACAAGATTTAATAGCAGTCCACTGAATAACATTCCATTTCATTGTTACATTCCCCATTGGATCATGTGCGTCGTAAGGAACTACAATTAAAAAAAAAAAACAAAACACATACACACATCAAAATGCACTTGACAAGCAAAAGATATTCCCATGAATAAGTTCAATGAAACACTCAAAGGATCAAGCCTTGCGCGGGTGGAGGCTTTGGACAATGCTCATCATGTGCAGCCTTGGGACAAAAAAAGGAAGGAAAGAAAATGGAGAGGGTATGGGAGCATGCTGAATAATTATAATACCAGCAAGGATAAAATAAATAAGAAAATTATTGTGCAAAAGTTGCATTTTACCAGAGATCGAGCAGAAGCAGCAGGTGGCAAGTGGTAATCTGGAGCTAGCATTATGGTGACAGAAAGATCAACTATGGTAGCACCCTGTGCCACCAAAAAGTTATTGATCAGTAATCACAAGTGCACAATCCAAAAAACAGAAAGAAGCAGCAGGTTTATAAATTTGTCAAAAGGAAGAGTGCTTTTAGCTGCAGGAAAACAAAAATCAACCAAATTAAATCTGCCACTTCTTGCAAATGTCAGCCAATTAAGTCTATTGGCTAACCCACGAGTACTAAGCATTTTTTTCCCTTCCGAAGGAAATTGAGATGAGAATGATACCTTAATTGCCTCAGTAGATGTTTCAGAACTAAAAAGGAATGATAATTCCTGATTTCCATGACTACTTTTGCACAACAGAAAGAAAACTACAGAAGCATGCTAAATTGATGTATATGTGTTTAATGCAATTGAAGACAAAAAAAGGATGCACAAAGCCTATTAGCAAATCATAATCATAACATACAGATTGCTTTTCCTGGCTGTATCTGTTCGTGACTTCTTGAAAACGTGCCAATGCCTGCACACAATCAGCATTATCAAATCAACAAGGTGAAAACCGAAGGGAACAAAAAGAAAATAAAAACCCAGACATCAGAGAAAATTTACTCCCGGCTAAAAACTAAGGATGGTACCTTTCTGTATTCTGTTTCAAACTGACGTAAGTCATTTCTCTTTGCCAAGATCTGAGCCTCGATATCCTTCAGCTTCTGTGTGGTCTCTTCAAACGTCTTGCACAAAGAGACTCAATAGTGTATGTAGCCGTCTTAAAGAAATTATCCCCTATAAGATTGAAGAAATGGAAATAAGTAGATTTAAAAAACTACATCAAAATTTTGTTATATTTAAAATTAAATGTCAAAATTTTGTTTTGACACCATAATGCATGTACCAATATAACCAAAAGTTGAGACCTTTATAGAGACAATTTCCTGAAGCACAGACGTGGTCAAACCTCCCACATCATGTGGTCCTGGCTTTCCATTTGATGCCCATTTAAAGTATATTAATGGTTGCTGTCATCAATTTTCCTCAACTAGCCCAAGAAGGTCTAGTGGGTAAGAGTATTAGCACCTAGCTTGTACTATAGTAAACTACCAATTAACAGCATAGATTACAAAGAGATGTTTCTGACTTGTAAACTACCAAATTAAATCTGCCACTTCCTGCAAATGTCAGCCAATTAAGTCTATTGGCTAACCCAAATTCCATACGGCATTTTGCATCTGAGGGATTTGCATATTCGAGGGGTGTTCGGGATGGGTTTTGGAGCATTTTGCATGAACGACATTTGAACATTAGAGGGGTATTGGAGATGGGTCTTGGCGCATTTTGCCTCAATTGCATTTGCATATTCGACGGGTATTGGAGATGGGTTTTGGAGATTGAATTAAAAAAATTATAAATCTGCCAATGAAGAAGAATGGAGATCAAAGGAAAAAAAATTCACCTCAATCCGAGTAGCTGAACCAGGGCGATTGACGGCGCAGAGAGACTAGAGAGGAGAGGGGTGAAGGTGTCGTCGCCGAGAGAGAGACAGAAACAGGGACGTACGCAGCACCGTCGCAGCAACGTCGTGGCCGGAGAGGAAGAGGGAGAGGGAGAGAGATCGCGGCGCCGTGGGAGCAGCGTCGTGGCCGGAGAGGGAGAGAGGGAGAGGGAGAGAGATCGCGGCGCCGTGGGAGCAGCGTCGTGGCCTGAGAGGGAGCGAGGGAGAGAGATTGCGCCGCGCCGTGGCAACAATGTCGTGGAGAGAGAGATCCGGAGAGGGAGAGAGGTCCCCGCCCTGGCAGAATGGGAGAGAGAGATCCGGTGAGGAATGGAGGCCGCGGGAGCAGGAGCGGGAGCGGCAGCGAGAGGCTGATTTGCTTTTGCCGTACTCGTCTATTTTTTTTGAATTTTTTCTTCTGCAAAACGGTTTAGCGCGCAGGGATCACAATGCAAATTTTCCATCTGACGGCGCACGTTCATCCCGCCCGATCCAACGGCCTGTATGCAGTGTACGGGCAGCGGGCGCAGGAACGACGACTTCGCCCAGGCGGAAAGAATCACAACTCTATATATATATATATATTAAAAACTTGAAATTTTTTATTTTTAAAATTTGTAACAATAATATTTAAAAGGGGAATATATTTTCATAGAAGTGATTTCGAGAAATTTTTTCCATTTTTGAGATGTTGATTATTGATATAAAATCTAATTCTATCATTATATTTAAGATTATTTGTTTAGCCAGGAGAGGAAGTTTTGTCCAAATCCAATATGTACATAGGCACTATTTGCTAAAAAATATGTACATTCGTATGTAAATTAAAAAAAATAATTAGATCCATTTATATATATATTAGAATGTAATAATACTTTATAAAATCATTTATCCGCATATAAGGATATTTTAGACAGTTTAGATATTGAAAATACTATTTAAAAATTAATATTTAACATTAAATTATTTTATTTTATTAATTTTATATGTTTATAGATGAGCCCAGATAGAGTGATGTTAGATAAATAAAAGAATTTCATAATAATATAAATGATAATGAATTGGATTTTTCATCAGCTATATGTTAAAAATAGAGGGAGTTCCATAAAATAGGAGTTTCGTAGAAGTGTCCTGATTTTAAAATATAAAAATAATAAATTTTGGTATATGAACTAAATACAAAATTTGCTTTAAAATGAAAAAATAAAAATAACTAAAGGGCCCTACTTCTATACAGTCAGCTATGACTTGCTTAAGTAACAATAAGTTGTCTTGAGCTTTTTTTCTCCATTTATATGCGAGCCCACATGTATTTAACTAACACAATAATTGTTGAGTTTTCCTCAATTTTTTCATCCACAAAAATTTATTATTTTTAGATTTTTGTATATATTTTTATTTTAAAAATTAACAGTTTTTACCCCTTTAACTTTAAATACATACAAAATAATTTTTGAAACTAAATAAAATTATATTAAAAATGGTAAGTTTTTGATATATGAACACTATGTAATATTATCCCGAATATAGCTGTCTGAACTTTTTACAAACACCGTGATCAACCAAACAGTTTTTGTGCTTACTGCCAATTGAAGCGTCGTCGCCCAGCACACGGGCACAACGACGTACCATGCGGGTATAACCCGTGTTGCGTCACAAAGACAATCTTGGAATGAAATTTAAACCATTAAATACATATACATTGATTTTTTTAACATTAATAATTACTTGTTCTCGAATCAAATCCATACATTATATTCAACAAAATAAAATATACCTATAAGAAAAAGATTAGGATAATATAATATTCACGGAATTAATATTAATTCAAAAATAAATAATTAATAAATTTAATTATTAAAAACTAATATAAATAATCAAAGTTTGATTTTATGATGCTAAAATTTAAGTAGAATATAATTAATAATTTAGATATTAAAAATAAATTACATGTAATACACTTTTTAGAAGTGCAAAACTTGTGGGATATGACTTGTGATCTGTATAATCTTCCCTTTAAAAAAAGGACCTGTTTCTCGTCAAACTCAAAACAATTTCGCTGTCGTAAAACGCGTGATCTTATCTGATCTTAGTCGTCTTCGTGCAAAATAGTGCCCTTGCCATTCGGTGACGTGTTCGACTAACTATCTTGGATTTTGGCTTCTATCTTTAGAAAATTTTGACTCTCTGATCCTAGTATCATATTCTGTCTCCCCTATTTTTTTTGCATATTAATCTTATTTTTTTGCATATTAATCTTTCAAACCATGATTATATATATATATATATATAGATGTTGTTCCGGTGCAGCATCACTGCACCGGAACAGCGGTGCAGTGAGCCCAAAATGGGGCTCACATGATCATGAAATCATGCTCTACTCCACAAATTGTATTTAGAATAATGTATTCTATTATCATACCAATTTTCATCCCAATCAGATACTTTAAAGTTGTTATTTACATCAAACTATTTTATTACATTGGATTTGTACCATTTTCAGATGGGGCCCATATACATATCTGATTGGGATGAAAATTAGTATGGTAGTAGAATACATTATTCTAAATACAATGAGTGGAGTAGATCATGATTTCATGATCATGTGGGCCCCATTTTGGGGCCACTGTACCGCTGTTCCGGTGCAGCGTCACTGCACCGGAACAGCAGTGCAGTGGCCCCAAAATGGGGCCCACATGATCATGAAATCATGATCTACTCCACCTATTGTATTTACATTAAACTATTTTATAGAATACATTATTCTAAATACAATGGGTGGAGTAGATCATGATTTCATGATCATGTGGGCCCCGTTTTGGGGCCACTGCACGGCTGTTCCGGTGCAGTGACGCTGCACTGGAACAGCTATATATATATGGGATATGATCATGTGCATTCCGCCTGCACGGAAGCTACCGTGCAGACGGCTCATCCGGCCGTCTATTTCGGCGGGATGAATCCTGTCCGTCGAGAGCTGGTGTGCGTGTTGCGTTTCGTTGGGTGGGGCGTACACGCGGATCTGCTGGGAAAATTTTCCCGCTCGGCAGCAAAACACGAAAACAGAAATCCCGCCTCCTCCTCCTCTCTGGCGTCCCTCGTCCCTCCTCAATCCCTAAATCCCGGCATCCTCAATCCCTAAATCCCGGCATCCCCCCACCCTCGTCCCTCCTCAATCCCTAAATCTCGGCATCCCCTCCTAAAGAATCGCACTGTTCCTCAATCCCTAAATCATGCAGCGGCACGCAGCAGGCAGCAGCAGCAGCAACTCCCAGCAGCAGCTCCCGTCCGTCCGGTGACCAGCAGGCAGCGGCGCCGTCTGTCCGGCGAGATAAAGGCTGTGCCTTCCTCTATCGATCAACGCACAGCAGGCAGGCAACAGTTCCTCATCGAGTCGGCGACCAGCAGCAGCAGCAGCTCCGGCCCCACATCGGCTCGAGCCTCCGGCGACCAGCAGATCCGGCGATTCGCATCTCCGGCGAGGGTGAGTTGCAATCTTATTAATGCTATTAAGTAATGAATGCAAATGATTTCAATTTTTTGGTGGATAGCTAGCCGAACTGGAATTTGATTTTTTTCTTATCTCGTCTTCTCCGTAAATCCGCATGCGGATTCTGAATGTGCAGCAAATTAGCTCCCAGCCGCATCTCCCTCACGCGAAAATCCGAATGCGGATTCCGAATCCACATGCGGATCATAACTGCGCAACGAAAGTACTTCCCATCCGCATCTCCCTCACGTGAAAATCCGCATGCGGATTATAACTGCGCAGCGAAAGTACCTCCCATCCGCATCTCCCTCACGTGAAAATCCGCATGCGGATTATAATTATGCAGCGAAAGTACCTCCCATCCGCATCTCCCTCACGCGAAAATCCGCATGCGAATTCAGAATGCACAACTGAATAACATTAAAGGATCTCCATTCATGACTTGCAATCAACATTGTAGGTAAATCCAGTTCAATGTATGTTGTAAGGACAGGCATAATCTGTCCATCTTGCTCTTTCTGGGCTGGATCCTTAACCCAGTTGTTGTCAGATTTTTTTTCTATTTTTTTGTTTTACTTGGAAAATGAGTTGTATGAGTATGATTTGCAAAGACGTTGACATATGAGTCCATAACACCAGTCTCTAGGGTTAAAAGACGGTGAAAAGTGTGCTTAGCAAGTTCAGAATTTTTGAAAAATTAATTATGGCACCCATTAGTTTGATCAGAAGAAGCATATGCACTTGTATATATGACTTTGGCATTCTTGAATTAATTTAAGATGACACATTATTGCCTCCATATTTGAAGAGTCAAACTGGAATTTAGCTATTCATGGAATTGCAATCTTTTCTTAGTGGACAACCCTTGTCATGATGGTGGTTGGTGACTGGATAATGCATTTCATCAACTGTGACAGATCACTGCGCCATTGACTCGACTGCTTGAATTTTGAATCCCCACTGCTGAGTGCAGAGTGTCGAGTGGTGATTTAGCTATTATACATATGTTTCTGTTTCTTTTTTGACTTCATTCGCTGCAAGTTTTGAGCATTTTTCTGGGTTTTGTTCCTCTGTTTTTTTTATCCATTTTCCTGGTGGAATTCTGGTAAAATTTTTTCCCATTTTCTTTATTCATCCATCCCATGCATATCTAGAATTAGCAAAATGGGGTTCTGTTGTATGATTCCTGAAAGAATAACAGACATACTACAGTTGTAGTGTGGGATATTACTCTATTGCTGTGGTGGGTTCTTGCTGCAATGAAGATAATGATTGACATTGCCATTGATACGTTCAACATCTTTTTCTCTTACCCCCATAATTTGTATATAGAAAATGGCATGAACTTTGTTCCCATAAGATGCTGATTGCCGTGCGACATGCATGAACTAATCATTCTGCTTCATGGATTCCTCATCATGACGATCTTGACAAAAGGTGGGTAATGCGGAATAATGACAGATGCACTGTTGATGATATAACCTGTTTCTGCCATAATTCATCTTCAAATTGGTCATGCCTCAACTCTAGATGACAAACTTGGAAGTGAAAATGAAATAAGAAGCTACAGGACCTTGAATATTGATCTAGAAGAAAAAGGTGCTGGTTTTTACGATGCTGGAATTTGAAAACATGTCTTTTACAGAATTAGGTAGAGTAGCAGAATGCAGAATTCACATGTCAATGTTAAGAATCTACATGCTAATTCTGAGTTACTAGCAACCCTTATCCACTTACCTGCTTTTTATGATATAATCCACATGCTAATTTCATATTTCTCATACTGATTTCGAGTCAGTAACAATTCTTGTTCACATTCTTGCTCTCTATGCCAGAATCCACACGCTACTTCTGTATTCCGTATGTTGATTCTAAGTTAGTGACAACTCTTATTCACATTCGTACTCATTGTGATAGAATTATCTGCATGCTAATTCTGAGTTAGTGACAACCGTAGTTCACATTCATGCTCTGTGACAGATTCCGCATGCGTATTTTATATTCCGTATGCGGACTCTAAGTTTATGACAACCCAGATTCACATTCCTGTTCTGTGATAGATTCTGCATGCTAATTTTATATGCTGCATGTTGATATTGAGTCGGTGACATACATTGTTCACATTCCTGCTAATTTCACATGCTAATTTTCATGTCTAAACTTTTTTTTCAAATATCTACTGACTTTAGCAAATTCGTCATGCTATTTTCACTATCCACATTGAATTTGAATTCCACAAATCACGTCTCAAGTGTGGCATAATCTGCATATTAATTTCATATTCCGCATAATATTTCTGATTGGTGACATTCCTTCTTTACATTCTTGTTATTTATATTTCGCATGCTAATTCTAAGGTAGTAAGCATTTTAAGAAATCATATGCCTCTGAAATCAGTATGCGGATTTGACAAACAGAAGAAATCACATTTGCTTTCTCTATCAACACAATTAATCATTTTTTAGGTTTCAGAATACTATATTCCATGAAAACAGCCTATAGCTTACAACATGCACATGCAATGTGTCAACTTCACTTGATTTCTCGTTTCAACTTCACATGCATATGCGATATGTCATTTTTTTAACGTTTAGATGTTTTCATTTCAGAAGTTAAATGGTAGGGACAAAGGGCAAAGGAAAGGGAAAAAATGTGAAAGAAGCAGCCAATGTAGCCGAAGAAGTAGCAACCAGACAAGGAAAAAGGAAAATCACAAAAATCAATGAGGATGCAACCACAACAAGTGAGGTAGTGGCCGTCGTCAAGAAAGAAAAAGAAAAAGCGGCAGGAGAGACAGCAACTACCAGAAGGGGGAAACAGAAAGTAATGGAGACTGTCGTGGAAGACACTATAGTTGATGAAGGGAATGAGGAAGAAGAAGAAGAAGAGGCAGCAACTAGAAAGGGCAAAAAAAAACCTAAAGAGGTCGAGGATGCAACCACAGCAAATGAGGTAGTGGCCGTCGTTAAGAAAGGAAAAGAAAAAGCGGCAGGACAGGCAGCTACCAGAAGGGGGAAACGAAAAGTAATAGAGATTGTTGTGGAAGATACAAAAGTTGATGAAGCAAATGAGGAAGAAGATCTAGAGGAGGAGGCAGCAACTACAAAGAGCAAACAGAAACCTAAAGAGGCCGATGATGCAACCGTGGCAAGTGAGGTAGTCGCCATCGTTAAAAAAGGAAAAGAAAAAGCAACAGATGAGGCAGCTACCAGAAGGGGGAAACGAAAAGTAATTGAGACTGTTGTGGAAGACACTACAGTTGATGAGGAAAAAGGAGATGAAGCAGATACAACATCTAAAAAGGACAACCAAAAAAAAAGGAAGGCAGAGGAAGCACCCAAGAAAAAAAGAACGACAACACCCAAAGTGTATGGCTACCCATCCAAATATTTTCATCGTGATGTGGATGAGGAAATCTACTTCAGGAAATTTGAAGATCGACCCTTGGTCAAGTCAAGAAGAATTCTAATAGATGACTTTGCTGATTTCCCCTTCGCTAAATGGTTGCATGGACACGGAATTGCTCCATTTGCTAATGTTGAGTGCCACATTTATCCAGTCCTTGTGAGACACTTTTATTCTAGCTGGGGTGCTGATGGTTTTACACATGTAAAGGGTGTAGAAATAGAAATCAGTCCAATGATGTTGGAGAAGGTTTTTGGGATCCCTTATGATCCTGTGATGTATACAGGTTTTGTAGAGAAGAAACAGGAAGTATTTTCCGAGGTTTGCAAAAATCCAAAGGTGGGAGCTGAAAGAGTGTCATCTACTCAGTTGAAATCTGTGGACTTGAAACTTCTCCATTATGTTTCTGTATACCACTTATTCCCGAGGAGTGGATCTTATACAGAGGTGACAGCCCACGATGCACACTTGCTGTATGCTCATGCAAGAGGCAACCGTTTCAACTTCGCCTACCACATATTCCAGCATATGAATAAGAGTCGTGCTAGGAAGAATGAATTTTTGCCATATGGAATGATTATAACAAGAATCCTAGAATATCATGGCGTTGATCTCAGTGGAGAGGAGCACCAAAAGTACAAAGAAGCTGACACGATTGATGCATCTATCTTGACTAGATTGGGTTATTTATTTGATGAGCAGGAACAGGAGTGGAAACCAAGGCATGATGTTGAGGTTTCAAGCGAAGATGAGGCTGAGGCTGAGGATACGGGACGGCGACAAGGAGATGTGCGGAATAGAGGAGATCATGAGCAATCACTTCTAAACGTGAAAGGAAAGAGCCAAGAAGCTGCTTCTACGCAAGCTCACCCAGATCTGTCTTCACAGTTGCTGTAGTTTCGGGAGGATATCATGAAGCACATTGCTTCCTTCATGTCACAATCAATCAAACCATCCACTTCTGCTTCTGTCATCTCCACACCAGTTCTAAGTCCACCAACTTCCAGCCATTTGGTTATGCCAACATTTTCTCCTACCGGTCTCGTAGATACTCCTACGACAGTCCATTCACAGTTACCTAGTTGTACAGGTCAGCATCCACCTGCATCGCAGTCATCTCCATCCTTTGCTGATTTTCTTCCCGAAGTAGGCCAACCTAGTGCTCCAGTCTATGATCCAACCATTTTCCCCTTCCCTCCTTTACCGGCACCTTCCCAACCTTCTAATATACTAACAACTGAACATGTGCTTCAAATGACAAGGCATACTATGTTTCTTACAGGCAGTATTGACAGATTGATTAGAGAGGTGGAACGCATGCGGCAACGCATGGACGTATTTGAGACGCGCTTAGAGGAGCTGAGAGGCAAACACTCAACAAATGATGGTGGGAATGACGGTGCTGGGGAAGATCATGGCGTTTAGATCTATGAAATTTATTACATTCTAACTTTTTTTGCACATTATATATTTTGATGCTGATGTATAGCTTTAGCATGACTGCATGTTTTATAAATGATTGGATTCAGATGCATGGATTAAACGAATGACAGAAATGTTAGTAGAGTATGTATAGTGTTGAATGGATTGCCTCAGGTACCCCTAAATTTTCCATACTTGATAATCCGCATGCGGATTATGAAAACCGCATGAGTATTATACCTTGATAATATACCCAGATTTTTCAGACTTGAAAATCAGCGTGCGGTTGATGAAAAACGCATGCGTATTATAAAATGGACTGGACACATATACCGCCAGATATGTCTGTTTTAAAAATCCGCATGCGGATTATGAAAACCGCATGAGTATTATACCTTGATAACATACCCAGATTTTTCAGACTTCAAAATCAGCGTGCGGTTGATGAAAAACACATGCGTATTATAAAATGGACTGGACACATATACCGCCAGATATGTCTGTTTCAAAAATCCACATGCGGATTATGAAAACCGCATGAGTATTATACCTTGATAACATACTCAGATTTTTCAAACTTCAAAATCAGCGTGCGGTTGATGAAAAACACATGCGTATTATAAAATGAACTGGATACATATACCTCCAGATATGTCTCTTTCAAAAATCCGCATGCGGATTATGAAAACCGCATGAGTATTATACCTTGATAACATACCCAGAGTTTTCAGACTTCAAAATCAGCGTGCGGTTGATGAAAAACACATGCGTATTATAAAATGGACTGGACACATATACCGCCAGATATGTCTCTTTCAAAAATCCGCATGTGGATTATGAAAACCGCATGAGTATTATACTTTGATAACATACCCAGATTTTTCAGACTTCAAAATCAGCGTGCGGTTGATGAAAAACGCATGCGTATTATAAAATGGACTGGACACATATACCGCCAGATATGTCTGTTTCAAAAATCCGCATGCGGATTATGAAAACCGCATGAGTATTATACCTTGATAACATACCCAGATTTTTCAGACTTCAAAATCAGCGTGCGGTTGATGAAAAATGCATGCGTATTATAAAATGAACTGGACACATATACCTCCAGATATGTCTCTTTCAAAAATCCGCATGCGGATTATGAAAACCGCATGAGTATTATACCTTGATAACATACCCAGAGTTTTCAGACTTCAAAATCAGCGTGCGGTTGATGAAAAACACATGCGTATTATAAAATGGACTGGACACATATACCGCCAGATATGTCTCTTTCAAAAATCCGCATGTGGATTATGAAAACCGCATGAGTATTATACCTTGATAACATACCCAGATTTTTCAGACTTCAAAATCAGCGTGCGGTTGATGAAAAATGCATGCGTATTATAAAATGGACTGGACACATATACCGCCAGATATGTCTGTTTCAAAAATCCGCATGCGGATTATGAAAACCGCATGAGTATTATACCTTGATAACATACCCAGATTTTTCAGACTTCAAAATCAGCGTGCGGTTGATGAAAAACGCATGCGTATTATAAAATGAACTGGACACATATACCGCCAGATATGTCTGTTTCAAAAATCCGCATGCGGATTATGAAAACCGCATGAGTATTATACCTTGATAACATACCCAGATTTTTCAGACTTCAAAATCAGCGTGCGGTTGATGAAAAACGCATGCGTATTATAAAATGAACTGGACACATATACCTCCAGATATGTCTCTTTCAAAAATCCGCATGCGTATTATGAAAACCGCATGCGTGTTATATCCTGTATGATATACTTTACATGCACAACACTACATCAACAAACAAAGAGTTTATAGAATTAAGTCAACTTTCATCGTTCTACAGAGTCTACTTTTTTACAAAAGTACAGACATCTACAATAGCAAACACTTATGCAAAGCTGTCCCTTCATGCTTCTACTATCTTTCGATGTTGCATAAAGCCCGACGATCCATCTAATAACTATTCTATCTTCATAATCCTTGTACTTATGCAAAACTGCAGTAGAAAGATTAAGCTACGTTAACAGATTGAGCATAATAAGAAATCACATTAAGATGAACATTGGAAAGGTAAATACCTTTGTCGTTCATTTAAACAGATGAATCAATATCATTTTTATGTAACAATGGACAATTTCGCCTATCATGACCAACCACGATTTTCTTACACCCACGGCATAATCTTCCTGTGCGTTCGGTGACTTTTTCAATAGAAGATTTTAGACGTTGCTTTGATCGCCCCTTCGTTCGCCGTCTATTTGCAAAATCCTGCACTTGAGATGGGGCACTTGATCCATTGTCAACTATCATTGGCTGCAGTAGTATATTGCCTTCATCTCTTCCGTTTGTATGATTTCTGCATGGATTACTTTCGGTGACATGATTGCTAGCTTCTGATGTCATGCCCTGTCCTGCATATGGTAATGCTAATTGTTGCTCATTCGAAGGACTTGCTAGCATTTCGGCTTGCTTCTTTTGACACATAACCTCTATCATTTCATCCAAAGCTGCATTTGCAAATTGAAATGCTCCCCAACTTGATGATAATTCATTGAGTATGAAATTGATTTTTGGAAAAACAATGTGCCGACGGACGAGTGGTGAATTAGTTGCATCACAATTGTCTGTAAAGCTTAACACTCTAATATTCTCCTTTGGACGCTGTGACCACCGATGAAGTACATGTCCCTCAGGCATAGCTACAATGTCACGCCAGTGAAACACGGATAATATGTGCCGACAAACAATCCCGCACCAATCAAATAAGCGGCATGAACATGTTGCAAATTTTTCTTGTTCGCACCAGCTGACTAATCGCAGATAGTTGGGATCTCCCGATTTGTGTACCTTGTAGATAATACGACCCTCTTCTATGCCGTCTTGCATTGGCTTATAATATCTTGAATCATCCATTTCAGCCTGAAACTCATAGAAGATCTCCCTAGTATACATTTTTGTAATTTGTTCCTCGAGCATATATTTGGTTTTCAGCACCGGAGTTCCATAGGTGGTTTTATAATCGACATCTTTTTCATCCTCTCTTCTCTTCGTTATTGCACGCTCGTAAGCTTCGACAAACTGGACTAATTTTGTGGTCGACCCAACGAATTGATCAAAAAAAGCATTTATACTTTCAGACCTTTGAGTGGTGCTCATCCCCACCAAGAAAATACTCCTCGTGTAGGCCGGTATCCACTTCTCTCGAATATTATATATTTGTTGTAACCAAGCATGATTTCTCAATTCAAAATTATCCATCAACTTTTCCCAGCCAACTTCAAACTATCCAGGAGCTTCTGTATTCTTAATTAACCTAAATAAGCTATCCTTAAATTGAGGATAACTTTCGTTGGCTGACTGCAATTTCTCAGGAAATTTTCTATATATGTGCCATGAACAGAAAATGTGCTTTGCAGATGGGAATACCACAGATATAGCCTTTGTAATAGCTGGATCCTGGTATGTGATGATGGCTTTCGGAGGTATACCACCCATGGCATGAAGCCATGTTTGAAACAACCACGTGAAATCTTCTTCACTCTCACCAAACAATAAACCAGCTCCAAGCAATATTGATTGCTTATGATGATTAACCCCCACAAAGGGTCCAAATGGCATATCATATTCATTGGTCCGATAAGTTGTGTCAAAGCAAATGACATCATTGAATACTTGATAATCCTTCTTAGATTCTCCATCAACCCACATACATGACATTAGTCGACGTTGCTCATCAACCTTAATATCATAAAAGTAGTCTGATTTGCTAGCGAATTGATTTTCAAAGTACTCCAATAAGGCTGGTGCACCCCCTCCATATCTTGACATCCGTCTCGATCGTAAGGCATTACGTAAGTCGACTTCCATAAATCCCAACTGATCACGTCCCCCTGCCTCCTCTATCATAAATTGTAATGATCTTGACACTCCAACACCTGCCTTCTGGAGACCTTCAACTATGTCCAATTGTGATTCTTGCACCTTCCGATGAGATCGCAGGCAACGAGACCTAACGGGGGTCTCTAATCAATGCGAGTGTTCCTTTTTGAAGCATGTGACCTTCCACATCAAAGTACTTGATAAACGCTTGACAGTTAGTGATGCAAAACATTCACATCTAGTAGTATCTCTTTGTTTGCGTTTTCTTGTAGCTCGCGGATTATTTTGTCGAAAGCCCTGTTTAGAGCACTTCAAAATGCGATATATTATTTCTCCATCTTTCGATCTTTTGACATCACTTTTTCTTATGCTAAAACCACAACACCTTGCATATGAATTATAAAATGAATATGCTTCTTCTTCGCTGTTGAACTCTTGTCCAATAGTTGGGGTTAAGGCATGAGATGCTTGAGGGGTAAAAGTTGTCAATGGAGTGAAGGTCTGTCCGCTTCCTTTAGATGACATCTCAAATTCATTTTGGGTCATGTTATTTCATGTTCTCATCTCACTGCATTAAAAAATAGAAATATATCATTTAATTGAAAAAAAGAAAAGTGGGTCAACAACTCTCTATTAGAATGTTAGTTGGGATCTCACTGCATTAAAAAATGGGCCAACAACTCTCTGTTAGGATGATTCCGAATCCGCATGCGGATTATAACTGCGCAGCGAAAGTACCTCCCATCCGCATCGGATTTTCGCGTGAGGGAGATGCGGATGGGAGGTACTTTCGCTGCGCAGTTATAATCCACATGCGGATTCGGAATCCGCATGCGGATTTTCGCGTGAGGGAGATGTGGCTGGGAGCTAATTTGCTGCACATTCAGAATCCGCATGCGGATTTACGGAGAAGACGAGATAAAAAAAATCAAATTCCAGTTCGGCTAGCTATCCACCAAAAAACAGAAATTATTTGCATTCATTACTTAATAGCATTAATAAGATTGCAACTCACCCTCGCCGGAGATGCGAATCGCCGGATCTGCTGGTTGCCGGAGGCTCGAGCTGATGTGGGGCCGGAGCTGCTGCTGCTGCTGGTGGTCATCGACTCGATGAGGAACTGCTGCCTGCCTGCTGTGCGTTGATCGATAGAGGAAGGCACAACCTTTATCTCGCCGGAAAGATGGGTGCCGCTGCCTGCTGGTCACCGGACGGATGGGTGCTGCTGCTGCTGCGTGATTTAGGGGTTGAGGAACCGTGCGATTCTTTAGGGGGGGATGCCGGGATTTAGGGATTGAGGAGGGACGAGGGACGCCAGAGAGGAGGAGGAGGCGGGATTTCTGTTTTCGTGTTTTGCTGCCGAGCGGGAAAATTTTCCCAGCAGATCCGCGTGTACGCCCCGCCCAACGAAACGCAACACGCACACCAGCTCTCGACGGACAGGATTCATCCCGCCGAAATAGACGGCCGGATGAGCCGTCTGCACGGTAGCTTCCGTGCAGGCGGAATGCACATTATCATATCCCTATATATATATATATATATATATCTAAGATAACAATACTACTTTTTCAAAATTTGAATGGCAGGCAAATTTTCTTTCTTTAAAAGTGTACATCACTCCAATTAATCACTCTCACCATGCTCTACTTTTTCATTGTGGTCCATTTGCTAACATGTAAAAGTATTTTTTCAAAAAAAAAAAAAAAAAACCTCACGTTTTTGCTTGCACCTTTTGATATGATTTCACATTTTTTCAAAAGGAAAGTATCACTTAGGTGCTAGGGTCATTCGACTACCACTTGAGCATTTAGGCGGCAACAATATGATTTCACATTTTAGTCTGGATTGTAGTTTTTGTAGTTTGGGTGAAATTGTAAGTGTATCATATGCCTTTAGAAAATTACATTTGTATTTACAAAATTTTCTTGAAATTATAGGTATATCACTTTTGTTTAAAAAATTCAGAAAATACCGAAATTTCCCAGCTAACAAATCAAATAATAAGATGCAAGGATTTAAGTTTAAAATATAAAATTTATTTTTAAATTGGATCTATTTAATGTCAGTAAATATTTTTAACAATAATTTTTATATTTCAAAGTAATTTCGTATTTTATAATTTTATTTATTTGCAGGGACATTTTTTTATTTTTAAAAATTTTAAAACGAAGGTAATACACAATTTCAGGTAAATTGTGCAGCTGCAAATTCTATTTTTTAAAAACTCATGATACGCTAAATTGCCCAAATTATATAAGTATAGATTCAAAAACCCCTTTTAATTAACTATCCTATTTTGCATCTTTCCATACATCTGCTCTTCCTCTTTTGATCTTATTTTCTTTATTCCTGCTCATATGCTCATTCTTTCACTTTTTAAAAATTGTCTCCCATTTTCCACTTTTATTTTTACATCTTCCCAACCGTGTTTATTGTTAAAAAGCAACATTACATTATTTTTAGTTTGTACGGGGACCCAGTGGGCTCCACAATTGAATGGACCACATGCAAATAATATATATAGAGAGACGTTCATGTGCATTTGCCTATAACGCATTTTACTATGCATTTGGCCCAAAATGGGCATTACATGTATTTAAATGTATTGATAATTTATTCAATCGCTTATCCATGTATAAATTATTTACGAAATAGTTTACACATTAAAAAAATAATTTTAAAATTATTTTTTACATCAAACTATTTTATTACATTGAATTTGTACTATTTTCAGATGAGTCCATACGCATCCAATTGAGATGAAAATTGATAGAGTAATAAAATACATAATTCAAAATACAATGAATAAAGTATATTATAATTTTATGATTATGTAGGGTCCATTATGGTGCAAGTACGATGCAGGTACCTGCACCTGAATATATTATATATATATATATATAAATACAAAACCTTTCTTGTGCATTTGCCCGTACCGGAACTTATTGTACATTTGGCCCAAAATGGGCCCTACATGTACTTAAATATATTGATACTTTATAAAATTATTTTTTCATATATAAATTTTATTGCAAATGATTTACATATTAAAAAAACAACTTTAAAGTTTTATTTACATGAAATAATTTTATTACGTTGGAGTTGTACTATTTTCAGACAGGGTCCTTGCACATATCTAATTGTGACGAAAATTGGTATGGTAATAGAATACATAATTCTAAATGCAATGAAATAGATTATAATTTTATAATTATATGGAACTCATTTTGAAGAAACTGCATCATAATTTATGATGCAGATAACTTCACCTAAATATTTCTCATATACTATATATCTATTCATCTGTGTGTGTGGAACACTAGCTAGCATTGGATCATATCACCAAATGTACGAGAAAGACAAGCTGGTTGATCATGACAGATTTATCTCTCGTTCCAAAAGAAATGTAGAATGTGGTCAGGCTTTTGCGTGTTTTCACGACAGGGAATAGTCCTCGGTTTCTTTCGTGTGCTTGTGTAACTTAAGACAGTAGCTGTTTTGCTCAATTATCCAAATTAAAGGAGGAATCACTGCTCTTGAATTTCTAATCAAAATAGGATTAATACAACTCGAGATCAATTTCTAATTAATTAGAGCCTAATTACACACTTTAATTATCATTATTAGTACAGGTAAAAAGAGCCCTAGCTAGCTTGGATTTCATCTCGCTTGGCCCACTTGCAGATAGTACTAATTAGTATCTACATATGATATGTGAAAGAAGGATATTTTCAATTGCACCCGGTTGCCCGAGTGTATTTAATCTTTTTTATTTATTTTTTAAAATTTTTTATAAAACTGTTAATCTAAGTTATTTAACATGTGTATTTTTATCAATTTTAGAGATTTTTTTGAATTTTTAAAAATCAATGGTATTTTAGTAATTTAGATATTTTTTGGATTTTTAAAAGTCATTAAATTACTAAAATGCCACTGATTTTGAAAAATTCAAAAAAATTTAGAAATCTCCAAAATTAGTAAAAATTGATATACATGTTAAATACACTTAGATTATCAGTTTTATGAATTTTTTTTTTAAAAATAACAAAATAGGTATTTGCATTGTGTGGACCTAATCAGCTCTTATGGAAGAACCGCAAAATCTATAAGATGGATTGCCTCATAACAAGCATGCATCTATTAATTCAAGTACGGGGTATATCAAAGTAATTGGCATAATTTGAGAATAAAGTAATCTTAGAGTCCTTTTGGTAATTAATGGCACAAAAATATAAGAAAAGCAAAAAAACTTTTAAAAAGTGTGAAACTGATTTAACTATGAGAAGTAAAGAAAATTAAAATTAAAATAAAATAGATATAATTATTGTATTAAATTATAAAAAATTAAAGATATAGATGATAATTGAAAAAGTAAGGTCATCATGTAGTTAATACCTTACTAGTATATATGTAATTTTTGATTAAGTAAGACATTTGATAAAATTTTTAAAAGAAAAGTTGTTGATGAAAAAGTTTTTTAAAAGATAAGTAATGCAATATAATAGAGGTAATGATGAAAAGTGAAGAGAATGAACTTAAAATAGATAAAATAGTTGTAGGAACAGTTGTGAAAAAATTAAAAAGTAAGATATTTATATAAAAAATGTAAATAAATATTTGAAAGATAAGATAAATATGGAAAAAAAGTTTTGACTAGAAAATTTTTTGTTTTCATGCACCTTTTTTTACCTAAATGGGTGAAAATTAGTAAAACTTTTTTTTTTCTTTTTTCCTATTACAAAACGAACCCTTTAAAATTTTTACATTTTTACTTCGAAAACTTAACAACAAAACTAACATATATATATATGAGTGTATTCTAGTAATGACATAATTAATTCGTTATTATCTGAAAATTGAAAATTTCTACAGTGCCACTTTATTTAGTTGTTGGGCACAAGTTGATTGATGATGATATGAAGTCTACTCCTCCATTATATTTAAAATTATTTTTTGAATTAGTAAACTAAGTATCACCAGAATTAAATATTTGTATTATCGTATTTACTTCAGCCATTGCATTTCAGTCCTTCAATAGACCCGGGTGCACGGAGAGCTCAGTGCACCCAGGTGCATTAACTCATTTTTTTTATTTTTTTTGATTAATTTTATAAAAGTGTTACTCTAAGTGTATTTAACATGTGTATCAATTTTTACCATTTTTGGAGTATTTTAGATATTTATTTTTTATTTTTGAAAATCAGTGGCATTTTAGGTAATTTAAAATTACTAAAATGCCATTGATTTTTAAAAATAAAAAATAAATATCTAAAATACTCAAAAATAGTAAAAATTGATATGTTAAATACACTTAGATTAACACTTTTATAGAAAAAATTTCAAAAAAAATAAAAAAAGAATTTAATGCTTTAGTGCACCTGGGTGCAGGACATCGCGACCCTCAATAGGGAGAACTATCAAACTCACCTCTGATAAAAATGTAAAAGTAACTTATTTTTATTAATATATTGTTAAAAGTTATCAATTCAACATTTATATTGTTTAAAGTATTCTTATAAATAATTCTATACATTATTATAGCATTTTAATACATTTGAAAATAATTTTAAGCAGTACTCGCCCACCTGCCACTTTGATTTTCTGGTATGGTAATAAAATAAATGAGGTTAAACGAAATGAGGCCACTGAATTAAAAATTAATCATCAAGGTGAGCACGAAATTGGGTTACACCGTTTAAAACCTTCAATGGCATCGACACAATACGACTATTTCTCCGTCTAAATATCTAATCCTATCAAATTCATACTGCACTCGAGAAATGATGGTAGCTTTGAACCCCTCCAACGCATGCCAGACTGGCCACGTGGCTACTGCTACCCTGCTACCCTGCTACAACAGGTGGATTTGCATAGAGCTGAGGGTGGGCAGTTACAGTGGTGCCCTCTCGAATTTTGAAAAATATTAAAACCTTCTTAATGGGAAATTTTTTTGGTAATAATATTAAAACCTTCTTCATTTTGCAAAGTATTTTTCAAAAAATTCCACCGTCTTAACAAAGTTAAATGAAGACAAAATACAATCTCCCATTTTAGAAATACTTTAAAATCCCTCAAAAAGTTATTGTCTTGCCTTTCATGCGGTGGAACGGGATAAGAATACACGTTCAAATGTGGTTGTGTTATAATATAAGAAAGTATATGGGAAATGAAAAAAGTTTGTGTTCATAATGAAAAAATTAAAGAGAAATTAGTTGTATGGATAATATAAAAGTCAAAGAGAAATTATCTTGTTGTGCCGGGCTAAGTGACTTAGCTACCTCAAAAAATTTATTAAATTTTTTTCTTTTTTCTTTATACACTTATTTTTTTAATTATGTTTAATATATAAACTAAGTTTTACCATTTTAGATACGTTTATATATTTTTAAAAAAGTTTAAACATGGGGTATTTTAGCCATTTTCGATTGCTAAAATGGCTAAAATGCCATTATGTTTAAAATCTAAAAAAATACTCACATATTCAAAAAGGTAAAACTTCATTTATATATTAAATACATCTATATTAACAAGTTTGTGAGAAAAACATAAAAAAAATATTTTTTAAATAAATTATTTAAAGTAGGCTAATTCGTAAGAAATTACTTAGCTGGGCTGATAGGATCATCTCTAGAGAAATGATCTCGATACTTAGTTCATTTCAACAAAATTCTATTTCAAAATATTTTTTATTTTTTTCTTTATATACTTATTTATCTAATTATATTTAATGTATAAACCAAATTTTACTATTTTTAGATATTTATATATATTCTTTTAAGATTTTAAACATGGGTATTTTAGCCATTTTCAACTGTTAAAAATGGCTAAAATATCTCCGTGTTTAAAAATATAAATATATATATATATATATATCCAAAAATGGTAATTTTTTTTGTAATAGTTATTGTGAATTTAAGTTTGTTCAATATTCGAAAACTTACATTGATTTTTCAGCATTTTAAAAAAGAAAAATTATATATATTTTTTTATAATAATACATATTAACAACGTAATGTGTAGGATAAAGTGGTACATTTTTTTTTCTTTTACCAAATGTCACACCGACCCTCATGTTCAATTCAGTTCTAACAAACAGTTAAAGCCAGTTCTTTGAAGTAAAGCCGATGATTGATTGGTTTGATTAGCATTTTAACTTGATCAAAATTACCCTCTCACCGCCACTACCAAACGACCTATGTTGGAATCCCAGTGTTCGTCATTACACGATCGAGCTCTATCTTTCTAGTAATTTGACAGGAGTATGTTGTTTCCACAAATGATGGATGAGAATTTGTTATCATTCTTGGGCTTAATTATATTAGCTGCGAAGGCGTGGAAGAGGCAGGGGATATCTGACCCCCTCTTGATGGAAGCAGAGGCATTGTTAATGGGGCTGGAATGGGTTGCTGACTTACCCTACCAAAATCTCCATATGGAAAGTGACTCCTTGTACTTAGTGACCTTGCTAAATGATAACTTGCCTATTCGTTCTTATTTGGGGACCTTGGTAGACAGCATTAAAAATCATGCCTCATAGTTTGTTAGCTGTGTTTTCTACCATGTTTGTAAAATAGGGAATGCTCCTGCACACTATCTTGCAACCCAAGGCCTTAAGGGAGATGAGTTTGAATCTGTCGGTGGGGTCATCCACCTACTTGTATTTCTGATTTGCTGTGTAAAGACATTTCATCATCAATTGATCTTCCTGCTGATGGCCGAGTCTCTCCTTATCCAGATACCTTAATGGAGGAGTGGGAGTGACCGGACTCCATCCAGGTCTTTCAGTCAATATATATATATAATATACATATCAATCCCGCATCTATATAACCAGGTTACATAGAAGCGGACTCATGTAATCCCTTCAAAACCTAAGAGTTTGATCCTTAATGAAAAATCCAATCCATTCATTACATTTAACGACATTTATTTATCTATGAGACCAAGTTTTATCTCAATTAATTATGTTTATGGGCTACATTTGTTCAAAATTATATATTCATATGTAAATTATGAAAAACGCTTAGATCTATTTACACATATATTAGAATGTAATAATACTTTATAGAATTATTTATTCACATAGAAATATTATTTTGGATAGTTTAGATGTCTAAAATACTACTTCAAAATTAATATTTCAGCATTTTTCATAATCCACACATGAATGTACATATTTTCTAACAAATGTGACCCATAAAAATACTTGATTGAGATAAAACTCGATTTCCTAGATAAACAGATGATGTTAAATACAATAAATAGATTAGATTTTCTATCAAAGATTAAAATTTTAAGTTTTAAAAAGGTTACGTGGGTTATATAGAAGCGGGGCCGTGTATATATAGAGTCAATCTTGATTATATACGACATGGCGCATTATATATGACATGCGTTTTCAGATTGCCCCGTATCTACCGTTCGTTGAGGTTGGATTAACGTCAACCGTTGGTTCTGCATTTAAAAGCGCTGCACTGAAAAGACCATTTGCTGACGTGGTTGCATCGAAGTTGTAATATACTTACCCAGTCCTGAAAAAAGAAAAAAAGAAAAAAAAAAGAAAAGAAAAAACCTCACCAAGATCCTTGATCTGCCACTGGGTGCTGCATAAACTTATGATGACTTAAGCTCAATTGCTGCATGAAGCCAGATATCATGTTGAATGCTGGATCTCTTTCACTGCTCATGCTCAATGGTTTGTTTGGGAAATAAATGGTCGAATGACTTTGCTAAGAAACTGTGATCTGAAAATGCATAGCTGGATAACAATGACATCATTCATAACGCAGCCAAATCGAATCCAATCTTCAACGTATATGTTTGATTTTTGTATTTACAACTTAACCCTAGTATATATTAAATCTAACAATGTTAAAAATGGAAGATAAACGCACACATGATTCAGTTGAGCTACATCTGGTGGTGGTGTTTTAACTTTAGGAGTGATCCAGTTAGCCCGGGCCCGGGCTAAGTAAATATCTCATTTAATCCACCTCAAAAATCCTATTTAAATTTTTTTTTGTTTTTTTCTTCATACACTTATTTATCTAAGTGTATTTAATATATAAATCAAGTTTTATCGTTTTTAGATATGTGTATATATTTTTTTAGATTTTTAAAAATAAGGGTATTTTAAATACATATATACATATAGATGTTTTAAATTTTCAAAAAAATAGATAAACATATTTAAAAATGATAAAACTTGGCCTATATGTGAAATGCACTTAAATAAATAAGTACACGAAGAAAAAAATAAAAAAAGTTGTTGTAAATATGTTTTTTAAGGTGGGCTAAGTATGACATTTACTTAGCCCGAACGATCACTCATCTTTTAACTTTTAAATAGTAATATATGTCCACCACTACTGCTTCGGCATAGTAGTAACACCATGGCGCCAATTATGGATGGGCGGCTCTTCCCATCTCTTGTCTCACGAAAGAATTTTTAAAGATTAGCTCTCATGAAATAGGAGTTCTATAATTTTTCCTGATGTTGAGGTTTTTACAAATTTCCACAATGAGGTAGGGGTGGGAATCGGGGCGGGTCGGGGCGGGTCAGGGTTTGCCCAACCCTGACCCTATGTTCCGGACTCGTGAGAAAAATAAATAAAATAATCTAAAAATTCATTCTTCTGGTTGAATGTGAAATTATTTTCCCTTTTTCGGTTCTGAGAATAAATGTTTAATTAATTTCCCAGCAAAATTTTAAAGCATCCAATTCTTTAACCGAGTCCGAAAAGTACATCACAGAAATATTTTGCATTGTGTTCCACATTCTGATTTTACATCTCTAACGAGAAAACCCTTGATTAAAAGATATGAATACAATGGTCCATAAAAAAAATGCTTAATAATAATGAAGTGCGTAGAAGATCCTTCTACGTCTTTACAAGTGCACGAAAGACCGTGTTTAACAAAAATATAGAGATAAATGAGTACACTTCGCCCCGCGCCGTGACTCGAATGTGAGGTATATGACGCCACGCGCCATATCTTAAGTATGAAGTACATGACGCCGCGCGCCATGACTTAAATATGAGGTACATGACACCACGCGCCATGACCTAAATGTGAGTTTACGCTTAGCCCGTCGACCAGCGATGACTCGGTTTGGGAACTAGTGAGGGGCCCGTCGGCTACACTAGTGACCTTACACAGCAAACTAAGTGCGCTCTTAGCTTCTGGATTTACACAGCAGACCAGCGTGTCCCGCTTTCAGCTTCTGTACTTGTACAAGAAACCAACGTCTCCCGCATTCAGCCTCTGGATTGAACAATTGGGTGATTTTACCAAGAAATGGATTCAACCGGATTTAAAAAGTATGTTTGGGTCATTTTTGACCAATTAAAAAGGGTTTGAGCCCAACTGGGCTTGTTGGGGGATTTTTGGGCCCTCTTGGGCTTTTTGGAGATTTTTGAGCTATCTCAAGCTTTTTTTTTTGGAGATTTTTGAACTATCTCGGGCTTTTTGGAGAGTTTTGAGCCAGCTTGGGTTTTTTGGAGATTTTTGAGCCAGCTTGGGCTTTTTGAAAAGGTTTTGAGCCATCTTGGGCTCTTTGGAGAGTTTTGAGTCATCTTGGGCTTTTTAAAGGGTTTTGGGCCATCTTGAGCTTTTTGGAGGGTTTTAAGCCATCTTGGGCTTTTTGAAGGGTTTTTAGCCATCTTGGGCTTTTTGAAAAGTTTTTGGGCCTTCATGGGCTTTTTGAAGGGTTTTTAGCCATCTTGGGCTTTTTGGAGAGTTTTGAGCTAGCTTGGGCTTTTTGGAGGGTTTTTGGCCATCATTTTGAAAGTCTAAAAATATATATATATTTTTTTTTGGGGCCCATGGGGCAAATACATATATATTTTTTTGAAGGCCCGCGGGACAAAATATTCATTTTTGGAGGCCCGCGGGTCATTTATATAATTTTAGAAATCAAAATCTTTGTTTTTGGATGCCTTTGAATATACATGTGTATTTTGATATATTTTTATAGAAAATACACATATATTTATTTTTATTTTTAAAGGAGGAAATATACTTAATCCGTGTGTCAATTCAACCCGCCAGTCGGGGAGTATCCACGTTAGGAAAAGTAGTTTTTGAAAATAATATATATGTATATATTTATATATTTATATATATATAATATACATATATATTTTTATTTTATTTTCAAAAAGGGAAAATATACTTAACCCGTGTGTCAATTCAACCCGCCAGTCGGGGAGTATCCACATTGGAAAAAGTAGTTTTTGGAAATAATATATATGTATATATAGATATATATATATAATATACACATATATATTTTTATTTTATTTTCAAAAGAGGGAAAATATACTTAACCCGTGTGTCAATTCAACCCGCCAGTCGGGGAGTATCCACGTTAGGAAAAATAGTTTTTGAAAATAATATATATGTATATATATATATATTTATATAATATACACATATATATTTTTATTTTATTTTCAAAAGGGAAAATATACTTAACCCGTGTGTCAATTCAACCCGCCAGTCGGGGAGTATCCACGTTGGGAAAAGTAGTTTTTGAAAATAATGTATATGTATATATATATTTATATATATATAATATATAAAGAAGAAACTCTCTCTCTCTCTCTCTCTTTTTTTAACTAAAAGAAAAGAAAAAAAGAAAAAAAGAAAAAAAAAGAAAGAAAAATCTGGAGAACTTCGTTGAGCTTTCTGCTCCAAGTTCTCCTCCCTCTCGTTGCTGTCGTTCCCTCTCTTTGCCTTTGCCGAATGCGGCTATTTATAGGCTTTTGCCGGGTCCGGGATGGGTTCAGCGGCTGTGGATGCAAGCTCACGCGGAACCGTCTTCCCGCGGAACTGCCTTCCCGCGGAATCGCCTTCCCCGCGGAACTGCTTCCCTGCGGAACTGTACGCGGAACTGCACCGGAAACGCTTTCCCGTGGAACTGTCTTCACGCGGAATTTCACTTACGTATAGTGACGAAATCTGACCGTTGGTCCCCTGATATATCTTGTGCATGCAAACACGCTACTTCCTGCAATTCCTATTTCCGCTGATCTCATAAACAACTTTCCATGAGCAGCCCTGTCATGAAGCAATTTCATCCACTGTTATCGACGAGGTGAGGACCGACGCCTGTTGCCAACGACTTTGCTCGCAGCAGAGTGCTTGTCTGCCGCGGAACCACCCAGCCTAAACAGGTTAATCGTCTTCAACGCCGATCCCTTGTCCGTCTTAGTGGTGCGGCACCCTAGGAAGCTTTCCTGCGGTAGCGGCCCGGATCTGGTCTTGATCAGATTCAATCCCAGCGACGCAGCGACCATTGGCAAGGCGTCCTTCATCTCCAGCGGGTCCTTCCGTATCTTAGAGGTTGACGAAGGAGATCCAAATCCGGAAGGGGAATCCACCGGCTGCGGTTGCAGCTGCTCCGTTGCTCTATTGGTTTGGCGCTGCGCTTCAACTCCTAAGCTCGAATTGGTTCCAGCTTCTTCTTGTTCGCATAGAGAACTGCTTGCTCTTCGTGCAAGTGATACAGGTCAGCATCTTTCTCTCTCTCTTTCTTTCTCTCTCTTTTCCGCATACACAGAGGTACCAGATTTTCCCATCCTCCTCATGCGGCCATTTCTCCGTTCAAACTCGCACAAGAAATGCACGCCGAACGGTCGGAACAGCTCCAGAACCGACGGTGTCCTTCGCTACAGAAGTGCTCGATCCAGGACCCGACTCGTCCTGGCCAGGCCTTTCGCGGCTAGCGACGCCCCTCGAACTCTGCCATCATCCCGCTATCGATCCTGTTTCCGTCGCCGATCTGCTTGATCCGGTCCATCTTCGCATGGCCAGGGGAGACGTCTGGGGCAGGGCATATCTTGAACATCTTTCCTGCGTTGAGCGCACTGGCGGCGTCAGCAGTGTCCCTGGCTTCCTTGATCAGCTCCTGGGTGTCCATCATGCATAGCTCCCCCACCAGCCAGCCAAGGTATGCGGTGTAGGCCCTCCTATAGCCCTTGCAGACCAAGACCTCATCCCCAAGAGGGACCATCGTGCTGCTTTCTATGATCCTGCCTATGTTCCGCTCCGCAACTGTCACGACGCGTTCGGCCATCACTACCTGTGTTGCGGTCCCTATCGATGCCTGTGCCACTGCCCCTACAAGTGCCGAAGCGCTAGACATGACGAGCTGGTGGAGTCTCTCGACGTCCAACTTCCCCATTGCGATCCTCTTGTCCTTCAAGTCGAACGTCACCAACCCTTGCATGATCCTGACGTGTACCCCCCCAGCACCGCCTTCATGTGCCGGGCTTCGTTGTTCAGGTCCTTGAAAATGCTCAGAAGATTCAGCTGGTTTGAACCCACTTGGATTTCTTCCTGCAGCTCCTTGATCCGGTCCAAGAGCTCCTTCATGTAGTCGATGGTGTCGCCAAGGATCGGCGTTCTATCCATCTTGCTGATCTTTGGGACGACTGATCTGAGCATGGAGAGGCGGTCATTCGAGTGCTTGCGCCGCCGCCTCTCGGCCATAAGGTTCTTGGACGAATGGCCCTCGGCTTTCTTGGAACGGTTCTTGCGGACCAAGCAGGCGCCAACGTTGAAGACTGGAGTTTCCTCCGGCAGTTGGGTCATCTCCTCCTTGCAAAGCATCTGCTTGGAATTCTGCTCTGAGATGTGGTGGTTGTGGCAGCTGGTAAGGAGGCCGAGTTCCTCGTCGTCGTCGTCGTCACCAAAAGCATTCTCTTCTTCGCCATCGTCGTCAGCAGCAGTTCGAGCAGCTCTGTTTCACTGCGGTCCACTCGTTGCCGACCTGGAACTCTCTGCACATCTCATCCAGCTCCCGATTCAATCGCTCAACCTTGGATTGAAAGCCAGAGAGCTCCTTTACTCCCTCTTGGATTGCCTTGCTGAGGGCCTTCTCAGCTTGCTCGATCTCTATCGCCTTGGCGATCAGTAGCTTCGGCTGCTTTGGGTAGAAGGACGAGGCGTCGGGACCCAACAGCGTCCCGGCCTTGTAGCTCAAGAATTTGTCGCATTCCTCAAACCTGTGGAGACGGGCGGTCATCTGCTGGCCGCCCAGCACGAGGTTCTTGGCGTCTTTGTGGGGATTGCCGCTGTCGAAGTTGATACTCTGCCACCCGTCGTCGATGATCAGAAACCTCGGCTGCACGCCTCCCTCCGCGAACTCCTTGAGCCCGTGTCACACGCCGACGGGCTCCACACTCAGGTAAAAGGCGTCCCAAGTGCACCATCCAAACCTGTCGACAATGGGCGGCAGAGATTTCTCCTCCAATAGCCGGAACGTGTCAAGGTGGACTCTGGCGGCGGCAAAAGCTTCCTTCATCAGGTTGTAAGGATTGTCTGAGACATGCAGATACGCGATGGCATGGAAGGACGTCGAGGAGGAGCCATTGGGTTTCCATCTGCAGCTCGGAGCCGCTGTTCCCGACCCACATCGTCGACTACCAGGTCTTGAACCTGAAGACGCTGAGGAAGCTCCGGCCATGGAAGCTGCCCAGCGAGTTGGTGTGCCGATCGGAGGCGGGCTCCTCCTTGCTGAAGCCGAGGAAGGCGCCCTTGGATGACCGGGACTGAACTTGGTGGAACAGGGAAAGCGGGGCATCCGAAGAGCAGCAGACGGAGGAGAAGCTCTTTGACGGATATTGCAGATGCTCTGCCTTTCTACTGCCGGGAACCTCGTCTTCAGTGGCTCTGGAGACAAGATCATATGTGTGTGGTGAAAGGATGGAGGGTCCCATTCTTGCCTTTCCATGCTGAATGGGCACATGGGGCCGGTGAAGTGCTTGGCGGTGGAGGAAGACCGAGAATCCTCCGAGGAGGACCGGAGGTGGATCGTCTATAGTGGCAGTCTGGACAAATTGGTGGAAATGTGGAAGGTGTCAGATTGCGCAGCGGACGTGCAGATTTCGCGGCAGCAGCAGCAGGTGGGGCCAGAAAAACAAGCATTGAGTTGAGAAGGGTGGGTCGTCGGCGCATTCTATCTTGAAGCACGTGCCGCAGCTCAGCCCGTTGTTGAAGAGGGCAGTGCTGAGAGCTGTCGTGTTCACGCCGTAGCCCCGGCTGTAGAGGTTGTCGTACTTGCGCGCCCCCGCCCATAATACCAGAAGAAGCGTCGCTCCCACCATAGAAGGTGGCATGGGCGATTGGGGGATTGGGTTCTTCTAGGAAGTGTCGGCGACCTTGGTTCTCTACTGGTTCTCCATTTTTATTTTATTTTATTTTATTTTATTTTATTTATTTATTTATTTTATTTATTTATTTATTTATTTATTTTATTTATTTATTTATTTATTATTTTTTTTACATGAAAAATTATATTGGTCCATGCTCAAAATATATCTCATCACCCTACTTTTCAAAAATCTTGTTTGACCCTTATTTTATATCAGGTCGGGACAAGGTTGGTTTGACCCTTACTTTTTTCTACCAGGTCTAGGGACAAAATTCGGGTCGGTGTCAAACCGGTTTCAGGATAGCGGGTCGGGTCAAAAATACGAGTCAAATAAGATAATTTTCAAATTTTATATATCTATCAAACGTGAGTATACATCTATACTAAATTTAAATATTATATGTTTCAATATTTCATAAATTATTAAAAAACACATAATTAAGAAAACAAAACATTTGAAAATATAGGGTGTGTTTGGGAAGTTGTAAAACTTTTGATGAAAAGTTTTATATGTAAAACTTATCAAATTAGTAGAAATGATGTGATGTTGTAGGGGTAATGATGAAGAGTAAAGAGAATAAATTTAAAATAAATAGGTTAGTTGTATTGGTAATTGTGTAGAAATGATTGAAAAGTAGGGTTGTTGTATAGAAAAATGTGTAAAAAATAATTTAAAAAATAATAGTTATGAAAAGTGACAAGTTTTAGATTGAAAAGTTTTAACTTGACCACTTTTCTAAATTGCCAAACACACCCATAGTATACATTTATTAAAATAGGTTAATATACAATTACACATAAGGGTTATATACGTACAAATTTTTTATTAATTCTTATATTGCTTTTTGAATAAATTGATTTTTCTATTATTGATAGAGTTAATTATAAAAAAGTGAGAAATTTGAAAGAAAATAATAATAACATTTCAATATAGTCTTATAATTTTTAATAAATTTATATATGCGAGGCGGGTCGGACTCTTCGGGTTAGGACATGGTCGACCCACCTCAACCTTATTTTTGAATTCGGGTCAAAATTTCTGACTCATCCCTATACCGGGTCAAAAATGTATTGGTTTTACCCGGCCAAAAACGGGTCGGGTCAATACCGGGTCACGGGTCGACCCGCCCCAATTCCCACCCCTACAATGAGGTGGAGCCGTGGAGGTTTACAATAAAAATTTTCCTATATGATATGAGGGCGTGAATGTGCCATTGTAACATTAGCATATCACGATGTATGATGCAAAAAAATATTAAAAAAGTACTAATATATGTCCACTTCAATAATTATTCTTAAATATACATCAACGTCAACTTCAAACAAATTATCCTTATTTCCATGAAAATTTTATGTTAAACTTCATTGTACTTGGGTGTAAATTTTTTTTTTATAAAACTGTTAATCTAAGAATATTTAAATTTTAACATATGTATGAAATTTTCCTAATTTTGAAGATTTACATATATTTTTTATTTTTAAAAACGAATATTTTAGTCTTTTAAAATGTCTAAAATATCCCTTTTTAAAAATAAAAAATATGTACAAATCTCAAAAAATTGTAAAACTTAATATATATTAAATGTACTTAGATTAACAATTTTATAAAAAAAAATTTACACTACTGCACCCGGGTAAACAGCTTAGTGTACCAAGTGCAAGATAACAGGGCACAGCAAAAAGAACCTTCGTCTAGCAAAGAAAAATCCCAAAATCTACGGTTTCTGAGGTGCTCAGAGTGGCGGGATCAGCAGACTGAGACGGGTGACCTCGGGGGTTTATCTCGGGAGAAAGTGTCGACCTAGCTCAAATCGGGGCCACAAGTTGGTAGTCTTGAATGATGTCGTTATCAGATGCGGAGCCGCTGGCAAAAGAACTTCAAACCTTGGATATGGAAGATGGAACCAATATGAAAATCAATCCAAAAGGTAGACCTTCTCTACTATGCTCGCTGTGGACATCTAAGAAGTACAATAAGGTGATCTTCAAAGCCACATTGAACAAGATATGGAGGTTAAAAGGTAAATGTTGGTTTGTCGATAGGGGGAAAACCTCTCTGTCATCCATTTCAAAGTTGAGCAAAACAAGTGGAATATTATGAAAGGCAGACCATGGTTGTATGACAGGCAAATGGTTACACTTGCTGAATGCTGAGTTAGATAAACCTATGGCTACCTCAGAAATTGCTCACTTCCAGACTCCTATTTGGGCCCATATTAAAGATATTCCACCGCTCATTGACAAAGATATGTTAGGAAAATGTGTTGCTGGATCTTTTGGAGAGGGAGCAGAAATAGAAGCAACTGAACAGAATCTAAAAATCAGAGTTACAGTGGACATGCGGAAGCCTTTGAGAAGGGGCATTTTCATGAGAGATGCTTGGCAGGGCAGGAAATGGATAAATTTCCAATATGAGAAACTACTCACCTTCTGTTACTGGTGTGGCAAAATGGGACATAGTCATAAAGAATGTCTAGACATCACAGAGGAAGGAAGGAGAAAGTCAGAAATGGAACTACCATATGGGAATCATATAAGAGTGGTTTCAAAAAAATGGATCTGAAAGGGGTGTTAGGGGATTGAAGGAAGGTGGAACCAAGGAAAGATCTAGGATAGAGAGCGTGGAGAGGGACTTACAGATACAAGGTAGGGAGATAAGGGAGGAAGTATCTCTGATAGATATGAGCTCAAAGCAGATGGCGAGGATAGAAAGGAAAGTTATGAAGGAAAAGTCAGGTACATTGGAACAACTATCTATCAACAACCGGGAAAAAGGAAGTTATGATGAAAACACAAGGAACTAATTTTCAAAACCAAGATGGTAATGGGATGGACATTTCTCATGTTTCAAGTAATGAGAAGGAAGTCATGTTAGTAGAGGCTGGGGACATGGTAATGGTAAACAACAGGGAGGTATTGGACCCTTCTTTCAATCAAATCATGGTACAGGTGGTTATGAGTCATGGGAGACAAAAGGGTGCTCAAATGAAGATGCCATAAAGGTAAAGAAGTAGTGGCAGTGTGTGGAACAGAATATGGGAGAGGTATGGGAGAAAGTGGGGATGGGGAAAGTGAATGTCTTGATAACAAACATGGGAGGAAATGGAAGAGAATGGCACGAGAGAAAGGAAATAGAGATAGGAAGGGACAGGTTGACTTGTGTGAAGGGGGAGGAGTGGGCAAGAAACAGAAAAGGAAAATAGGAATTGAGGAGGTAGAAAGGGTGGGAAACAAAAGTTGGAAGGGAGGCAATGAATCGGAGATTGTAAATGGAGAAAAGGTGGAGGCTGAGATATTCTCTCAGCCCCGCTTGGCATAATGTCTATCATATCATGGAATTGTCGTGGGCTTGGGAACTCACAAACAATTTGTAATCTTCTTGAGATTGTCAAGAAGCAAGATCCCATGTTGGTTTTTTCTCATTGAAACCAAGAGAAGGAGAAAGGAGATGGAAAGTGAAAAAAGAAAAGCAAATTTTCAGTGTTGCATAGTAATTGATTGTATAGATAGAAGGGGGGCCTGGCTTTGCTTTGGCATGATGAGCTAAATGCGACTATTCAATCCTTCTCCCATTTTCATGTCAATGCTTATTTTGAATACCCAACTGGGAAACTGTGGAGAATAACAGGGTTCTACGGCCACCCAGAAGCATCAAAACATGTGGAGAGTTGGAGTTTGCTGGAAAGGTTATATAATCAGTCTACCCTTCCATGGATTATCTTGGGCGATTTTAATGAAGTAACGAGAGTATCAGAATACACAAGCTTTCATGTTAGAGCTAACTCTCAGATAGCAAATTTCAGAGGGGTAATTGATAGGTGTCAATTAGCTGATGTGGGTTTTACTGGAGCCCCAATGACATGAAGAAATAAAAGGAAAGGGAGGGACTGTGTTGAGGCAAGATTAGATTGGGGTCTTGGTAATAATGGCTGGTTTGAGATGTTTCCTTTTTGTAAGATATATCACATGGTTGCTGCCGTTTCTGATCATGATCCAATAAGATTAATGTTGGATCCAAGAAACAGAAATAAGTGTAAACCAAGAAGATTCAGGTTTGAGTATTACTGGGCTAAGTACAAGGATGCTAGAGATATTGTAAATAAAGTGTGGGGACAACATATAACCAGCATTTATCTCTTATCTGAAACTTCTACAAGAAGCTTACTAAATGTTTATCAGAGCTAAATAGAGGGGACATTAATGTTAGAGGGGATGCTCAGAAAGAAATTCAAGATCATTTGCATTCCATCAAATATCTTAAATCTCTTGCACCATCTGATGATAGAGATGTCCAGATCAGGCAGCGGCAGGTGCATACAAATGCTTTACTAGAAGATGAGCAAGTGAAATGGACACAAAGAGCAAAAGTGCATTGGTTACAGTATGGAGATAAGAACATTACATTTTTTTATAGAGTTGCCTCACAAAGAAGGAGAAGAAACAGAATTGACAGACTAGTCACAGATAATGGGCAGGTGCTGGATAATCAGGAAGACATTGAAAGCCATATTGAGGGCTACTTCAGCAATCTTTTCCTCTCATCTGATCCAATGGATTTGGATTTAGTCATTTCTAATGTTTCAAATTGTATCTCAGAGCATAGCAGGCAGTTATTAATTCAAAATGTAACTGAGGAGGAGATTTGGAATGCTGTTAAGAGCTTGAATCCTATGAAAGCCCCAGGTCCGGACAGTTTATCTAGTGGTTTTTTAAAAAAATATTGGCAACTCATTAGCAAAGATGTGGTAAGTATATGCATGGCTTTCTCTGTGTAAGAGTGAGGGTTGGATCAATTTAACATGTTGAAGGAAATAAACAAAACACTTATTGTTCTGATTCTGAAGATAAAGGGCGCTTCGAAGATAATAAATTATAGACCTATCAACCTGTGTAACGTTCTCTATAAGATCATCTCAAAGATCCTGGCAAATAGACTTAAGTGATGCTTGCAGGAGGTTATTTTGGAGGAACAAAGCGCTTTTATTCCTAATAGACAAATCGTGATAATATGTTGTTAGCATATGAAGTCATTCATGTGTTAAAGAAGATGAAAAGGGGCCAGCATAGTGTTATGGCTATAAAGTTTGATATGTCAAAGGCTTATGACAGGGTCGAGTGGCAATATCTTTTTAGGATCACGCATAAAATGAATTTCCCGCTGAAGTGGATCAAATGGATTAAAGGGTGCATATCCTCGGTTTTGTATAGGGTGATGATAAATGGATACGAGACAAAGGTCATCTACCCCTCTAGAGGTTTGAGGCAGGGCGATCCTCTATCTCCCTATCTGTTTCTTTTATGTGCGGCGGGCTTGTCAAGTTCCTTAAAGGTGGTGCATAGGGAGGGTCTTCTCCATGGGGTGAAGATGAGCAGATTTGGTCCTACACCATCACACCTTTTGTTTGCCGATGACACATTCCTCTTTGTCAGGGCAACACAGTCGGAGGTGGGGATTCTGAAGCAGCTTATTAAAAGGTATGAGGGGGCTTCTGGTCAGTTGATAAACTTTGAAAAAACAGCTATTTTCGTCAGCCAGAATGTGTGTGCAGATAACAGAGTTGAACTGGAATGCCTATTGGGATCACAAGGAAAGTTGTTCACCATCTATTTGGGTTTGCCTGCCTGGATGGGAAGGAATAAGAGGAAAGTTTTCCAAAGCCTAAAAGAAAGAGTTTGGAATAAAATCCAAGGATGAAAAGAAAAATTATTATAAAGGGGAGGAAAGGAAATCTTGATAAAGGCTGTCGCTCAAGCAATCCTTGCTTATACAATGAGCCTTTGTCCTTCTGCTTCGATTATGTCAAGAGTTACGCTCTCTCGTGAGTCGGTTCTGGTGGGGGGAGAAAGAAGGGAAGAGGAGAATATGCTGGCTGAGCTGGAACAATCTATGCTGTTCAAAATCTGTTGGTGGTTTAGGCTTTAGAGACTTGGTGGATTTTAATTTGGCCCTAATCGCAAAACAAGCTTAGAGAATCATTAACAATGAGTCTTCTCTTTCTCATCAGGTTTTAAAAGCTAGATATTTTCCTAATGGAAGTATGTGGGTGGCAAAACCTAAAGAGGGTTGCTCGTATACATGGGCGAGTATTCTCAAGACACTTGATATTCTCAAGGCTGGGTCCAAATGGTGCATTGGAAAAGGAAATAAGGTAAATTTCTTTGATGATAAGTGGGCTCATGGCTTGATTGTTAAATCTGGTCCTCTACCTGAGGACATTAATGAAAACATTAAGGCGGATGCTTTCATTGATGCTCAACAGAGATGCTGGATGGAGGAGAAGATTAAATGTGTAGCAGGGGAGGTGGGCTAGTTAAGAATCAAGGACATTCCGATTCCAAGTGATGACCAGGAGGACACACTATACTGGGGTGAGGAGGCTAGTAGTTTGTTCTCTGTTTAATTGGCATATGCCTTATTGAGGCGACTTCAATCTAAGGAATGTGGATGGTATTCTTGTTCCCAAGCTTTAATCTATGCAGATGTGATCGATCAGATTTGGAAACTTAATATCCCAAATAAGGTGAAATTGTTTGGTTGGAGTATGGTTCAGAACGCCATTCCAACAAAGGAAAATCTTATTTGTAGAAGCATCATGGTTGACCCAAGTTGCATCCTCTGTAGAGAGGTGGATACTATTGAAAACACATATCATATCTTTTGGAATTGCAGGATGGTTCGACCACTTTTAAGGATGCAATTTTTAATAAAATGTGGAATTCTGAGGCTACTAATGTTGGGACTGTCATGGAGCAGCTCTTGGATAACAATGATATTCATCATCTTACCCTCTTCATTCTTCTTGGAAAATTTGGGAAGTCAGGAACAGGTATTTAGAGGTTGGTGAACCTGTTATGTTGGATGAGGTGTGTGAATGGTGTGTGAATTATCTCCACTTTTACACATCTGTAAATTCTTTAGTCCATTGCAGAAGTTGGATTGAAGTCAGTCCTTCTAGATGGTGCCATCCTGATCTAGGGATGGTTAAACTTAATGTTGATGCGGGAATAAGTAAGGAGGGTATTAGGGGTTATGCGGCGGTTTGCAGCGACTGCGAAGGGAAATTTCTAGCTGCTAGGTGTTGGTCTGACATGGGATTAACCAATCCACTCACGATGGAAGCAAAGGCAATCAAGCTGGGACTTAATTGGGCAGCTGAAGCTGGTTGGAGGAATCTGCAAGTTGAGAGTGATTCTTCATGTCTAATTGATATTCTGGGAAATGGTAATCACTGCCGATCTCCAATTCAGATCTACATATCGGGAATTAGGTCTTCTTGCAATCTGCTTGACCAAGTGTCTTTCCATCACATTTTGAGGACAGCTAATCAAGTTGCACACTGCTTAGCTAATCTTGAAACAGTTGATGAAGGTCTCAATCTTTGTTGGTAGGATTCTCCCCCGGATGAGATTGTCAATTTTTTGTCTATTGATAATACCTTTTGTACCTCAAACAGTTTTTTGGAGTGGACGGAACTCGTTGGTTTTGTTTTGGTAATACAATACACTCATTCCAAAAAAAAAAAAAAAAGTGTACTAGATAACAACCCAAATTTTGCACTATAAAAATGCTTGAGGGAATCAATCATTTCCTTCACCTCTTGGCCTGGCGTTATGATTTATCGGTTACCAGAGCCCAGTTTGAAAAGCAAAGGCACATATGCAGGGGATTGATTTGAGTTGAGGTTGTAAGCCTAACCGACGCATCCATACAATACAAACGCACACCCAGTTGATTTTTCGACAGGAAAAACAAGATTAACGGTTCGGATTCCACTATAGGCGGCCCCTCAAGGCGAGGGGTAAAATACAATTACATCTATGGCGTGCACATACACCATTTGATCAGGCATGTTTGTTTTTTGGACAAATTTTTAGCAAATGGCAAAATCATCCGAGCATACAACCAATCGCGCACAATAATGCAGAGGCACGCGCGACTCACATGGAACCGTCGAGAAAGATTCTGGGCTGAGCACATGAAGAAATGCCGCAATCAACGAAAAACATTCCAATTTCCAAAAGATTTTATATAATGATAATAATATAGATTTGAGTATTAGAAGAAAATATGGGGCAAAAAACACTACACTCCCATTCGAGCATTTGTTAATATACCAATACCCGAAGGAGCGGCACATACATATATACTACTCAACTCATGATCAGCAGTAGCAGTAGGGATTGAAAGCATTCAATAAACAAAGCCTAGCCCTCAATCAAAGAAAGTAGTAGTAGTAGAAAGTAGTAATGATAATAAGGAAATTAGGAATTAGGAAGGAAAGAGATCTAGACGGAGTAGATGGAAATTGCTATGGTCTAAAGTCTCGACTCTCAAGGGCATTTGGGGCCACCCTCTTTAGTCTTCCAGTTATTGTAGCAGGGGCAAGCAGCTTTGTTGCCGTAATAGCCTGGAGGCACGCACAGACACTTCTTGCAGCACTTGTTGCAGAAGAAGAGGCACGCCTTCTTGTATTGGGTCCGTCCGCATCTCCTCGAGCACTGCCCCGGGCATTCTGCATCCATATATTCATTTGGATTCACTATCAGTTGTTATTCTTGGACCCCAAATTTAAACAAGAAAAAAAGGTAGGAAAAAAAAAAAATACTCACGGCCAATTCTCAGACTGCCCTGTCCATATCCAGCCTGAAATATACATACAGAATGCAGAAATCAAATACTATCAGGAACAGATAATAAAACCATTATTAGAAACCCAAACGAGCTTTTTGCTGGCTCTTACCCTGTCTAAGTGGTACTCCCCCTCAGTGTGACCCACCCCATGATCAGCCAACACCTGCACCCCATTCAGAAAATACAACTTAAGTATACTCATTACAACCAAAAATCCCCAAGAAATTTCCATCCAGGTCTGACACCCAAAGCGGAGAGAGTGTGATGGCCCACTTCAATGTTTGACAAGGGACATTGTTTTTCTATGCCCATTTCGGACCATCTCTGTGATATTTAGGAGGAGGAGGAGGAAGTGACCTCTGATTCAAGCAAAAGGACCGCAAGGAGCACCATAGCCATGACGAGAACGAACTTGGTCGCGGCCATCTCAACCAAAGGGCACTGGAAAAGGAGACAAACGTCAAGGTGGAGGGGGCTAGTGACCTGACTTGGGATGGCTGAGTGTTTGGTGGGAGGATGCGCGGGCATGAGGTATAAATAGATGCAATGGGGTTGGCCAGGGGATTATAAAATTCCAAAACCAGGGGTGAATTTAATAAGATAGCAAGGGAAGGGAAGAGGGCCACAGGGGCCAACCCCACCCCACCACCCGCGAGTTGGTGGAAACTATACCCAAACTGGCCATGCATGCATCGTCGTACACGTGGCATGTATCACCTCGGTTTCACCGAGACATGGGTGGGACTCCAAATAATTTATCATTAACGAAACACTGAGATACGTCGCAGGTAGGATTAGCATAGAAATACATGAGGATTCCATGGAAAATATAGAATCTTCGCATTTTTTATTTAATTATTTAATGATTTTAATCTTATTTTTTAATTTTACTTTTCTAATCTAATAATTTTTCTTTCATACTATTTTATTTATTCTAACTTTATTTCTATCATTTCATCTTAATTATATAAATTTCAAAATATATTTTTATTACTTTTTATTTTGTCCTAAAATCCCACTGCAATTAATATTAACAGATTTTTTTAATTAAATAAAAAAAAGTATTACCAGACTTCCTCTTAAAATTAGGAGCTTAGGTTGGAGAATACAAGGTGAAAAGGAGAATATCTTATCCGTGAGTTTTTGCCAACCTTACAATATTACTGTGTAGGATAATCAGTAATTCAAGGGGGTTTTCATATAGGTCTTTGAAGTTCCAAAAACTTACAAATTTTGACAAAATGGCTAATTTTGAACTTAAGGCCCTTTTTGGAATGATTCAGGAGGCTTGAATGGAATGAAGAAAAAGATAATGATGTATATTAAATGTAAAAAAAGAGGTGTATTGTAAATTTAAAAAGTTATCTTTATAATGAAAATCTTTTACCCTATTTATCTCATTCAAGATCGAAAAAAAATAATTAAAATACTCTTTGTATAAATCAATAAATATATGTATAGAAAAAACAAACCATAAAAACACTCAACTGCATAGAGTTTAAACGTTTGAATAAAAATAAAGAAAATTTATATTTCTTAAAATCGTCGAACCGTGCATGGGTAGAGTATGTACGATTGTTGAAGCTGTGGAATGGACGTATACCGGTACGTTAGTCCGTAGTAAATGGTTGATGCACGGGGCTCGAACGAGAGATGGACGGCTCCCAATTCCCATGCGTAATTGTATTTGTATTGGCAGCGCATGTACGGATAGGCATAAGCGCTCGGCAGAGTACGTGGTCAAAGTTAGTTATGATGGTGGGTCCCTCGAGGGGAGAAAGTCGGCATGTTGGCTTGGCCGCAATTATCGAGGGCGGGCTTAAAAAGTAAAAGGACAACGCAGAGGGGCAAAGAGATGCAGACCGATGCATGTGCTCGCCTGACTCATGCACGTTGTTCGAAAGGCCGAGGGACAGACGGAGAGAGAGAGAGTCTTTGATACTCTGCTCACCGTCATTTACCATGCACGGCACCTTTCGGAGACGTTTCGACATGGGATCGGTTTTCTTCGCTCTTCCCTGTACGCTCCCGTAAATAATCAGACATTTTAACTGTTAAACAACCCTTCTTTTTCTAATTTTATACTTATATTTAAATCATTTTTCTCACCATTAAAAAAATTCTCTTTTCTACCTCCCGCGCTTTTCTACTATTACCAAACGTCACGGAAATTTCACTGATGCGTCAGAAATTTTGATTTAGTTGTTGAAACTTGAAAGTGCATCGGGTTATTTAACGCTCATAATAATACGTGATGATTGTCTGCTTGCAGAAATGCGCGCCTGCGTTTCAAGCGAACATGGGTGCGGGAGTATAAAAGGAAGGCTGGCTGCCTCTATGCGCAGGAGAGGAGAGGAGAGGAGAGGAGAGGAGATAGATGGTAGAGACAAAAGTGCGCAGGTTGCGCGGTGCGCCATTCCATCTTGTCCTTTCCACACTCGACACTACCTACGCCACCTGCTTTAGCCCCTCCTAATTGGTCCGTTTCAAATGTGTTTCATTGAAAATAATGGCACGCTTGATAATTAATATTTGTATGGGATTGCATGATGGGATGACAGTGGAAAATGAAATATTTTAAAATTTGAGTAATTGATAGTCAATGATAGAGGTAAAGTTAAAATAATTAGGATTATTGGAAGGAAAAATAATTAGAATGTAGACATAAAAAAAAAAAATTTGTTGGTTTATTAAATGATTGGTTGGAAAATGTAAAGAAAGTACATTTCTTGTGAAATCCTGGCCACCCCACGCATATCCATTACCAAATGTGCCTTATGAGAAGTATAATATCTGCCATATAGTGTCACATCCAAAAATGAACAGATTTCGTAATTTATTCTTGGATTAATTTCAATTATGAACACAAGTGTTTTACCCAGAAATGATCATACGTTTACAAAAATACAATAATATGTTTTCAACAAATTTCTAAATACAATAATATTCCTATAGATTTTTACCAAAAATCTCTCGCCTAAAACCTAACATTTTCTCATCTTTACTTATTTAAAGAATAATTTTCATGGCATATTTTCATTACATTGGATTCTGATAATGATATATGCAAATGGCTTATTCTTGTCTAGGTTTTGGTTTTAATCAATAATATTTTGGTAAAACACATGAGAGTACTACCATATTTTTTTTAAGCATTATCATATTTGGAAATATGATAAAAATGTATAATCTTATTTGTCATTTTTATAATTTTGTGTTTATATAAATAGAGATAAAACTTGTGTTTGTACTTTTTTATTGGTATATTTATATCCATCTCAATATTTATTACAATGAAGCTCTAGGATATTCTTACAAGAAATTTGGATACGGCTCCACCTAAAAACCTGGAGACAACTCTACCTAAAAATCACGGAGACACAACTCTCAAATAAATTGATAGGGCTCTCAAATAAATTGATAGGGCTCTCAAATAAATTGATAGGGCTCTCAAATAAATTGATAGGGGCAAAGTCCCACCTGCCAATTCAAAACTATGACGGTGGTTACCAGTACAACTTGGGTAGGGTGCCCTAAAATGGGTATGGTAGATTTCGATTTTTATACCCATAAGAAAGGTAGGGTTCCAAGTAATAAAAAAACGGATTCAATTAGGATAGAATAAGTTCCAAGGTCCGAGTACCCGAAACAGACCTGAATTATTAATATATATTTAATATAAATTTTATAAAATATCTTTTTATAATGAAAGACATAAATATATTATTTAAATATATAGAAAATTGTTTAGTTTATCAATTATTAATTTAAATATATTGAATATATTTCAAAAATTTTATTACTATCATCTTGATTTTAAGTTTTTATGTAACACTTGTAATAAAATTATAATTTTCATATATAGTATAAAGACTATTTTAAATAATTGATTTGGAACTAAAACCAAAACCGAAACTAACCCAACCTTAAAAAATATGATAGAGCATGCTTAGAACCGACTTCACCTAAAACAAGGAAGGGTAAAACTTTTTTGAAATAAGGTAAGGGTAGGATTGATTCCGAACCAGACTTACTAAACCAAGTTGCATCCCTACTAGTGGTATTGTTAGAGAATGATTTCACCACTAGGGTGGCGACCTGATGGCAACTTGTGGTCATACTTGACATTGACCTTTTATTTATTGTTTAGAAATTAATTACAAGAATTTGTTCCTTTGAAATGCAATCCCTTGGTTTAATGATCTATTGGATTAATTTCTTATATCCACATTGGTCATTATATTTAAATATAAGGCCCTTATATATAGATCTCTTATATAAGATTAGTCATGATCTTCTAAATATAAGACTCAAGGAAGATCTTATTAGAAGATCAGATAAAATGATGAATCAAAGTTGTCTCACTAATAAATTGGGACATCAAGAGAGTGATTTTGCTAGTGTGGACCACCTTTTGCCAATGGCAACATTGGAGAGATAGCCAAGTGTGGTGACATAGTTAATGTAATAAATTTGAAGTTAATCAATCTAGCCTTATACATGTATAAGACATCGGTCCATGTTGCTTTCTTGTGCCCTAAGCGGACACTTAGACATGTGTCTTACATGTATCAAGTCAGCTTGGTAATATGTGTGTGGTGCTTATCTCTATGACAAGGTCTGGGTCAGTCAAAATCATATGAATGAAAGAGGAGGGACTGGGTCAAGACTTAAGCCTCAACTTAGATAATTTTTTGTTAAGGGATGAGAGGGTGCATATGTAACATTTATTAATTGATAACATCTTTTTAATTAAGGCGCCTTTTTATTAGCTAGGAGTTCAACATACCTTAACATGGAAGGCGATGAGGAGAGCCACAAGTATCTATGAATACGAATAGCTTTTTAAACTTAGTTTTTTCACATTCAACAATGCAGACCTCCCTTCAATAGTTCAAGTTTCTTTGCATATGGATCCTCTCTTATGTTAATTTATCTTCCTTTTCATATTCCTTCTTTAAGGTTTTCTCAGCATCAAGGGTTAGTTTCAAATATACCCGCTACATTTGCTCTTAATAACAAAAATACCCATTATTTTTGAAAATTTTCAGATATACCCACTACATTTGCTTTTAACAACAAAAATATCCATTAAGTTTGAAAATTTTCAAATATGCCCATTAAGTATAGGTGAAATTTCATCTATACTCATTCTATTAAGCATAGTTAAGAATCAACGTTATTCATCATAGAAAATGTCTAAAATGTCCCTTATTATTTAATAATTATAGTTATTTATTTATGATAGAAACTCATCCACCTTAGAGAGAAGCTAGGCAAAATAAGTTTTGACGGTCTTGATATGACGCAATGACAATGGATACTAAATTAATCAAGGATAGTTTGAGATTTTAAAATTATTAAACATTCCAAACTATTATACTGGGTATATTTGAAATTAATAAAATATTGGGTGGTTATATATGAATGTTTTCAAACTTGGTTGGCATATTTATTATTAAGGGCAAATGTAGTATGTATATTTGAAATTAACCCTAGCATCAATTATCAATAAAAAAGAGATAATCTCTTTGGTGGATTTCTTAGTAAATTACTAGTACCATAGAATTCTAATTACAGTGCAGATAGTGGCAGTCATCAAAGTGTCGTATGAAGACTCTACGTTAGGCCACATTTATATCAACAATTCATGTTCAAGTTAATAGTTGGGCTACTATTCAGCATCTTCGAGACTTTAAACATGTTTAATGTGGCGTCAATTCAATGCTTGTTGAATTCGTAAAAGATACTTTAAGTTATCTCTTAGCCTCAGAGTGGATGAGATATTGAGTTGATTGAAGTTTATGTAAAGTGCTTCTTATGAGAAACTAGTTGGAGGGTTTGGTAGGTTACAATAAGCAAGAAAATTATTAAGGTGGTGAATAATTTCTTGAATGTAATCAAGGATTGTAAAGTTAAGTATTTATTTACCATATTGGTTGAGACAAAGGTTTCCATGCAAGATTGTTTTCTTGACCAAATAGAAGAAAACTTTTAAAGAAGTTCACATCACCACAAAAAAGAGAAGAGGTAACCTTCAGAGTTATGATAAGATTCTTCAAGATGAGGAGCTTAAAATGGTTTGTGGCAGAACAAAATTCTTTGCTTGGTGTTAAAAGGAGAAAATTCATAGCTCAACATGACTATCTTTGATTCTATTTTTTAAGCTTATAATTAAATAACTTGTGGCAGTAATGCCTCTAAAGAAGGGGACAGTCCAAGAGAGGTGTATACTTATGGAAAAAGAGGTGATGGAGCTAGAAATCCACAAGAGTGTGTGCACCTTGCTCTTAATAAGGAGGTCAGGCTTAATATATTGGAAGAGTCAAAGAAGAAGAAGAAATAATGACTAGTTAAAGGTATAATATCTTTCTTCCCTCTTTTGCACCATAATAGAGATTTTGTGGCACTTTAAAGGCTTCATTATCGACCCCATATCAGTTTTTAGCCTTTGTAGTCAATGAGGAGGAAGAGATATTTGCTAAACACTTAGAGGAGTTGAAAAGGTCTTATAAGAAATTATACATGGATAAGTGATTATCATCATTAAAACGAGCTACCCAATGGTCGCATCGATGGACCCCATACTTAGCAAGGAAAATTAAGAGCTAATTAAGTGCATCTTATGTGATTAACCCATCGCACAAGATGCATTCAACTTGTAAGCTGCCTTAAATTGCATGAGTTAGTTGGTGTTTAGGGTTAGCATCATGGAAAGTGATTGTGCCTATGCTAGATAGGTCACATATATGTCAAGTAACACACACAATTAATTAAAAATTAATACTGTGAGTTACTTTCCAAGGAGTGACAATCTTAACACACCATTCTAATCAACTCCTTCTCCTCTTGTGTTCTCTCTTTCCTCTTACTCCATCTAATCATTTGCGTTCTTTTTCAAACTTAGCTTGGTAAGTCTTTCAATTAACTCTTTAAAGTAGTTATCTAAACCTCACTTGGTTTTTATTGTCCAAATAATTAAATTTCTAATAGATCTTTATGGTAAATCCTATTCTTATTTGAGCAAGGGTGCCATAATAGACTCTATACTCATGTTTTGCCTCTTTAAATTAGGATATACATGATCCACAAGGTCTACTGGCTTGTAGCGGCCCAAGGATATGCATAGCTGAATAGAGGTAAATTGCGTAGTGTTGATTTAGTCATGAGACACAAGGTACGAACAACCTCTTTCTTAAGTAATTTCTTATGGATAGAGATTTAGAGAGATACTGAGCTTACATAATTAGCTCATGTATGAAAATTAGATACTCCACCAAAACACCATCAAGGATTAGTAACCCCAACATGCATGCTACCTAGAGCTAGTATTTTAGTCATGCTCAATATCACCATGGGGGGCTAGTATCCTTATCATGTATAGTACTTGAGGTTGCTATTCTCATCATATATACTATGAACACACATTTCACTTCTTAGGGTTATGTAGTTTTCACTTGATACTACACCTTTCATAATGTTTTATGGGCCCATAGCACTTTTTTACTCATACAACTCTACTCTCTAGGGTTTTGTGGCAATTTTTTAATAGTAAGATGAACTTGTAAATTGGTGACCATTTCATAATGATGAGATTACTGTGCATATACGGTGTGGCATATATAAACATGTGAAATATGTGTTGTATCATGTATTTGCACGATTGGATTTGGTGCATGCTTTGAGTTTCATAATTTGACCCAGTGCGTGTTGAATTATGGGGAATCATATCAATATGAGAAAATTGAGTAGTAAGCATGAAAGAGTGCATTTTGAATAATAGAGTTATCTAACAGTTATGACTATCTTTGCCCTCGTAGAGTACGCTAAGAAATTTTTTTAGTAATATAGAGTTCACAATTTGGATAAAATCATAAATTGACGGTAAATAAGTCCATAGATCAAACAAAGGCATGAGTTGACGTGTATGGAATGCAATATGAAGATATTTTGGGACATTTGGTAACTTATAAGTTGATTATTAGGGGTAATAATGGGCAAAAATCAAGTATAATGAGGAGTTTGAGACAATTGTAGAAACACAAGCCCATGTTTTTATGCTATATTTTCATGCAAGCTTTGTTTGGATAACAAGCATGAATTATCCATTTTAAGTTTTTTCTTGTTTCCCCCATTTCTCTATTTTCTTTCTTCCTTTTTTACCCATCAACTCCACTCGAAATCTTCATAAAAGCCTTCAAAATTACTTTCAAGATCATCAACATACATCAAAGAGCTAAGGGCTTCACGATTCAAGATATGAATTCAAAGATTTTGGGGAAAACTTCAATTTAGATAAGTAAATATTTTTCTTTCCATAATAAATATTTGAGTCCTATACCAAATGATTATATAACATGTAGAATGAGCGTTATAATTTTTTTAGGGTTTAGGGGTTATTTTCATCTAAAACGTAAAAAGGGCTAGAATTTTTATGAGAGATTTGGGGGGGGGGGGTTTAGATTTAACTATGATTTTGGCTTATTAATAGGTGTATTTTATGTCTCTTTGGCTTGCTTATCATATATATTTTTTTTGATTTTGATATGCATCTCAAGTATAGTCTAATATATTTTAAAATTATGTTGTTGAGCTATTAGGCTAGAGCGAATAATATTATATGTGAAACCCATATCCTTTAAGCCCACAATCATTTTTTTATATGTGATGATTATCACCTTTTATTATAACTCGAAAAGTGGATTTTATTTATCCACATGAGAGCCTGTGCATGATTATTAATCCCCTGCATGACCTGGGCATGCAGAAGAGGTGTATATGCATGTGTTACATTGATTGCTTCATTGATGGTATTGGTGGCATTGTGATATCTTAATCTTAGGTGTGGGCAGGTGGACCCTCCTAAGTTAGATGCATAGGCCATTGATGAGTGCATGAGCACTATGACCATTGTTGAATGTATTGTTGTGTTATTTTCATACTATACATTTTAAATAATATTTAGATGAGAATGTGAATGATTGAGATTATTTGAACCAAAATTTGGTTGATCTAGCGTCATTTAGCACAAAACATTCACAATTGATCAGTATGGGAAAAATTAGGTCAAGTCGATGCAAAACATTCAATTCTTGGAGAATTAGAGTATGAAGGCCAAGACTCATTCAATTTGATGAGTTAGAAAAATTGAAAGGAAACAAAACAATGATCGAAATGACTTAGACTGTGTCACAAAAGTTTCAACATAGTTCGGGGTGTGTTGGGCAACAAAATTGCACAAAACGGAGCAAACCTGTTGGACTTATACACCAACATAGCCTAGGAAATGTTGGGCGTTGTGTTGCAGATTTAACTTGCTTTGGATTGGGTTTTGCATAAGTTTCTTAAAGAGCATTATATAAAAACTTGTTGCACACGTTCAAAGGCATCTTAGAGCATCCTAGGAGCTAGGATAAGGTCCGAGAGTGAGAGAAGCTTAAGAGCACAAGAGGAGAAGCAAGACAACACATTGCTCGAAGTGTTTAAGACACCATTGAAGTTTTTAAACTAATAAGCTTTATTTTTCTTCTTTCTTTTGATTAAATTGTTTTGTTTATGATGAATTTTGAATATAATATATTTTAAATTTGAATTTTATTATAAACATGCTAAGCTAAACCCATAATTTAGGATTTAGCATATAGCATGTGTATTATGTAAAGTATATTGTAGTTTTGCCTTATTTATGAAGGATATTGTATGTTAATTTAATGTCATGCATTCTTAATGCTTACTTTGTGTATGGACCTATAAAACTGAGATATAAAAATCTAATGTATGATAATCAATATATTAACCTCAAAATCTAGACTATGATAATAGGCATGATGACGTTGAGAAATTATATGAATTGCCTTAAAACTCAATGCAATCTAATTGACTTAATCCCATGATGTGGTATGCTTTGTAGGTCTTGAGAGAGGGTACAAAGTTAATATAGAATTTGTTCTTCTATAATATGTAATATTTGGATTAAATAAGCACACCATGTATCCATTGCATATGATGTATATGAAATCCTAGATCTTATGTACTCTCATCTCTTGACTTCTAGTCGTTATTCTACATTTTTAAGATTTATTTTTCTTCTTTGCTATTTCTTTTTTTACTCCTATCTTATTCTTGGTGTTTAATATAAGTGTTTAAAATTAACATCTAAAGTCTTGAATTCTCTGTGGGATCATTCTTTATTAAAAACTACAATTCATGACCTATACACTTTCGGATAGAACTGAACAACATGCTAGGTAGTTGTGTAAGTTGCATTATCAATGACGAGCACTAGTTCGGGGTAAAGGTACGCACATGATAGATCACTCATGTGAAAAGGAGTTTCTCACACAAGGAATCAAAGCTAGGTTAAAAGCAAGAGAGGGTGTGCCTCAAGCTAAGTCTTGTGTGATTGCATTTGTTGCATGATTATTTAGATTTCAGCATGTGCATTCATAAGCATTACATATGCACAGATGATTATCAGGATTTTCACTTTTTATTAATCATTGTCTATTGATTAAGTTTGCTCAAACTCAAATGCCTTGCTATTATTTTTTAGTTTGCAGATTTGGTGATGGAGCTGGAGATGGAGCTAGTCCAAAACTCAACCTTAGGATTATATTTAAGTAGGCTTAAGGGTCTTGTTTCTTTTATGAACTTATTAATGATTATTCTTTTTGAAAATACATGATGTATATGGCTAAATTTGTTAACTATTTTTTTTTGTTTTGAGATGGCCATATTTACGTTTATATTTATAAGCTATTTATATACATATGACAATAATGTGAGCATAGTAGTTTACTTATTCTTTTATTATGGGTTGTTAACATAGTATGGAGAATTTAGCTTATAGTGTGATGTAGAAATTATTTTTTACTTTGAGAGATATGATATGTATTGTACATGAGTGGTGAATTATGTTGTAAGAATTATATTATTTAAGTTTATACTTGATGTCGATGGTATAGGTTGAATATAATGATGGGTATATTTTCTATTGATCATACTAAGAATTATTCAGATGCATATATGCGTGATTATAATGATATTTATTATTTGTTATGAATGAATGATGCATCATATAGGCCTCACTAGTTTTATTTTTTGTCACCCCCCATAGTCATGGGAAGATGGTTTTTTTTTTATGAACAAAAACGACCCTATCCCGATCCCCTTACAATGCGGAAGGGAACCAAGATTGAGTGATCCATGATTTCATTACCAAAAAAATTGTCTGTATAAATTTTCCCCAAAATGGCTTGGGGGGGTACCCCACTAAGTTTGGTGATCCAACATAGAAAAAGACATCAAATCTGCTAAGGCATGGGCAACAACATTTCCCTGCCTTAATACATGATGAACTGATATATAGGGAGTCATGGATAGCAAAGCCTTAATCTCCTCAATGAGAACCCTAGCCGGAGCAGAAATCGGTCCCTCATTTGCCAAAAAGTTACACAAAAGGAGAGAGTCAGTGTCAATCAGTATGTTCCTGAACACGAGCTGGATAACCCACTTGACCCCCAACAGGAATGCATGGGCTTCCATGAGCAGGGGCTCCATGTTTCCCCACCTCCTCTATCCCTGAGCAACAATAAAGAAGCCCCCAAAATCCCTAATAACAGCAGCAAAGCCCATGGAAACTCTAGCCTTGCATTTCCTTGCATCAACATTGATTTTGAAAGCCTCCGATGGCGGTTTGGTCCACCTAGGTACCAATGGTCGGTCCAAGCAGCCACTCAGCATAAGGGGCTTAGCTCTTCTGTGATCCTCAAGGAACTCCACACACCATTCAAGCGTATCTGCCAACCCCGTCTGTGCACCATTCTCCCTAAAGGAATTACGAAAATATCATACCCGCCAACAGCACAGGATGAAGATTGCTAGATCATAAGGCCTGTTTTTTTGGGTTAACACTCTCAAAATTTCCTGAACCGTCAACCCACGTGTGGCAACCCGCGCCGCTCTCCAGCACATCCTCCCTGTATAGTTGCATCTCAAGAACAAATGATTGGCATCCTCGACCTCGGACCTGCAAAACAAACATAAATGATCCACAGCAATACCCCTGTCATACAAATTCTGCAATGTGGGTAAAGCATTCCTAAATAGTCGTCACCCGAAGATTAGCACTTTACTTGGTAACTTTGCTCGCCAAATGGCTTGATATATGGTTGCATCATGGGAGGCCGCATCCCCAGAGCATAGAACTCTGTATACCAATTTGACAGAAAACACACCAGTTGGTTCATGCATCCAAAATAGGCGGTCATCCTCAACATATGGGGAGAGGGGAATAGTGTTTATATCGTGCCAGCCATAGTCTCCCACAGCCGCCACAATGAGCTCCCTGTTCCATATCTGTGTTTCCTTGTTTATGAAGTGGCTAACTGTCACGTTTTCTGGGATGGAGAGCGGGAGGGGCTCAGCCTTGAGTAATCTGGTGTCTGTCCATCTATCTGTGAAGAACCTTACACGTTCCCCGTTGCCAATCCGCCATTTGCATCCATTTTGTATTACCTCTCTTGCTTTCAATATGCTCCTCCAGGTGAATGAGTCTGATAGGTTCACCTTACAATCCCATATATCAACATTCGGGAAGTAACGGGCTTTTAAAACCTTGAAACACAGCGAATTGGTTGAGGTTGTTAACCTCCAAACTTGTTTGGCGAGGAGGGCATAATTAAAGTTATGTATGTCTCTGAAGCCAAGACCTCCCGCCAGCTTCGAAATGCACATGTCTTTCCAAGCTACGCAACTCATCTTGCGTTTGTTTCCGTTTTCACCCCCACCAAAATCTTCTTACCAACCCATTAATCTCACTACAAAACGATTTAGGCATCAGGAAAATGCTCATTGTGTATGTTGGAATAGCTTGAGCAACGGCCTTAATCAGCACCTCTTTTCCTCCCCATGAGAGTAGTCTTCCTTTCCATCCCTGTATTCTTTGCCATATACGCTCCTTTAGTCCCTTGAACATCCCCTTCTTGGACCTTCCCAGTCATGCAGGTAGGCCAAGATATTGATGAAACTCCTACCCCAAGGAACCAAGCAGTTGGGTGATCGCTCCCCTTGAATTGCTTTCCACATTTGGGCTAAAGAAAATCGAGGTTTTATCAACGTTGATCATCTGTCCCGATGCCTCCAAGTAGTGTTTTAGAATGGTCATGAAGTTCCTGATGTCCTGACATGTGGCTCGAAGGAAAATGAGAGCGTCATCCGCAAATAAAAGGTGAGAGAGGGTTAGCCCCTGTGGATTGAGCCTTATACCATGAATACTCCCCTATGAGACTGCATTAGAGATGAGAGCAGATAAGCCCTCGGCACACATAATAAACAAGTATGGGGATAGTGGGTCGCCCTGCCGAAGGCCCCTAGAGGGTTGAAAATATCCTGATTTGAAGTCATTGATATTCACCCGGTACTGTACTGTTGTTACACACTTCATGATCCAGTTTATCCATGTGGGACTGAAGTTCATCGCTTCCATGATCTGTTATAGGAAACTCCATTCCACTCTGTCATAGGCTTTTGACATGTCCAGCTTTACAGCCATTTTCTGCTTTTTCCCCTTTTTCCGTCTCCGCAAGGCATGGATCTCTTCGTAAGCAACGAGCATATTATCAGTGATCAGTCTTCCCGGGACAAACGCACTTTGTTGCTCGCTAATAACATCCTGGAGAGATGTCTTTAGACGGTTTGCTAGGACTTTTGCCAAAATCTTATAGGCCACATTGCAAAAGTAATGGGTCTAAATTGGGATAAACATTGAGCACCAACCTTTTTCGGGACCAAAATGATGGTGGTAGAGTTTAAGTCTCGAATATTGCTACCTTGTGTATCCGCATCATGATCCTCCATGAACCATTTGCACCAATGAAACACATCCCGCCCCACCGTCCTCCAGTGTGCCTGAAAAAATCCCGCAGACATCCCATCCGAACCTAGGGCTTTTGTGGGGCTCATAGCTTTCATTGCCTTCACGACCTCCTCAAATTCCAGCGCTTTTATGAGAGATTGCCTTTGGTGATCCGAGATTTTCATGGTGATGAGGTCTTTAACCCAAGCCGCCTCCCTTGGGCCCGAGGAGGAATACACACCGGAGAAATGTGCCACTGCCAAGTCCTAAAGTTTTTCCTGATCCCTGATCCACTGTCCGTTATGATCTTGTAGTGCCTCAATAAAGTTGGTCCTTCTTTTGTTTGATGCCATGCGATGGAAAAAACCTGTGTTTTTGTCCCCCTCATGGAGCCAGTGTGTCTTAGCTTGTTGTCTCCAAGGTTGCTGTTCATCCTCCAATAGGAGGTTTATTTGGAGTTTTATTCTCTTCATGGCATCATCCCTTTGATTAGTAGGGCTATGGTTCATTAAAGATGCGAGCTCCCTCTGTTTTCTATCAATAGTTTTCTTGAGGTTTCCTCTCCTCTGTCGATTCCATCTAGATAGTGCATTACTGCAGGACCTGAGCTTCCGACCCAGAAAGTCGCTTGGTTGAATGTCCAAATGTTGTGGCGACGACCAAACATTATGAATGATTCGGTGTGCTTCTTTGTTTCTTGCCCAGAACATTTCATATTTGAACTCCCTTGGGGGTCTCCACTTGCATTTCTTAGAGTCCAAAACCACCAATATCGGGTAGTGGCCGGAGGTGGCAGCCGATAGGTGGAATGCCTTTGCAAAAAGAAAGAGGGCCACCCAACAAGGCGTGGATAGTCCCCTATCCAGTATGGCTTCAACCCTTTGAGTTCCCCTTCTATTATTTCTCCAGGTCATAGCTGCCCCCCACAAAGCCGAGGTCCATCAAATTGCATTTGTCCATGATGTCGCAAAATTTGTCCATCTATGCCTGGGAGCGAATCCTCTGACTGATAACTTCCGTGGGGCCCATAACCTCATCGAAATCCCCCATAACAATCCAGGGCCGGTTATCCCGCTCGCTTAATTGATTGAGAATGTGCCAGCTTTGGTATCGATAGTGGGTCTCAGGATGGCCATAAAAACCTGTGAGTCTCCACTCCTGGATAACCTCATTGATGTGGTAGGCAGAGTAGCTTTGGATATTGGCTGGGAAGTCATTGTTCCATAATAGGGCCAATCCACCCCTCCTAGCATCGGGGTCCACGGTGAAACAGCTGTCGAACTTCAGCTTGCGTCTAATTCCTTCCATTTCTTTCGTCGTGCTCTTCGTTTCACAGAGGAACACTAGACAGGGAGCTTGCTTCCTGATCAAGTCAAGGAGACTACGAATTGCACGTGGGTTCCCAAGCCCACGGCAATTCCAGGCTAAAAGTGTCATATTAGGTGAGGTGGGGCTGAGGGCCCTCCTCGGCCTCCACCTCCTTCAATATACCCAACTCCTCCCTCTTCATCCTCTTAAAGTGTTGACGGTGTTCATTTTGCTCGATCTCCAACCCTCTTTTAACATATTTCACCCTTACGCCTCCGATCGCCCCATAGCTATTAGTTTCCTCCATTCCCCTTGCCCTTCTCTTCCATCGTCCTCTACTCCCTTGTGATCGTTCTCTCCCCATACTCTGTTGGGTTTCAGTTTTTCCATTCTCCCCTTGGTCAATTAGATAATCATCTAGTTGTGTCTCTCCCCTTGTAAAGAGCCGGGTCCCCACTCCTTCACTCCCCAATGGTGGTTTGCCTCCCTGCCTCCATTGGTCGCCACCCCCTATTGCTTCCTCAGAGACACCATCACTTGGCCCCCAATCCCCTTCCCCCGCACATAGATAAACACCCCTCTTCTTCTCCTCATACTACTGTCCACCACCCCCTTTAGCCTGCAAGGATGATTGCCCCTCTAACTGTGTCGCCCCATTGCCCCCTGCTGATTGCATTGATTTTCCCGTCCTCCTCTCCATCCCCTTCACTTCCACTCGTAAGCAGGCATCCACATTTTTCCCATTTAGAATCAGTCCGTCCATTTCGTCAACCTGCTGAGAGTCCTGCGTGCCTGCCTGCACACAAGCAACTTGGGGATCATACTGCTTCTGTCCTGGGCTGTCTAGGCTAGTACTAACATTTTGAGGTCCATTGATTGTCATATCTTGTGCTCCAGCCTGGTACAAACTGGAGAACTCTTTTCCTTGGCCTTCCCCATTGCAATCCCCCTTCGCTGATGCAGACTGTGGGCCCCCGTTCAGGTGCACCTCCCCTCTAACATTTGAGAGCATATTCTGCTGGAACATGGAAGTCATTACCTGGTTAGAAACGTCAACCAACTGCTACTGGGACATGGAGGTAGAAACATAATCGGCAGCAGCAGTCCTTGCAATGCAGCTCCAGCCCACGACCCCATCCATTGGCAAATGCCCATCCCCACCTTCATCCCCTTGAGTGGCATCCACCTCTGGAGAGTGCAGCGGGTGCCATGCTGAATCCCCCAGGTACTTCAATGATGCCACCCTGTTTCCCAGCTCTCTCGGATCTCAGCCTCATCGGTCTTGCCCCTACTCTCAAACAGCTCCCATACGACATATCAGCTTCAGCCATTTACATCTCCTTCGTTGTGAGGATAGTACAATCCTTGTGAACGTGTCTCATAACTCCACAAAAGTAGCAAAAAATTGGAAGCTTTTCATACTGGAAACTTACCCATTTCCTTTGCTGAGATCCCATCTGTATGAACATACCTCTTCTCAATGGTTCCCGACAATCCACCGTTACTTTGATCTTAGCTTCCACTTCTGATGTCACAACCTCCTCTAAATGCTCGAAGAAATTGCCAATTCTGTGGCCCAAGTTGTTTTTCTCCACTACGTAGGGGATTCCAGAAATGTGTACTCATATGGGCGTTTTAACAAGCATCACTTGGGCATAGTCCATCTCTTCTTGGAGGTCTTCAAGAAGGACGAGGCACCTCTCAAACAGCCATGGCCTGCTCGCCATGATTCTCTCCTTGTCCGTCTGCTCCATGAAAGAGACCTTGTACAAATTTTCTCCCAGTTCTACGAATTGGAATGGTCCTTTTGTTCTCCATAATCTCCTCATCATTGCCTTGAACATTTCCCTGTTGTAAGTTCTCGATGTCCAAATGGAGCAGAGTACTGCTACTTTGTCGCCCGGTTGGATCTTCTTCATTTCTCTTGTTTAGATGGCCATGGTTTGGAGCTCCTTTCCGAGAAGGTCTGCAACAGATGGGTTCATCTTCTCCACAGTGGCTTTCTCTTTATGGTCGCGTGACTGCAAGCTCGCCTCCTTCTTCTCGTCGTCTCTCGCCCTCCCAGATTCAACCAGACAACCACCCTTACCACCCAACCACTCGCCACCGTGCACCGAGCACGACCCAGTCGTCAGTCGGGCAACGCGGGGAAGATGGTTTTAAGTGTATCCTTGTCATCATGGTTTGATATGGTGAACAATCAGCGGGCACTGCCATGATTTACTTCCGCAGAAGTCTTTCCATCCTTATCGGAGTTAACCTCATTGTAACCTTCGGGGCTAGTAGGGATGAGCCCCTCAAATATCTAATCTACTAATTTTGCTAAACATTATTATTTTATTATGATTTCAAATCATTTCAATTAAGTCTTCGATGGGCCTTACTTGCTTAAAATATATAATCATAGGTTAGATATGAACTATTACTTACATCTATTTAAAAAGTATTAGAATATTATAACGATTTATAAATTATTTATCTAAATATAAAGAATATTTTAAATGGTATAAATTTTAAATAATAAACTTAAAATGGTATAAATTTTAAATAATAAACTTAAAATGGTATAAATTTTAAATAATAAACTTAAAATTAATATATAAGTCAAATAATTCTAATATGACTTATGCCTTCATCATATGGGGCCATGCAAATATTTGATTTGAATAAAATTTAATTTTCTAAATAAATAAATAATTGTAAGTGCAATAAGTGATGTGGATTTCATTTAACCATTAAGTTGTAGAAAGATTTTATGAATCCACTTCTATGAAACTCATTTCTGTACTGCAAATAATGCATGAATATCGCTAAATAATTAGTTTGGGGCTTTATTTTCATGAAACTCCTCTTTTATGTAACTTCCGGTATTTTTATTGAACCCTTGGTGATTGATGCGAAATCAATTCTATTTGTTATATTTACCATTATTTATTTTCTCCTAAAAACCTTTCTATTTTTCTGATATTATTATTAATTACTACAATCGAAAAATATATAAAATCAAAATAATAACATGCTTTGTTGTTAAATATCAATTTTAAAGTTATATTTTCGACATACAAAATGTCTAAAATATCATAATATGTGGATAAATGAATTTAAAAGTATTTTTATATTCTAATGCATATTTATAGATCTACGTATTTCTCATATTTTACACACAAAAAAATCATTTTAAGCAAAAGTGGCCAATAGAAATCTTTCATTTTGATGAAACTTAGTATCTTTGTTAAACAAATCATAAATTTCCTATCAATTATTAAAATATTAAAAACAGAGGTGATTACGTGGACAAGTTATGCATGAGAAATTTGGAATGGCGCACTATGCACCAATGTTATTGGACCCAGATGAATAACTGAATTGCCAAAAATGCAAAAGTGTCTTTTTATGTTAAAATTAAGTTAGATAGTTTAATTAAACCAATTTCAACCATATAAGTATAACACTATTATAATTTCAAAATATTTAATGGTATGACATTTATAACATTCTATATAAATATTCAAAGATTCCAGAGTTCAATATTTAAGAATCTAAAGTTATATATATATAAGATTAAAATGCAAGATAAGCAACTATAGAATACCAAAATCAAAATGAAGACTCAACCATAACTATATAAGAGGAGACCTGATCATCTACGACCGGTCGGAAATCCGGTGATTTCCGACCGATCAAAAAATATATTTTTTTGTTTTTTTGTTTTGAAAAATAATTTTATAAACATGTTAATCTAGTTATATTTAATCTATAAACCAAATTTTATCATTTTTAGATATGTATATATATTTATTTTGGATTTTTAAATACAGGGGTATTTAAGTCATTTTAAGAATATTTAAAATGACTTAAATACCCCTGTATTTAAAAATTCAAAATAAATATATATACATATCCAAAAATGGTAAAATTTGGTTTATAGATTAAATATAACTAGATTAACATGTTTATAAAATTATTTTTCAAAAAAAATTAAAAAATATATTTTTTTTGACCGGTCGGAAATCACCGGATTTCCGACCGGTCGTAAATGATCAGTCGGCATATAAGAGTCCTGTTAGTATGTAAATAAGTCACAAAAAGTGATTTCACTTAACCCATTCATTTTTCTACTTTAATCAAATTTACTTAAAAATATTTTTATATAAATTATGAAAATACTTCGATTCCTTCGCATGTTCATTAGAATGTAATAATATTTTATAGAATAATTTATTCACATAATAGTAATGTTGTCAAAATTGAATCAGTGATTGAACTGATAAATGAACTGGTCTTGTTCGAATTAGTTTAATTGGTTAAACAAATCGGTTTGACCAATGACATCAACATGACATATTTATGATATTATAAATATCTAATTATTTTTAATTAATTATATATTTAAAAATTATATGTTCATAACTCCTAAATCTATATATTAAACTCTAACTTCTAATCATCATAATAAAACATGCTGAATAATTTAATAAAAAATTTCAAAATTATTTAACTAACCACAAATATAACATATTAAATTCAAAAATCAACTAAGTTAATTGACCTCAAATGTTTAATAAGTCTTAAATCTTGACACTTGGCTCTTGAATTCTCTATGTTTGTCTCAGCTTGTTTATGAATTGCACTTTTATAAATATATCAAACAAAAAATAAAATAAAACAAATCAATAATAATTGAATAATTAAATCATTTATAATAATATGAAAATTAAATCAATGGGATTTGCAATGCTCCATTAGATCTCTGGTTACAAGGAAATGCCGTGATACATTGGCCCTAACAGATTGAGGCAGGATGATACGTAGCCTGAGTTCTCTCATCTTTTTGACTGGTGTGTTGATTATCTAGACCAGTTCAGACGAGTGAAATCCCTCTCGGCAACTACCATTCTGCATCGTCCTCTCGTGCCTAGATGGGTCACTCCACCTGCAGGATAGTTCAAGATGCACAAAACAACAATGTATGGGACTTGCAGCCATCATCAAAGATTCTCGAGGCTTCTACATCGCTACCAAGGGATGGAAAAGGAAAGGCTTGATGGAGACATTGCTTATGGGCAACCAATGTGCTGCTGGACGACAAGCTTGATCAAAATTGTTGTAGGCATAGTGGCGATACTGGCCATCCCACTTTCATTCGGCAACAGATATTCTGCAATGGTGCCTCTGCTTCATTTGGGCGACTATCGGTCTAAGCAAGAGGAGCAGCACTGTCACCGAGAGAGGAGTAAGATGTTAACGGTCTAGGCGATGATGACCAACTATCGCTGGGAGCTATCAGCCTTCGGTGGTCGGACTTGGGGGGATAGTTATGGTTGCCTTTGGGGGGAAACAAAAAAGGGGTGGGAAAATTGCGCAACAGAGCAGCAGGCGATACAATTTTGTAGAGAGGTATAGATCTTAGGAGTTTTTTTTTTATAGTCTTTTGACCAAACCAGTTGAACACAGTTCGACCATCGGTTCTAGTTCAACCACGGTTCAAGCAATTGGAGCAGTTCAAAGGGGTTGAACCGAACCTGCCATAATCAAACCGGATCTGTGACCGTTTCCTCTTGCAACACTATGTAATAGTAATATTTTAGTCTATTCATATATTGAAAACATAACTTTAAATACCTCCATATTGCAATTTAAGAGTGTGCTTGGAAAATAATGAAACTTTTAATGAAAAATTTTTAATGTAAAATTTTTAAAATGGAAAAAAATTATGTAATATGATAGAAGTAAAGAGAATAAAATTAAAATATATAGGTTAGTTGTATGAATAATTATATGCAAATGATTTAAAAATAAAATAGTTATATAGGAAGACATGAAAAAATAATTAAAAAATATGGTAGTTATGAAGAATAAAAAATTTAAAATTTAAAAATTTTAATTTGAAAAGTTTTACGTGCAAACAAATGTGCAGTGCACGTGTGTACTGGTTATATTTTCCTCGTTTGCGAAAGCATTTAACTCAACTTTTTCTTGCCTTCGGATTGTTTTTCCGATTGGAGAACCCTGAACCGGTCTTCCCAAATTTTTCCTGTCAAATCGGGCTTACACAGGTTCTTCCGGTTTGGATCGGATCCAATCTCTGGCCGGTCCGGTGCAGTTATCATTGCATATAAGAAAGGATTATAGCAGTTCCCAAACTGTTATACCGTGGCAGTTCTCAAACCTGCCAGGGGAGGGCAGTTTGTTAACTGTTCGATCCCTTTCCCCCTATTATATGTTTCGTGCTTGCGTACGTTAAATATTGGCAGTTTACCTTTATCATTGTAAGCGTTTTTAACAGACTCCACCCTTCTAATTATCTTCTACCCATGCCATCATTGATCATCATGCAATGCCAACGATCTTCACCAACTTCCTTTTGTTTTGTCATACATACGTAAGCCATGTTGCAGGCAATAATCCACCCTCACTTCGATATGATTAGGAGAGAGAAGGCAGCACATGCATCATCTTGGCATCTAAACTCATCCATCAATGTTTATGTATATGACCCTAAATTAAGGTGCAGTTTGATGCAAATGGTCCCACATCCATAATGAAATCAAAATGGAAGTATCGTGATACCAAAAATTATTACATTCCAGTGAATTTTCATATATAAATTATTTAAAAAGATTTAGAATTTTTTATGTCTATATTACAATACTACGATACTTTATAGAATCACTTAACTAGATACAGTTGATGTTTCAAATGGTTTAGATGTTAATTTAATGAGTTTGAAATTAATATATAAACCAAAAATTATCATATTAATTTTCTACCTTTTCAAATAGGGCCTAAGTATATATTTTATTTTGTTGAAACTTATATTCTAGTTAGAAAATAATTTTAATTCTAGGTGCAATGAAATAAATTGGATTTTAATTTTATCATTAAATAGACCCTATTTGTAGCCAAGTGTACCCTAGCGTGCACACATGTAGGAATGTTTCTATGAAAATAGGTTTCATAAAAGTAATTTTATGGAGCCTTCTTCATTTTTGAGATGTTGATGATTGATGCAAAATCTAATCCATTTATTATATTTAAATTATTTGTTTAGCTAGGAGATCAAACTTCATTTGAATATATTATGTGCATAAGCTACATTTGCTTAAATAGGTACATTCATATGTACATTAGAAAAAAATGGTTAATCAATTTTCATATGTATTAAAATACAATGATATTTTATAAAATTATTTAATCACATAGTAATGATATTTTAGATGGTTTAGACGTTGAAATTACTTTAAAATTGATATTTTAAAATTAAATTATTTTATTATATTAATTTTACACTTTTGTAGATAGGGCCCATATACAGTGATGCTAGATAAATAAAAGAATTTTCATGATAATATAAATAACACAAAATATAATAAATGGAGTAAATTTTTTATCAACTATCTAGATGTTAAAAATATAAAATATTCCACTGAATAGAAGTTTTATAAAAATTGATATCCCCAATTGTAGATTTAAGCCACTTGGTTTCCTACTTTGTTAACTTTTTTAAAAATCCAAGTCATGCATAATATTTTTCTTCATGAATATTTTATTATTTGAAAAATTATTTTAATTAGATTCGTAGATAACTCACAAAAAGTGTGTGAATAAGGTTTTGATAGGAGATATTTTCACTTATAACTATAATGTTTTAAACAAATTGTGTTTATTCCTATGTTTTGAAATCTATCACAAATATGCTTATGAATTTTTAAAACATTTGCATTATATCTATGATAAGGTATGAACCCTTTAGTTTTTAAAAAATTATGATGCTTTTAGATAAATCCAAACTATTGTGTTTATTAATATGAATTTAATTAATGTACCAAAAATCATTTTGATTGATACCTTAGTGGGCTATAATTAATTTTAAAATAATTTCTATTTATTAAGGTCATTAAAGTATCTAATCAAGATGATTTTTAGTATGTTAACTAAATTTATATTGAACCGGTGATTCTTTTAGGCTGAGCGCATGGGACCCCGCTACTTGTCCTGCCATGGGATTCCTAAAAATTGTTTTTTGATTTTTTTTTATAAATATGTCAAATTAGATGTATTTAACCTATAAATTAAGTTTTACCATTTTTAGATGCTTTTAAGTTTTTTATTTTTACACATAGTGACATTTTCATAATTTTCCGACTCAAAAATTTTGAAAAAATTTCACTGTGTTTAAAAATAAAAAATACTTAAAAGCATCTAATAAAACTTAGTTTATAAGTAAAATACACTTAACTCTACATATTTATTATAAAAAAATGGGTTTTTTTCGGCCGGACGCATGGTTGCTCCCATGCGGCCGGACACACTCAAACACCCCTAATTTATATTATGGACGATTTGGATTTATCAAAAAGCATCTTGAATTTTTTTTTAAAATTAAAATATTAACTATTGCTATAGGCATGTTTACAAATAATTTGAAAATTCAAATGTATCAATTCAAATTGTATGAAAAGGCATAGGCATGGGCACAAATATCTTTATGTTTTTATAATTATACATTTTAATATTATATACTATAAACAATTTTAATTAAATTATTTTTTCTATTTACACTACACAGTTTTAAACATTATGTATGGTTTGAATTTAAAAAATACAAAAAATGAAAAAACTAAGATATCATCAAGACGTAAAGATTGGATTAGATAAACTCGTCAAGATGGTGTCTAAACTAAATAATTTTACCAATTCATTTCTGTAAGATGTGTTCTATAGAAAAAATTTTGATTGTGTTGTATCGAAGTTTAACTTATATATTTGCATTTGAGTATAAACGTAAAGATTGGATTAGATAAACTCGTCAAGATGGTGTCTAAACTAAATAATTTACCAATTCATTTCTGTAAGATGTGTTGGTATAGAAATTTTTTTTGATCGTGTTGTATCGAAGTTTAACTTATATATTTGCATTTAGGCACGTTATACAAGGCATAGCCAAGTAATTTGACATGGGCGTGCGTAAGGGAAGTCTCTGTTTCAAGTTCGACCCCTACGTTAAATCTCACATATAATATACGGAATTTTTTATTTTGTATTTTTAGTATTTTTTTTTATTTTGAAAACAGAAAGAGCTTTTTTCATGCGCATGTACATTGGAAACGTATATGTGCATAATTCTTTCCTGCTGATCACGAGACACATCACGCAACAACAAATAGAAGGGCAACTCGATCAGATCATAAGTTGGACAGACAAACACAAGCAACTTCACAGTTGGATTTTTAATTGAGGACAATAATTTTGGACCATGGGGGACCCACCAATGAAATTTTATTTGTATGTGGTGTCGGGTTCCCATTTCAGATCTTGAATTCCACCCAAGTGGCTTCTCAGATGTATCATGCATATATCTACTCTGGAAAAGGAGTAAAAACCAAAAAAAAAAATTAAAAATTAAAAATTAAAAAAATTGGCATTGCTGCCTTTTAAACACGACATTACAGTAATACAAACATCGACCTCTACAAATATTGGTGATTAATTAAGCTCAATATCTTTCAAAGAGATAATACTCCCTATACGGTTTGGGCATTAACGTTTAATCAACATTATTATAAATAAAAAAAATTTATGGCACTTCATACAGTGTCAAAATAGTACATTTTACACGGCTCTTGTGTCATAAATTGGGTTACGAGCATCCTAATTACTCCCGAGTATTTGAAATAAGCAGACGGCTGCATATAAATTAACTTGGGGTGCAACTGCTATAGGGTACCCATTAATTAATACTAATCTGGATAAGATATAACAGAAAAAAATATCCGTAAGGCGAAATAAGATAGTAAAAAATAGTTATATTCTAAAATAAGGTAGGATAAGTTCGCACCACAGGCACCGTAAATTGACCCAAATGGTTGAATGAGCACTCGTGTAGGTAGTATAGGTTAGTATATAAAAATTTATTATTTTAGTAATTTAGATTTTTTGTGACTTTTTTAAAATTATTTATCAACTACAAATGTTTGTTTAGTTGTATTTTAGGAGTTATACACATTTCGTATGATTTAATGACCATATTTCTGAAGTATCTATTTTTTATATTTATTTGATATTGTTTTTAATATGATATTGATATTATTAGTTAATTAGATATTCAATTTCAAACCGAAATCTAAACTAATTTGACTTTAACATAAGCAGAGTATGATAGATTAAGAACGCAACACATCTAAGGCAATAATTTTACAAAAGGGTATGAGGAAGGTAGACAGATAATAACCATATCGAACCAAGTAACCGACGGCCACCGGGACAAATGTCGATACGTTCATGTACTCTTTTAACTTTAAGTGTATTAATTGGTCAAACCGATAGCCATCCTGCTGCCACGATATAATTTTATAGAATTTATAAAAAATAAAAGGGAATAGATGAAATCAATTTTACATAACTCGGTTAAATGCTTCAGAAAAAATGCTTCAAAAGAAATGTGCCCCTTATTTTATTTTATATGTAATTTTCAAATATACCTATATAATTTGACTATAATTGCGCATATACTCATATAGTTTTAAAATTGCAAATTAGTCCCACATAATTTGACTATAATTGCAAATATATTCACGTCTTTATAGCACCGTTACTGCTTCGTTACGGCCTAAGGATATTTGGAAAAGTTTAAAACTATACAGGTATATTTGCAAAAACTAAATATATCCTCTTAATTTTTGAATTTACAAATATGCCTACATATTTTTCAAACCTTTGTAAATATACTCACACTATAACGATGTAGTAGCGGTGTTATAACTACATGAGTATATTTGCAATCATGATAAATTATGTCGGGTAATTTGTAATTTTTGAAACTATGTGAATATTATCAAACTAAATAAGCGTATTTACAAATCACCCTATTTTATATCACAAAATAATGAGTGGAGCGGATTCAAACAACAAAATCACTTCTCATACATAAAATAAAAAAAAATAGGGCAGCGTCTATATATGTTTCGGTGCCTACTGGCAGAATTTGAATCTCAACCATATATAGAGGATAATTATCTTGTACAATGGGTTGTTACAAGGTAACATCCTCGGGCATCATATATGGGATTTGTTTATATGTAACTTCTCTTTATGTAATTTTCTTCATTTTTAATATATTACTAATTGACGGAAATTCACATCAGATATTGTATTTAACATCATTTACGTTGTTATAAAAATCCTTTCATTTATAAGGAATGATCCTGTCAGCCTGGGCTAATCAAATACTTCACTTAGCCCACCTCAAAAAGGCTATTTACAATAATTTATTTTCTTTTTTCTTTACACACTTGTTTATCTATGTGTATTTAATATATAAACCAAATTTTACAATTTTTGGATATGTGTATATTTTTTTTTTTAGATTTTTAAAGATAGAGGTATTTTAAATATATATATACACATATAGATGTTTAAAAAGTCTAAAAAATATATACAACAAAAATGATAAAACTTGGTTTTATGTTAAATATACTTATATAAATAAGTGTATGAAAAAAAAAAGTTGTTGTAGATGAGTTTTTTAAGGTAGGCTAAGTGGGACATTTGCTTAGCCTAGGCTAACAATCATTGCTCTTCATTTATTTAATATCATTATGCATGGGCTTATCTGCAAATATTTTTATGAGTAAGTTAGGAAAAATGCTTAAATCCATTTACATATATATTTAGAATGTAATAATATTTTATAAAAATTTTTATCTACTTAGTAAGAATAGTTTAGAGAGTTCAAATGATAAAAATAATACTTTAAAATTGATATTTAATATTAAACTATTCCATATGTTAAATTTAAATATTTGTAGATGCAGTCATGCATAGTAATACTACACAAAAAAGAGTTTTTATGATAATATAAATGCTCTTTAATACAATAGATGAAGTAGATTTTTCATTAGTCATGAAAATATAAAAATGAAAAGAGTTATATAAAAAAAGAGATTTCATATAAGCATTTCATATAACATTAATATTCATGAGAAATGCTTGTACAAAGCACCTCTTCTACGTAATCCCATCTATTTTTGTATCCTTGAAAATTCGTGACATATCTACTATATCAATTATATTTAAGATAATTTATATTATCATGGAAGACTTTTCATTTATCCGATACCATTGTGTATAAGCGTTATTTGCAAAGATATAAAATCAATATAATAAAATAGTTCAACATTAAACATGAATTTTAATGTTGTATTTTCAAAATCTAAACATTGTAAGACATAATTCTTATGTGTATAAAAGATTTTATAAAGTATTGTCATATTTTAATATATAAATAGATCAAAAAATTTTCCATATTTAGATATGAATATATATTTTTAAGAAAATGTGGCTTGTGAAAATTTTTGATTTTGATGAAATTTGATCTTTTAGCTAAACAAATAATGATGAATACAATGTATGAAAAGGATATTCTATTAATCATCAATATATTAAAAATGATGAGGGTCACATTGAACTGCTTATTTATTATTTTTTAGCTTATTGCCATTTTTACATGGGCTAACGTAGGTTTATTTTGTATCAAAATTTTACTATTTTTGAATTCTTGTATATATTTTTCTACAAAATTTCAGAAATTATAAATTTTCTTATGCTAACGAGACTGCAACTTGTGCTTAGCTATTGACAAGGCCGCTGATGTGGTTGTCGCCGGAGAAGCCATGTCGGGGAAAAGGTCGTTCATGTCGGAGCCATGCATGCTCCTAGGCGTATACACTCATTTTTCTTATTTTTTTTTGAATTTTTTATAAAACTGTTAATATAAGTATATTTAACATCTTTATAAATTTTTACTATTTTTAGAGTATTTTAGATATTTATTTTCAAAAATAAAAAATAAATATCTAAAATACTCTAAAAATGGTAAAAATTTATACACATATTAAATACATATAGATTAACAACATTGTAAAAAAAATTTCAAAAAAAATAAAAAAATAAGTGTATGAGCCCGAGAGCATGGAGCGCTGCATGCTCCCGGGCGCATACGACAGCGCTCCGAGTTTCCTTACATCTTCATTTGGTTAGGGCAATCAACCAACTCGACTGAGTTAGTTGACTCAGCTATGAAGTGTTGGTCCAAAGGAGACCGTTTGGATTAACGATCTTGTACAAACCTAATACCTATTTTATTTATGTAAGTGTGTATTTTATTTCTCGGGCTTATGGAGAGTTCCACCCAAGGGTGTTAATGGATTGGGTTAGACGGGTTGGAACTTAATCAAATATTAACCTATTTAAAATATCTCAACCCCAATTCGTTTATTAATTCATTTAAAAAACCTCGACCCTAACCCATTTCAACTTATTCAATAAACGGGTTGGCAGGTAGTTAACAAGTTGTATAGCAGATGACCTGAAGACCTAGATTCTAGTAGATGATGATCTTGCAAGAAGAAGCGAAAAAGTATTTTAAGTGCAGAATGGAAATAAGACAGTAACGGAAAAATGGAATTAGGGTAACAATAGAAAAATAAAAATTAAGTGACGAAAGGAATACTTAGCAAGAGAAAATAACCAAGAGGTTTACATATATATATATATATATATATATATATATAACTTTAACAAGTCAAACAAATTGAATGAGTTATATAGGTTAAATAGGTTACTAAATGGGTTGGCGGGTTATAAAATTTTAACCTTAATTTGTTTATTTAATTAAATGGTTGAACAAGTCGGCAGGTCATAATCCTTATATTCAAAAATCTTAACCCAAACTCGTTTGTAAACAGGTTGGACAAGCGGATTAACGGGTTCATCATGATCATTAATATCCCTAGTTCTACCTATAGGAAATCTCTCTTCAGTGTAACTTAAATCATGACAATTAATATTAATATCCTTAGTTCCACCTGTAGAAAATCTCTCTTCTATGTAACTTAATTCATTTTTCTTATGTTATTGACCAATGAAAAATTTTCTGCTTTATTATTTTCAACATCATTCACATTGTTTCAAAAGTGAATCATTTGTCTAATATCATCGTACATAGCCTCGTGTAAAAATGTGTAAAATTAATGTAATAAAATAATTAAATATTAAATATTAATTTTAAAGTGGCGCTTTTAACATCTAAAGTGTCTATAACATCATCACTATAATTTTGTACTGTTACATTGTAAAATATATATATATATATGAATATATCTAAATATTTTTCATAATTTAGATGTGAATATACAACCAAATGTAACTTATGCATATCATTGATTTATATAAAATTTTACATAACCATATTTTAGAGGGTTTAATTATTGAAAATACAACTTTAAAATTATTATTATTATTATTATTATTATTATTATTATTAATTTTGTATTATTTTCAGATGATGCCTATATATCCAATTTGGATGAAAATTAGTATACACTAAAATAAATATTTTCAAAATAAAATGGGTAAAATAGAATGTCATTTTATGATCGATGTGGCCCATTTGGCGAATAGCATCGTGCAGCCAGACTACATAGATTGGATTCCATATATACATTGAGATCTATTCTAGTGCTACACTATACTGCATGTAAAATGGGCCCGGCCACATATACTATAACGTAATAATCCTTTAATAAGTGTTTATTCACATAAAAAGTATATTTTAAATGATTTAGATGTTAAAACTATTACTTTAAATTTGATATTTATTAATTTTTACATTATTTTGTATCAATTTAGAGATGGAACTCCTAAATATATCCTTTTTGGACGAAAATTGATATATTACTTAAATAAATATTTAAAATATAATTAGTAGGCTAGATGTTAATTTTGATGATGAAATAAGGTCCATTTGTAATGGATTATAATGTAATTATTGTACAACTTAACTATACTTGAATAATACATGGATAGGGCTTTGCTTCTATGTAATAGAAGTGGAGCCATGTAATTCCTCAATTTTTAAAATTTTAATATTTGATGAAAAAATCAATCTATTTTTTGTATTTAACATCATTTATTTATCTAGAGATCAAATTTTATCCAAATCAAATATCTTTATAGGCTATATTTGTTGAAAAATATATATTCATATGTAAATTATAAAAAATGCTTAGATCCATTTACCAATGTATTAGAATGTAATAATATTTTATAAAATCTTTTTGTCCATATAGAAATGATATTTTAGATGGTTTAGATGTTAATTTTAAAATTGATATTTAACATTAAACTATTTTATGATGTTGATTTTTAATTGGGACTATAAATGATGCTAAATGAAGCGAATTTTTTATCAACCTAAAACCCCAAAATATATTTGTTTATAGATCTTTTAAATGGAGAGACTGTTATGAAATTATAACACTCCATATGCCAAGACGTAAAACGGCTTTCCAGCAGCCTTTCTTACGAAAAAATGCAAAAGAAAGGAAAAAAAAACGGCAGGAAAGAAAGAAAAGAAATCAGCCGAAGAAAGGAAAAAAAAAAAAAGGCTGGAAAGAAGAAATCGGCTGAAGGAGAGAGAGGAGAAGAGAGGAAATTTTAGAGTTGATTTTGGATTTTGTGTATTTGGTTTAAAGTTGGAGGATTTGGGAAAAAGTGGATGGAAACTTAGGGTTAGAAATTTTTCTTTATTTTTCTTGTCTATTGTATCTATTTAATATATTGTGAACATGACATTGAGATGTTAGGGTTAGAAATTTTAAACCCTAATAGGGTAGACAAAAGGAATTTTTCCGTGGTGATGAAATATGATCATGGAACTTAGATGAATAATTTTAGAATGATATTTTATTGTGAAAGACAATAATTATTCTAGAAAATTTGAGGTGATGTGAGAGATAAGTATTTCCAAATAGGTATTTGGAAGTTGAGAATGATGAAAATAGGGTATTTGAGGACGAAATTAATGAAGATTATTTTTGAATACGATTATTATTTGGATGTAGATTAAAGTAAAAAAGGTTTTGGAATCTTATAAAGCCTAGAGTTGGAGATTTGGAAAATTCGAGTAAAAAGAAGTAGGAATTTTTCTGCTTTTATTGGATGCTCATGGATGTTTACGTATTTTTATTTGCGGGCATGAATGTTTTATAATGAATTGGATGTTTTGCTTAAGATTTTTATGAAAACTTCTTTCTTGGGATGTATAATTTTTTTAGCTTTAATTATTTAATTGAGTTGAGTATTAAAATTTATTTTGATTTTATGATGGATTTATAAACTTTTTAAAGTATAAGTTCAATAGAGATATTTTAAAAATGTGCAAATGAGCACGAGCATGATGCATGAGTGCATCGTTGCATGTTGAGCATGACATATAATGATTCTCCTCGCAAACCGGAGAATAAGATGAGTTACGATATACTGCAGTATAGCCGTGTGAAATGTTTGACAAGGATGAGTCTACCTAGTGCGCTGGTGACATGGATGTAGTGTTGAGGATAAGCATTTTACATTGCATGAGCATTTGGACATGGTTGCTTGCATGAGCATAGCATGAATGAGCATATGAACTTTAGAGACTTTGATATTTGAGTTACTTGATGAGAATGATATTTATTTGCTTTAATATTTGAGTTTTCTCGCTATCTTACTTACTAAGTTGGTCCGAACTCATGATTTCTTATGTTGATTTTTAGATGACAAGATTGAGATCGGAAAACATTTTACTTGATGCGTAGACGAGTAAGGACTATTTTTATAAAAATTCAACTTTGATAAAGTTGATGCATGACTAATAATGATAGTGGTTCAGAGGAGAATGAGAACAATTTATTTTATTTACGCAAAGCAGTAACAACACTTAAAGAGTTTCTAATGGATGTTTGGTAGGATGATATATGTTTTCATTAATATCTGAGAAATGTAATTATTGGTTTACTAAGTTTCCCTCGGTATCAATGAGTTATGTGGTGGGGACTTCTTGTAAAATTTATTTTATTACGGAGCGAATATGTGGTTGTTTATGTGGAAGAATTAGAGGTGATTTAAATAAATTTATTTTGTTTAGCTTTGATATTTTCATGTATGAATTAATATGAATAATATGATGTGAAAATGGTCGTACATGATGATTCCACTTAACCCCTCAACCTTATAATTCTAAAGAGATGCTGTCAGATTGTTCAGTGAAATTTCACGACCGCTGGGTAGTGAGGAGTTTAGCTGGCGGGGCGTGATAATCGATCATCAAGATTTTAAAAATGAAATAGGTTACATAAAAAAAGAGTTTTATAGAAACTCCGCTTTTATAAAATTCCTTTTCTATGTAACTCCTATTTTTAAAATCTTGGTAGTTGATGGAAAAATCTACTCAATGCATTGTATTAAGCATAATTTATATTATCAAGAAACTCTCTCATTTATTTAGTATTATCGTATATGGTCCTACCTATAAATATATAGAATTAATGTAATAAAATAGTTTAACTCTAAAATATCAATTTTAAAGTAGTATTTTCAACATCTAAACCATCCAAAATATCATTTCTATGTGAATAAATAATTCTATAAAGTATTATTGTATTCTAATATATGTATAAATTGATCTAAATATTTTTTTATGATTTACACATGAATATAATACTTTTCAACAAATGTGGCTCATAAACATACTTAATTAGGATAAAACTTGGTCTTTTAGTTAAATAAATGAATGAATTAAATTTTTCATTAAGTATCAAAATCTAAAAATTAAAAGAGTTAGATGACTTCGCTTCTATGTAACCTAATTACACCTACCCGGAAGTAACAAACTCATGATTTTATATTTTTTATTTTTAATGAGTTTAGGTATATTTAGTCTACCAAAATTTATCATTTTTAAATCATTGCATATTTTTCAATGAAAACAAAAAAATTTGACCCATCTCACTTGCACATGTGTATGAAAAAAGTAAAATTTATTGTTTGGAAAATTGAAAAGTATATGTATGAAAATTCGAAAAATGATATATTTTAATATACGAATGAAGGGGATTGTTTGTATGAAACCGGGTTATACAGAAGAAGTTTTATGTAGCCCCATTAAATTTTAAATTTTTTATGCTCGATGAAAAATCCGATTTATTCTTTGTATTTAACATCATTTATTTATCTAGATGATCAAATTTCATCCAAATTAAATATGTGCATGGGACATATTTACTAAAAAAATTAGATATATTCATGTGTAAATTGAAAAAATGCTTAGATTGATTCACATATATATTAGAATGTAATAATACTTTGTAGAGTTATTTATCCATGTAGAAATGATATTTTAGAAGGTTTAGATGTTAAAAATATTACTTTAAAATTGATATTTAACATTAAATTATTTAATCATGTTAATTTTATACATTTATAGATGGAGCTCATGCACAGTCATACTAAACAAGTGAAAGGGCTTCCAAGGTACTATAAATAGTGCTAAATACAATAAATGGAGTAGCCTTCCTATCAACTATTAAAAATATTCAAAACAGAAGAGATTAGAAGAGAGGTTTAAATGAAGCATTCCTGATGAATTAAATGCACATGCGTTCACATAAGAATGAAAAATGAATGTCTCCAGTGGAGCAGTGTCTCCAGATTTGTAAGAATGTCTCAGGCCTTCAATGTAATATGTATTGAGATGTATGTAAATATATTCCAATAAAAAAAATGAAAAAAATAAAATAAAATAAATGATCCTAGTGTTGTGATCGCAACCCTCTCTCTCCATTTGTGTGTGTATATATAATGTGGACCACTTAGTAATTAATAATAAGGCATGATTCTATACAATATATTGTACATATGCTTAATTACAATATTAATTTTTATTCATAATTATGTTTTTCTAAGTGTATTTAATTTTCACTAAGTTTTATCATTTTTGTAATACTTTCACATATTTATTTTTTATTTTTAAAAAGATCGATTTTAGAGGTATATAATTTATTTTTCACCCCTTAAAAACTTGCTTTCTAAAAATAAAAAATAAATATGTAAAAGTATTGTAAAATGATAAAACATGATATATGGATTAAATACACTTAGGAAAACATGGTTATGAATAAAAAAATAATAAATAAATAAAATTAAAATTCAAAATAAATATTGTAAGTAAAGTATATATCTACAGTATATTATATATAATCATGCCTCGTTAATAATATAATCGTTCCGTTGTCAGGGGAGACACGGGTACTTTATCTTCCGATGCTCTTAGTCTTGCGATAGAAGAGTAGAGAGGAATGTTGATTTGCTGAGGACCAGGTGGGCCGTGGGCGGGTGGGACTGGTCGGCAACCATGTGATGGTATTTAATATTTATCACATACAAATGTTTGAAAAGAAGTTGTACAGCGAATACTATGCCAGAATTGCCCACTCTCTGCCATGTGCAGCGGATTTACCATGTCGCCAACATCTACAATATTGTATATGTTCATTCCCACCACCTTTTTAGATTAGTGACCTACTGACCCATGTGAAAGTGGGTTCATGCATATCAGCACATCCCGCCTATTATTTTCCTAGACGGACTTAATTTTGCTTTGATGCCACGTCTCGATTCAGTTGCGGGGATCTCTGCCAAATGATCATTCCATACGGGTCCAAAAAACATATTTTTGATTTTTTTTTTTTATAAAAATGTTAATCAAAACATATTTAATTTACAAATTAAATTTTTTCATTTTAAAAAATATATATTTATTTCGAATCTCTAGATGTTGGGGTATTTTAGTCATGTTTCAACAACTTAAAATAACTAAAATACACTTATATTTAAAAATCCAAAATAAATATATACATATATTCAAAATTATTAAAACTTAGTTTATAAATTAAATATTCCTAGGTTAACAGTTTTATAAAAAAAAAAAAAATTGAAAAACAAAGAATATGGTTTTTGAACCGATTTGAAATGATCAGGCTTCGAGATTCCCTATTATCTTTGTTTGTTGGGTTTGAGCTATCAGTAATTATTTTCTAATTATTTCATGGCTTTCATAGCTTGCTAAATTATCTTTGGAGCTCCAATTTTTTAGGTTCTCACTTCTTTTCAATAAACCGAGGTGTGACATCTCATTCTAAATAATGTTTTTAATGGAGTCATCTTAATATTTGCTTAATAACTATTATTATAAAGAAATTCTGCTACAGTTAAATGATGCTTCCAAAAACCAACAAAATTTATCGCATAGAACCACAATAAATCTTCTAAGGACTAGATTATTTTCTCATTTTGAATAATGTTTTGAATGGAGTCATCTTAGTATTCTCTTAATAACTATTATTATAAACAAATTCTGTTATAGTTAGTTAAATGATTCTTCAAAAAATCAACAAAATTTATTGCATAGAACCACAATAAATCCTCTAAGATCTAGCTTGTTTTCTCATATTGATCATCTATCCAAGGATGATACATCATTTTATTGTTTATCTTTTCATCCGCCACAAAAGATTTTATATGGCAAACACTGATCAGAATCCTTTGAGGGTGTATGACTCTATTGCATATTTCCAATCTGATGGCCGGCTATGGTTGGTCTGGCAAGCATACAGATCTTATCCTAACCTGGGAAAAAAAATGAGCTGACAGCTCAGACCTCTAACCGTAATGGTCCACACGTAAAAAAGGATGGCAGTCCATGTCTTGTTCATGTGATTCCAAAGATAGAAAGGATGATATATTGCGAGACAGACAATTCATACGCGTGACAGACAACCATCTCCAAGTTGATCATTATACGAAGATGGGATGGATATATTTATTCAGTTTGCAAGCAGCAAGCCAGCAACTTCTATTTTATGCCAGGGACGATAATATTGCACAAGCGCCTGCATGCGTTTAATTATACCTAAACGAATGTTACAAATAAATACTTCTGAAATAATCGCCTTTGACCTTTGCTTACAATTAGTTAGACTAAACATATTAAAGATTGATTAACTTCATTGGATTTTGCTTTTATGAAATCCCTAATCTATGGAATCTCATCAGTCCATTTTTATACTCTCAATGATTAATTGGAAATCCACTCTGCCCATTATATTTTGAAAACTCTTTCATTTTTATAATATTAATTATTGTGCATGACTCATCTAAAAATATATGAAATCAACTCAACAAAATAATTTGATGCTATGTTGTCACGGTTTAAATATATTTGCAAATATGAGGGTCGTTTGTAATTTCTAAAACTATATGATTATATTTACAAATATGATAAAATTATTTGAGTATTTTTTGCCACTCGTCCTAAGTAGTTTTATAATGTATTGTTACATTGTAATGCATTCGTGAATAAATATGAACTTTTTTCATATTTTTCAGTCAATGTGAAACATGCACATCTTGAATTTTGATAAAATTTAATTTTTACCTAAATAAAATATGTTAAATATAAAAGAAGTGTGAATTTTATATCAATTAAGAATATTTTAAAAACGGATGTATAGTCATAACCGAATGTTAATTGGATATTTTATCTCATCTATTAAATCTCTCTATTTTTGGGAGTTCTTATCAATCATCTTAACCATTGTTCATTGAGATTAAGTGAAGTATGATTGATTATTACATGGCTCTGTAAGTTAAGGATGAGAATGATTGAAGCATAGAATTATATTACTCTATCTATGTTAAGGTGGCCGTCAATTTTATTCAAAATCGATACGTCGAAAGTTGACCTAGCTTTTTTAGAAAATTCAACATTAATAATAGTTATCAAATAAACTTCAAACTTAAAATTAAAGTTAGTTTAACAAATCAATACTTATAAGCTTAAATTGCAAAATGGAAAAAACTTGAGGGACATTTTAGATAGTTATAAGATCAATAAACAGAAAAATCTATCAACGGAGCATGCATACACTAGACGTAAATTAAGCTTAGCAACAAAAAATTCTTTCCTTACAAGAAAAATGTATATACACGAAAATTTACCTTGGTCATGGAAAAAATTTACTTGCTCTGAAGGAAAATTTTCCTTAATTATGTTATGGCTTTACTTTTATGAAATCCTCTCTTCTATGTAATTTTTTCTATTTTTAATGTCTTAATGATTGATGAAAGTGTATTCCATTTATTGTATTTAGTATCATTTATACTAGTATAGAAATACTTTCATTTATCTAGTTCCATCTATAATTTGTAAAATCAATGTAATAAAATTATTTAATGCTAAATATTAATTTCAAAGTTGTATTTTCAAAATCTAAATATTCTACGCTATCATTAATATTTGGATAAATGATTCTATAATGTATTGGTACATCCTAATGCATATCTAAATGATTTAAACTTTTTTCATAAATTAAACATGAATATACGATTTTCAACAAATGTGGTTGATACACAATTTTTTAAGTAAGTTTATCTAATGTCCTTTAAAACCTCCCTTGCTAAGGAAATTAAGGGTCACGTGTAGTTAAAGGACATATCAACAAGACCTACAAGACAAAATCTTTGTATAAATGTTAGCTATATAACTTAAGGGACTATCCCATGAGCTCCTAATTTCTCCTTTATGCAAAAACTCCAACTTAACTAAGGCATTGGCTGCTTCATTACCATTTCGTAACACATGACCAAAAGATGTATATTCAAACCATGTGCTTCTATTCTTGATCTCCTCAATGACATGGAGCAAGCTTTAGTGAGGCCTTTTTGAAGTTTATTAAAACTAGAGAATCAAATTCAAACACCACCGGCCTAACACCAAGTTTTTGACACTAATACATTCCTTTTATCAAAGCACATGCCTCTACTTCCACCATGTTCAAAAATCCACCCGTAGCTTCACAGGTGGCTCCCATGATATTTCCATTGCAGTCACTCATAATTGTCCCATATCCTAAACAATTATCTTCAACATGGACACCTCAGTCCACATTCACCACCATGTACCCAAGCTTTAGACATCTCCAATTAGCATTGCTACCACATATGAATAGCTCCCCATTAGTAATTAATTTTGTTGCCTTGAATTGGTGGGATGTATTCAATACACCACTCTAAGATGCCACCTGTTGATGTCATCTCTCCATCTACTAACATCTTATTATGCATAAACTAAAGCCTCCAACAAAGGGTAATATATGGCATAGTAGTGAAAGAGTTTTTACTCTTAACCAGCTACAGAGAGATGTCCTTCACCTCCTCAAAAATTGTAACAACAAACTAAGAAAAACCACCCTAGGCTTATGGTTTATGGATCCAAAAGCATGATATTGTTTGCTCCGGCTTAGCAGTTCAGCCGCGCATTTTAAAAATGCATCACACTATGTTTAAACTAAGACCGACTTGTAAACCCTAGGAACTCTATCCCTTTTTCTATGTAGGACTCAGTTCTTGGCTATTACAAAAACTCTCGATTATATGTTGTTAAAAAATATATTTCGTCTTCAATGGAACCCACCAATTTACATACTGAATAAGTAAGATGCACCATAATGCCTCGTCTGATCAAATTAGCCTTCAAAATCAAGGACCTCATGAGAATATACCATCCAGATAACTGAATTTTCTTAAGAAGCTTTACTTTCCCAATTGCATTAGCACATTACTGCAGTACCTTGTATTCCACATCTCTATCTTTAGTATTGATATCCTTCGTGTTCTATAGTGCTAGTAAGTACACCGGTCTTACACTAAAATTCCCATCTAATTATTCGTTCCAGAATACTTCATCTTCTTCCTCATATATGGGTAATGGTATGTTCTTAATTTTCACCCAGCCTTCATTTCCCACAACCATTTTAATCTGTCTCCTTCCATCTTTCATTTTGCTTACCAATGAACTCTTTCACTAATAAGTCCTCTCTTGTAGTGCTCGATAGGAGGCCAACTTTAGTTAGTCTAATAGTCTCCACAAATTTTGATTTTTGACCCATTCTCCACTCTCCTTAACATCCTTCCTTGAGGAGAGATCTAGCCTGCATAATGTCTTGCTAGATGTGGGAACTACATGTTGATTTCTGGCATGTCCAAAAAGATTCATTGGGAATGTACCTGGCTTTTGTGTTAGGCAGTTTCCTCCCACATTAAGACAATTCTCATGTGGTCATGTGGGGACCACCATTTTTTGCATTGTGTCACTACCTTGTATTTTGCTCTTGCGTGAAAAAAAGAGTTTAGGAAATAGGCTTTTACTGAGGCATTTTTCCTCTCCCATTCTTTGTTCCGATTTATCTTTGAAGGGTTTGTGGTAGCCATCTCTCCCAGCCTTGAAGAGGGAGATAAATCACTCGGTTAAACTTGTTATCTTAAATTTAGTGAGATCCATCCTCTACTATTTTCTTTGCTGAAATTCATCCTTGTGGTGATGATGAAATCCTCTAGTTTTTACTAGGAAAGACATTGTATTATAATCCCATTATCTTATAATGGAAGTTTTGCCTAGACTAAGTCCCGTGGTTTTTCCCTTTTATCAAACAGGGGTTTCCATGTAAAATTGTGGTGTGTTTTATGGATTTGATTTTTTATCAATTCCTATTTAATCTGCACAAAAGGGGAGAGTCCAAACATCCCAACAAATGTTATCAAATCCTTGGTTCATTTTTGCGTAATTTTCTTACGTGGATTAGATGGAAGAAACTTCATTCACAATGTTCAAACTCACATTGTCAAATTATTCAATATGGAAAAGAAGGATGGAAGATATTTTATATTGCAAAGAACTTTATTTGTCTATTAAAGTGAAAGGGTGAAGCCCTTAGATAGAGTTCAAGATGATTGAGATGTGCTAAATAGAAAAGTAGTTGGACATATCTGACAATGGGTTTATCAGAGTATTTTTCACCATGTTGCTAAGGAAACTTATGCATTCAAATTATGAGAAAAATTAGAAAGCCTGTATGAAGGCAAATCATTAGTAAATAAGGATTTTCTAATTAAAAGACTTGTTAATATGAAGTATAATGATGGGAAAAAAGTAGCTGAATGTCAGAGTAATTTCCAAGAAGCTTTCATGATTTATCTAACATGAAAATTACATTTGTTGATGAAGTGCAGACATTACTTTTATTAAGTTCTCCACCAAATAGTTGGGAAATCTTTGTTATTTCACTCAGTAACTCTACTCCTAATGGTGTTGTTTCAATGGATATGGTAAAAGACAGCATGTTTAATGAAGAGGCAAGACGGAGAAAGCTAGGTGCATTCACCAATTCTGAAGCACTGGTCGTAGAAAATAGGGGAAGAAATCAGCATAGATATTCTTGCAACAATAATGATCGTGACGAGTCCAAATGGAATTGTGGTAGATCAAGAGGGAGATCAAAGTCAAGGAGTGTCAAATGTCATCATTATAGTAAGCTTGAACATGTAATTAGGGAATGCAGAAAATTGAAAAGAGAGGAAGAACATAAAAAGAAATGAGAAAAAGAAAGAAGACATAAAAAAGCAGCGGTTTGTTTTGAAGATGGCAACGTCCTAGCCTGTGATGTTGATTGTTTTGCCAACGATGTGTTTGCATGGATAATCGATTTTGCAGCTTCTTCCACGTTACACCATGCAAAGAGTTCTTCTCATCTTACTAGCGAAGATTTTGGCTATGTAAGGATGGAAAATGATAGCAGATGCAAGATTCATGGTATTGATGATGTTTGACTATAGACAGATGCAAAATGTTGTTGAAGGGTGTCAAACATGTTCCGAAACTTTGATTCAATTTAGTCTCTTCAAGACAATTAAACAATGATGGATACAATCATCATTTTGGTAGTAATAGATGGAAACTAACAAAAAGCTCCTTTATTGTAGTTAAGAGAAAGAAAAAGGACACTCTCTACAAAATTTATGTAAAAGTCGCTAAGGGAGAAGTAAATGTAGTGGAGTATGAATCTTCTTCAAAGCTGTGGCACAAGCGACTTGATCATATGAGTGAGAAAGGTTTGAATATTCTTACTAGAAAGCAACTTTTGCCTAAAGATTTGCCATTAAAACCTTCCACTGATTGTTTAGATGGTAAATAGTATAGAGTTGCATTTCATAAATCCCCTCAACATAAAAGATAAGATTTACTTGATTTGATGTTGATTGATGTGTGTTCTATGAGTGATAGAACTCTTGGTGATGTTATATATTTTGCTACTTTTATTGATGATCGTTCTAGGAAAGTATGAGCCTATGCAACAAAAGCCAAAGATGAGGTTCTAAGTATCTTCAAATACTTCCATGTTAGTGTTGAAAGAGAAAAGGAAAAAAAATTAAAATGTGTTCATGCTAACAATGGTGGTAAATACAGAGGACAATTTAAAGAGTACCGCAATAGTTCCCAAGACGGCTCAACAGGATAATATAGCGGAGAGAATGAATAGAAGTATTTATTAAAGAGTCAGGTGTATGCTCTTTCATGTAAAATTATCGAAGTCTTTTTAAGGTGAGACAGTGAGGAATGTAGTTGATTTGATTAACCTTTCTGTTTCATCTCCTTTGGATGGTGAGATTCCAAAAAAGGTATGAAGAGGAAAGAATATTTTTTTAAGCACTTACGAGTATTTGGTTGCAGGGATTTGTTCACATTCCTAAGGATGAAAGATCCAAGATGGATAGTAAAACCAGGTAGTGTATCTTTCTCGGCTATGCGCATAAAGAATTTGGTTATAGATTATGGGATCTTGTTGACAAGATTATCAAAAGTAAAGATGCAATCTTCTTTGAAGATCAAATAATTGAAGACTTTAGGAAGACTAAAAAGCCAAAGTCTCCAGCAAACGGCCCTATTGATTTGAGTCCATGTACTCCACTTGTCACGCATACAAGAGATGGGTGAGATATACCAAATGCTACACCAGAGCAACTAGTTGAGCAAGCTGCTCCAAAACCACCAGTTGAGACTCAATTGAGAAAGTATACTAGATAATGTCAACCATCAGAAAGGTATCCTCCTCATGAATATGTGATGCTTACTGATGAAGGTGAACCTCAAAGTTGTCAAGAGGCAGTGTCCCATGAACACAGTGAAGAATTGATGGACACCATGCAAGAAGAGATGAAATTCTTACATGAAAACCATATGTATGAGCTAGTAAAGTTACCTACACGTAAAAGAGCACTCAAGAACAAGTGGATTTTTAGATTAAAAGAAGATGAAAATAACTCACAGCCAAGATACAAGGTAAGATTGGTTGTGAAGGGATTTGGTCAGACAAAAGGTATTGACTTTCATGAGATCTTCTCACCCGTGGTAAAAATGAATTCGGTTAGAGTTGTTCTAAGCCCGACAGCTATCATGCAACTAGAGATTGAGCAACTTGATATAAAGATTGCATTTCTTCATGGTGATTTGACGAAAAAGATTTCTATGGAGTAGCTTGAAGGTTACCAAGTAGGCAAGGAGGATTTGGTGTGCAAATGAACAAAAAGCTTATATGGACTTAAGTAGGCACCATGACAATGGTACACAAAATTTCAATTCTTTATCAGACAACACAAATATAATAAAACTATGTCTGATCTTTGTGTATTTATTAGAAAATTCTTCAATTAATGATTTTATTATTTTTCTTACTATATTTGGATGATATGTTGATTATTAGTGATGATACCAGCAAGGTTCAAAGATTAAAAATGCAGTTAAGTGAATATTTTGCTTTGAAGGATTTGGGACCTGCTAATAAAATCCTTGCATGAAAAATATTCATGACATGAAGAACAGAAAGCTTTGGCTCTCTCAAGAAAGGTATATTAAAAAACTGTTGAAAAGGCTCAACATGAGAGAGGCAAAATCCGTTTGTACTCCACTTGCAGGTCATTTCAATTTAAGTTTTCATCAATGTCCTACAAGTGAAGAAGCGAAAGAAGAGATGAGAATAATTCCTTATTCGTATGCTGTCAGTAGCTTGATGTATGTCATGGTTTGTACAAGACTAGACACAGCCTTCACAGTTGGAGTAGTAAGCTAGTTTCTTTCAAATTCAGGCAAAGAGCATTGGGAAGCAGTGAAGTGGACCGTCTGACTCTTAAAGGTATGCTTAAAGCTTACACAAATGCAGACTAGGCTGGTGATGTAGATTCTAGAAAGTCCACTTTAGGTCACTTGGTAACTTTTACAGGGGAAGAAATGTCATAGCAATCTTAGTTGCCGAAGTGTGTTGCACTATCTACTACTAAAACCTAATATATTGCTATTATGGAAACGAGCAAAGAGCTGCTATGGATAAAAAAATTTCAAAGAATTGGAAATCAACAAAAAAGTATATTCTGCATTATGATAATTAGAGTGTTATCCATCCTAGCAAGAATCCTACTTTCCATTCAAGGTCAAAGCATATTTAAGTGCGTTATTATTGGATTCGTGATGTCTTAGAGATGAAGTTGTTGCGACTTGAGAAAATTCACACAGATAAAAACGGATTAGATATGAATACTAAGACAGTCACTAGTGACAAGATAATGATATGCAAATAGATGTCAGGAATACTGGAGCCCTCCATGTAGTAAGAGGGGGAAATTTTGTTAGGCAGTTTCCTCCCACATGGAGGCAATTCTCACGTTGTCGTGTGGGAACCATAATTTTTTTGTGCTACACTGCTGCCGTGTATTTTGCTCTTGCATAAAAAAATAGAGTTTAGAAACAGGCTTTTACTGCAGCATTTTTCCTCTCCCATTATTTGTTTCGGTTTTTCTTTGAAGGATTTGCGGTAGTCATCTCTCCCAGCCATGAAGAGGAAGATAAATCAACTAGTTAAACTTGTTATCTCAAATTTAGTGAGATTCATCATCTGTTATTCTCTTTGTTGAAATCCATCCTTGTGGTAAGGATGAAATGCTCTAGCTTTTACTAAGGAAGACATTGCAATGTAATCCCATTATTTTATAGTAAAAGTTTTGCCTAGATTGGGTCCCATGGTTTTTCCCCTTTATCAAAGAGAAGTTTTCCACATAAAATTGTCATGTGTTTTGTGAGTTTGATTCTTGATTATTTGTGATATCTATTGTCTTCAATTAGCTATCCCTATTTAATCTACACAAAATGGGAGAGTCCAAATATCCCAACATTTTGGTACCTTGGAGTATAATGAATTAGTCTTAGAAATCAGCCTCCATGATTTTTTTGTGACCAAAAGCCTTAGTAAATGCTCCAAAATCTCAAAACCCCGGACAACCCTTTCCTTTAGCCTGCATAACTTACTCTGTGCTATTTAACTTATCTTCCTTTTGCCCTTTCTTTAATAGCAGAAAGAGATTCATACTATAGCATGTAATTACTTGAGCCAACCGCCTTGATTAAGACTATTTCTCCTCCATTTAATAGCTGCTTTTCTTTTCAACCTTGAATTTTCTTTCAAATTCTATCTTTAATGTCTTGAAAGATCCTTATTTTATTTTTTCCTACCATATTAGAAGACCAAGATATGTTGTAATTGCTAGCTAGTTACCCCTATCAAATTTTTTACCTCACTTTTCCTTTCAACACTAGTGTTCTTGCTGAAAAATATAAATGTCTTGTCCATGTTAACTTTTTTATCCAACCCCCTTCATACTTCTGTAAATTTTGCTTGAGGTAATTGACATGATTGATAAATGCCCTTACAAATAATGAAATGTCGTTTACAAAGAAAATATATGTAAGATCGGGTTCATCTCTGCTCATCTTGAGTCCTTATAACATCTTTTTTCATGTTCATCTTTGATCAAAACTGACAATTCTTCTGCACATCGCAAAAATTAATAAAGTGATAAAGGATCACCTTAATGCAGCCCCCTTGTTGGAATGATTGGATCTATGAGTATTGCATTAAATAAGACTCTATGGGCTTGTTTCGGAATGTGAAATGGAAAAAATAGTGGGATGTGCTAGAATGGGAAAAATGAATATTTTAAGAATTATGTGATTGATAGAAAATGATAGAGGTAAAGTTGAAATAAATAGGTATGATGGAGGGTGGATAATAAGAAAAATGATTGGAATATAGAGGCAAAAGTGAAAAAATATAATTATTATTTGAGTGATGATTGATCTCGAAATCCGTATTCCCACAAATTCCTTTCCTCTAGTAGATTTTTACAACTATCAACTGCCTCCCCCTCTATCCCCCAATGTTTTTGTAAAAAATTAATCGACATTTCGTTTGGCCTCCACGCTTTCATAGGATCCATAATCTTGACTACTTTTCAAATCTCCTCCCTTGATATCTCCTTTGTGAGAGATTGATTTACCTTATTAGTAATGTTGCGCTTAATTAAGTTAGTTATTTTTCTTGCATTTCTAGCTTATCCATCATAACACACACTTGGAGTAATGCTCCATCATTGCTATCCTACCCTAGAATCACTCATTTCAGTCCCATTCTCATATATGAATACCTCGACATAGATTTTCCTACATCTTCCGAATATAGTCGTATGAAAAAAGACTGTATTTTTGTCCCAATATTTATGTCATCGCACCTTCACCCTTTCTTCTTGTGCAATTTCTTCATCTCTTACATTGACTAGAGGATGGCTTTTTTACCTCTAATTGATGCATCTCTCTCATCTGAAGCTTCTTAATATTTAAGTTTTTGAATGTCCAATTAATATTTTTGAATAATTTGTTGTAAAATTCTTTTTCTTCTTGAGTTCCATTTAGAAAGTTCCTTGCCACACTGAGATAGTTTCTAATTCACCGGTCCTAGCTTATATATCTGGCTTTGAGTTTTCTCTTGTCATATATGCCCCACTATATCTATAACATCTTTATACTTGGACTAATAAAGTTAATTCTTGAATTGTTGCACCTTCTTCTTTTTTGTTCCTTCCAATCTAACAAGACTAGAAGCATACAATGATCTGAAGCAACCATTTGTTTGTATTGAAGTTGTGCGAATTGAAAAATTTCCAATAATCTGTTGCTAACTAAATTTTTATTTGGTCTCACTTCAACTCTATCTCTTCCCATTCTATTGTTTCTCCATGTTATCTTCAAGCTAACAAAGCTCATATCTGTTAACTCGCACTCACAATGACTTCTCTAAATTCTCCCATCCAGCCTTTTGATCAACAACAACTACTAATAATTTTAGATTCTCAAGTCATCTTGCTAAAATCTACAAGATCAATCATGGTAGATCTAATTGTGATTTTAGTTGCATTAGTAATTCCCATGACTCCTATCTATGAGTTTTTTGGTGACTATAAAATTTAGTTAGTCACTAAGCTTTTTCAGCTCTTTCATTGATCATTGCATCAATGTGATTTTTTGAGAAGAGGAGATTCAAAGATCCACCTCATTATGCTATAACATAGTTAAGCCTCGCCTTCTTCCATCACTCTTTCTTGTAAATATTCTCTATTTTTTTAGCCTTTCTTTTAGTCTCTGATAGGAACATCGCTATGGGATCCTACCTCCTTGTACAATCCTAGAGGATTCTAATTGTTTGTGGATTTTTAAATCCATGATAATTTCAGGTCATTAGTGTCATCTAGTCCCCGCGGGGTTAAGCATTTATCTTAGTCTATGCCTTGTTTGCACCTAAACCCACTCTCATTAGTGTACCTCTGCATCTTTTAAGTTCTCTTTCACCCTGCCCATCACTTTCTAGCTCTTGTTCTAGTAAGCATCTCTTGCCATTGCATCCCATCCTCGTAGTGCTTATTATCATTCCCTCTTTTTTTATTCTTTTCTTGTCTTTTCCACCAATTCCCCTCTCTTTTCTTATTCAAGTAGGTGATGTTACTCCTTTCTTTATATCTTTCTTCATTTGCTTCATCCATATTTGCTTCCCTTGTCCCCCTGCTAAAGTGTGCTCCCCTCGTTGTCTATATGTTCCTTCCTTTCCCCTTTGTTACCCTCTGTTTCCTTCTTCTTCTTCTTCTTCTCCTCCTCCTCCTCAAGCGGGTTGTTTTTCATCTTTCCATGATTCCCTTGTGGATTGCTAGAAGCCTCTACCCCTTCTACTAATTTCTCGTTGTGACCGCCTAGTATATTTAGCGTTAACTCCATTTGACTACTTGCATTATGCATTCCTTCCATTTTCCTCCCCATCCGGTTTGGTTCTAGCCCTCCTCCTGCCATATGATCACCCATTTACCTGTTAGATATCTATGCATGATCCCCCCCCCCATAATTATGTCCTTTTGTATTCAAGTCCTTTTTCCAGTCCCCTTTTCATCCTTGTCTCCCCATCATCACCAACTTCTCTTATCGCATTAATTCTTTGGCCCCCAATTAACTCCCTTTGAGTCATTTTTGTTAGACTATAACCTTCCTCATCACCTTCTCCTTTCTTTCTTGAATCCCCATCTACTCCTTTTTCTATCTCTTCAATCCACACCTCTTTTCTTAACTGTCCATCACCCTCCCTTCCAATTCCTATTAAGTATGTTGTTGGCTCAAAATGATTTCTCTTATCCTGCCCTCTCGTCCAATTGCTCCTTTAGAACTTCACTCTCAAATAACTTCCATAAGGTAGCTCGGTTTCCTCTAACTAATTCATTTCTTGAATATACATATGAGAATTTTTATAAGCATGTCCCATTTTTCCATACATGTATCAAACAATAGTAGTTTGTTATATTAAAAACTAATCCATCACCTATCAAATCCTAAATATTTGATGAAGGCCCCTCTTTTCAGTGGTTTTCAAATATCTAAATTTACCCTTATTTTGATAACCCACTCACTTACCACTAGATCTATACACCCCCAAAGAATTTCTCAATAATTTTACTAAAAGCTTCTCATCTGTGAGGTAGGAAATGTTGTTAATCTGTGCCTAAATTGAAGTCATAATGTTAGAAAATAATCTTGCAAAACAACAAAGTAGTGCTAAAAAAGAGAGAAAGAGGAATAAAGTAGACACAAATTTGCACAAAAAACTCTTCAATATAAAAGGAAAAATCATGGGTGAAGGAATAGAAAATCTACTATCAAAAAAATATTATTAGATGTGAAGAACTCTCAAAAGCAAAACCCTTAAACCCAATATACCCCGCAAGAAATTCTTAAAAAAATCAAAACTCACCAAAGAGTATAGAAAAGAGCTTAGAAAATTCACACTTTTCACCTAGGAGCAAGCCTTCTATTTATAACACAGATAAGGAGCTCAAATATTGGGATGCAATTTGTGTATACTACTATGTTCGTTAAAAAAATTCATGCAAATAGGCATGTGTAAAAAACTAGCTCAAAAAAGGGGTGGATTGACAATCAAATCACCGCAATGCTTGACAAATCTCCACCTTAACTTGAATTCACGTAACTTCAAAATAGATTAGATTCTCCACCTTCACCACGAACCATTGCTTATAAACTTAAAGCTCCAACCAAGCTTAAGCAATTCTTAAACTTGGTAATAGGAAGATACTTCATTAACATATCAGCTGGATTGTTTACAGCGGCAATTTTCTTAACTTGACATAATCATGTTTGATAATATCACAAATGAAGTAATATCTGAGATCAGTGTGCTTTATTCTTTCATGATACATCTTATCTTTACTAAGATGCACAACACTCTAACTATCATAATGAACAATGATCCTTTTTCTACCTGCATTGAGTTCACTCATTAAGCTTCTTAATCATAAAGCTTCTTTAACGCCTTCAGTCAATGTCATAAATTCTGCATCTATAGTAGATAAAATAATAGTATGCTACAACATAGCATTCTAACTAATAGCACAACCACTATTAGAGAACATATAAGCCGAAAGTGACCTTCTTTTGTCAAGATCATCCACATAATCTGAATCAGCAAAACTTGTTAATGCGTCATTGGTTCTCCCAAAGTTCAAACATATATCTAAAGTACCTCGCAAATACTAAATGATCCATTTCACTACATTCTAATGTTCTTTATCAGGACAAGACATATATCTACTAATCACACCATAGCAGATGCAATATCTAGATGAATACAAACCATAACATACGTGATGCTTCCTACTGTGCTAGAATAAGAAACAGAAGACATGTACTCTATCTCTTTATCTAATTGTGGTGACATTTCGACAGATAGTTTAAAATGAGCAGCAAATAGATACTAACAGGTTTGGAATCGAGCATACCAAAACCTTCCAAAAAATTTTGAATGTACTTCTATTGTGAGAGAGACATAATTTTTTTACTTTTCTATTTATGAGAATCTCCATTCTAAGAATCTTCTTAGTTGCATCTAATTTCTTCATTTCAAATTCAGCACTCAACTAAGTTTTTAACCTACTAATCTATGATATATCTTTAGCAACAATAAGTATATCATCAATATATAACAGCAAATAAATAAAGGACTCATCTGAATATTTTCTAAAATAGACACAATTGTCTCTCTAACTTATAAAATAACCATGAGTGACCATAAAATGTGAAACTGTTTATAGCACTACCCAGGAGATTGTTGAGTCTATGCAAAATTTTCTTTAGTAAATAAACATGACCATATTTACCATCAACAACAAAACCTTTAGGTTGATGCATATAAATTTTCTCATCAAATTGGCCACTTAAGAAGGTTGTTTTAATTTCAAGTTGCTCCAAATTCAAGTTTTTTATAGCAATCAAAGATAATAAAACATGTATAGAATTTTGCTTAACAACATGTGAGAAAATATCATTAAAATCAATACCCGACCATAGCCTTTAACAACTAACTGTGCTTGATGTCTTGCATTTTCAACTGTTGGAATTTCTTTTCTTCCTGAAAGTTTCCTCAAAGTCCACTTATATATAATAACTTTCTTATTTTTTGGAGGTTTAACCAACTCCTAAGTCTGATTCTTATAAAGTGATTTCATTTCCTCATTCATAGCGATCAATCAATTTACAAATTTAAAATAAAAAATAGCATCAGAATAAGAAGAAAGATTATCATTACCATCAATGGTCTCCACAGTTGTCAAGGCATAAGCAACATACTTCCATCAGAATATACTTTTGGTTCTTAATTTGTCTTTTTTGTCTTTCATTTGCAATGGAATATGATTTTGTTTGTGATGGATCTGTTGGTGGTATTCTTTTCTTTAGTGTTTTCTCATCTTCTTGAGTAGAGTTAAGTACTTCTACCAAACTAGGCTGAAGAGATAATTTATTAATCTCTATTTTCACTAGTTCTTCAACACTATAACTTTTATTAAATAGAACGAAAAACTCTTTTTCCAAATTAAGCATAAAAAATTTATTAAATATAACATTTCTGCTAATTATATGCCCAAGCCTCATATGTCATAATCTGGTGATGACTAAATCTGACATGCCGGATGAAATAACAACTGCTTCACTTATAACTGTGATTTGTTGTAAAACATACAAGCTACCAACCCGCTTTCCTATCATAAGAACAAAAGCACCTTTAGAAATTTTTATAGCTCTATCTTTAGCTGAATATTTACACCTATTAGCATCAAGGGTGCCCGAAGAGATTAATTTTTCTTCAAATTAGGAACATATGAAACATTAGTTAAGGTTCTCACAATGCCACTATGCATTCTAATTTTGATTGTTCCTATTCCAAATATTTTGCAAGCAGTATTATTTTCCATCAACATAACTCTGCCATTAAAAGACTCATATTTGGAAAACCATTATTGGGGAACATATGATAAGAATAACTAAAATCCAAAATTCACTCATCTATGAGCTTAGACCTATTATTGATCATAAGGATATGATAAAAATAATTAGAATCCAAAATCCACTCATCTTTGGGCTTAGATCTACCATCGATCATAAGGAGATCATTACTCTGATTTATAGCTACACCAGTTTTAGAAGATTTTTTATTGTTTTCTAGTCTATTTAATTTTTTTTTGTAGTTTCCTTTTCAACTTGAAATAATTTAATTGAATGTGCCTTGTCTGATGATAATAATTGTAAAGACCAACATTGTTTCTAGACTTTGATCTAGATTTATTATTGTTGGAACTTCTTTGCTTAGACCTCCCTCTAGCAATTAATCCTTCAACTTGATTATTATTAGGATTACTATACAATTCTTTTTTAATTTGTTCTCTTGACACTAAAGCCGTCTTAATTTCATTAACAGGAATTGTCTTTTTCGTAAAGAATTGTTTCTCGAAAGTGCTTATGGGAGGAAGGTAGAGAACATAATACTAACAGTGTTTGATCTTTATCACCGACTATAGCACCAATATTTTTCTACTCAACAACAATATAATTAAATTCATCAAGATATGATTTAATAGGTGTACCTTTTTTCATCCGAAGCATGAACAAATGCTATTTTAATAGAATCTTGTTACTAAATATAGAGCTTCCAATTTATTCCATGCAGCTTTTGCTATGGTTTCCTTAGTTATCTCTTCCAAAACCTCGTTCAAAAGGCTTAATTGAATTACCGATAGGGTTTTGATATCCATCTTATTGTTCCGCTCGTCACTCAAAGTTGTTGTCATCTTGTCTTTTCCCAAGATGGCTTTTTGGAACCCATTTCGATTTTGTGATCGAAATTGTATATGTTGAACTTTGTTGTAGTCATTTTAATGCCCAAGGAAAAAACAATAGGCTCTAATACTAGTTTATTAGGAAATAATCCTATAAAACAACAAATTAGTTCGGAAAAATAAGAGAAAGAGAAATAATTAGATAGATTTATCTAGAAAACCTTTCAATATGAAAGAAAAAACTACGAACGAAGGAGGAGAAAATCTACTATCAAAAAAATATTACAAGATGGGGAGAACTCTCAAACAGAAAACTCTTAAACCTGATATACCTCACAAAAAGCTCTTAGAAAAAACCAAACCTCAAAAAAGAGTATATAAAAGAGCTTAAAAAATTTACACTTTTCACCTAGGAGCAAGCCCTCTATTTATAACATAAGGAGAGTGCTCGAAATATTGGGATGAAGTTTACGTTTGCTGCTATGTGCGTTCAGAAACCTCATATAAATATGCTCGCGTAAAAAACTAACGCAAAAAGGGGGTGGCTTCACATTCGAGTAATCGCACTACCTGACACTTGAAAGAGTGTTCCCAATCTCTTCGCAAGTGCTCGAGTGTAGATTATAATATATAAAATGTCGATTCCATAGGAAATTCAAAACTTAGAACATTAGATTTTAATACATAATAACCAAAATCAAAAGAATAAAATAAGAAGAAGGAAATAACAAAAAGAAAGTTGATCTTAAGAACGTAAAATAAGGATTATAAATCACGAGATGAGGATATCAATAGTCTAGGGTTTCACATACATCTTTACAACGGATATACGAAGTGCTTAATTAATCTAGATATTATATGTTAAAAGAGAACTATCCCTATATTATCTTTGCACCTTCTCTCAAAATCTACAAGATGTACTATAATCTTCTTAATTATTTTTTCTCGTGTGATTAAGTCAATTAAAATTCATTAAGTTATGTCGAAGTTCATAGAATTCCTCAAAATCATCATGTCTATTCTTACGGTCTTAGATTTTCCTGTTTGATATTTTGATTATCGTATATTACATTTCTACCTTTTGATTCTTTCACCTAATGTATGACAATCGTTGCCAAAGTGTAGGCTTTTACACCAAGCAAACATTAAATCATAAAATATTAAATTAACATACAATATCCTTCATAAATAAAATAAAATCACAATATTTGCTACATTGTCGAACATGTTTATGATCGAATCCAAATATAAAATAAAAGTCTCTCAAGTTCATCATAAACAAGACAATATAATCAAAAGAAAAGCTTATTGGTTAGAAGCTTCAATAGTTTCTTGAACGCTTCGAGCAAGTCTTTGTCTCTCGCTTTGCCTCGCGCTTTACATCTTCTCTCTCTCCTAGACCTTAACCCAAGCTTCAAGGATGTTTTAGAAAGCCTCGGAACATTCCTAGAAGATGTTTATATACAAATCTGATAGCCCTTTGAGCACAGAGTCTAAATTACGCATGATTTTGCATAGTCAGGGGTCCACATAGTTTGAACCATGTGGCACTTTGGAGTGTGCAATTCCATGCACAACTTCGCCCCATTTCACTCCAGTTCATGTTGAAACTTCCACGACACGTTCTATGCTATTTTGATCATCATCTTAACTCCTTTAAAATCTTCAAAATTATTAAATAAAATGTGGTCTTGGGAGCTTTGAGCTTTTAGAAACAGACGCACGTTACGCTAAAATGAACGGACCAACTTCAACTACCCATAACTTTTGATCTAAGAGAAATTATGGAAGTTACAACATATCGACATAAAGCATTTTTCGAGTCCGTCAATGTAGCAAATAGGGCAAAGCCCAGTTGAGCTCATTTTTTATATCAAAATCCACTATTTCTGTATGATTTAAGGCTTCAAAATTATATGTATTCTTCTTATTTTGTACAAATTACATCAATTGTGAATGTTTACACTAACTAAGCTTAATTAATAAAAATATGATTCAAATCATCTTAAACGTTCAAATTTTCATAGAATTGTTATCCAAAATAAATAGTATGAAAGTGACTTAATAAATAGCTATCTCCATCAGAAATGCTTGTGCTACAGTCTCATGGAAGATCACCAAGTTCCTATCATAGAGTCATGGGCAACCCATGAGAATTGCTTTCTTATCTTTCTCCTTTTCAAAGGATTGATTTTTCAGCATGTCCCATCTCTCAACTTCAAAGTGTTGAGTTCCTCCTCGAGGCAATCCACATCCATCTCCAACATCCTTCGCTCTTTAGAATGTTTAGTGTTGCTTACATTCTAATGTTTATCCCTTTTGAGTAAAAGATCACCTTCCTAAGAAGTGCCCTTCTGAACTCCTACCTATTCTAACTTGTAAGTCATCTTGTCGGAACACCAATGGAGGAGACAAAGATCTAAGGTTTTGTAGCCACCCAATTGTCTCAACTGATACGTATATTTGATTTTGGATGAAACTTGATCTCTTATATCACTTATCTCTTATAAAAATATGATTCAAATCATCTTAAATAATCAAATTTTCATAAAATTGTTATCCAAAATAAATAGTATGAAAGTGACTTAACAAAGAGCTATCTCCATCAGAAATGCTGGTGCTATAGTCTCATGGAAGATCACTAAGTTTCTATCATAGAGTCATGGGCGACCCATGAGAATTGCTTTCCTATCTTTCTCCTTTTCGAAGGATTGATTTTTCGGCATGTCCCATCTCTCAACTTCAAAGTGTTGAGTTCCTCCTCAAGATAATCTACATCCATCTCCAACGTCCTTCGCTCTTTAGAATGTTTAGTGTTGCTTACATTCCAATGTTTATCCCTTTTGAGTAAAAGATCACCTTCCCAAGAAGTGCCCTTTTGAACTCCTACCTATTCTAACTTGTAAGTCACCTTGTAAGAACACCAACAGAGGAGACAAAGATATAAGGTTTTGTAGGAGCCCAATTGTCTCAACTGATACGTATATTTGATTTGGATGATCTCTTGTGTCACTTATGTTAGATATAATAAATTGAGTGGATTTTGTATGAAGAATCAAGTTATTATAAATGGAAAATGTTACATGGAGCTGCTTTGATGTAACATGACTACATAAAAGTGAGACCCATTATGTTGGGTTTTGCTTCTATAAAACTCACTTTCTATGCAAGTCTTATTTTTAATATCTTGATGTTTAATAAAAAATCCAACTAATTTATTAATTTAGCATTATTTATATTATTATTAAGACTCTTCCATTTGTCTAATACTACTGTATATGACTTTATTTATTGATGTGTAAAATCAATGTAATAAAATAGATTAATATTAAATATTAATGCTAAAATTGTATTTTTAACATCTAAACCATCTAAAATATTCTTTTTATAAAAATATTATTTATAAATAATAATATTTATAAAATATTATTTATGCTAAATTTAGGTAGGTAAACAATTTTATAAAATATTATTCTATTTATTACATATGTAAATTTATCTAAGAATTGTTCATAACATACACATAAATATACATTTTTTCAAACGTGGCTCATACCCGTATTTGATTTGGATAAAACTTGGTCTACTAGCTAAATAAATGATATTAATATAATGAATAGATTGGATTTCACATCCGACATTAAGATATTATAAATGGAAAAAGTTACCCAGAACCACATTTATGTAACTTGATTATACCGAAGGAGACCCATTATGCTGGAGCTTTTATAACAAAATCAAATTTTAGTTGGCTAAGTGCAAAAATTATGAACTAGTAGCAATCAAATTTCTTATTAATGATTGACAAATGACATATGCTAACAACTAGGCAACTAATTTTCCAAAGCAGTAAAATTTTAGCAGTACACAACCGAATTTTTAGTGATAATTAAGATGTCCACCGATCATTTTAGGCCAACCTCCGGCCAGAAACATATTTTTCATATTTTAAAAAATTTTAGCTTAAAATGACTAAAATTTCCTTGATTTTGAAATTAAAAAATCTTTGCGCATTTTCAAAACTAATAAAAATTAGTTTATGGAACATAGACATTTAGGAAAATAATTTTATAAACATTTAAAAATAAATAATATGTTTTCGGGACAAGCTGGCCTAAGAAAATCACATCCCAATAAGATAAGATACTAATAATTTTAAAAAGCAACATGACAAGGAGAATCTACAAGACATGCCCACCTATTATTTACAACCCAAGTTGATGAAGCTCGACTTTGTCTCAACTATAATCCTAACGTTATTTATTGTATAAACTTTAATTCTAACTCTATTTATGAAATCTAAACCTCAACTATATTTGTGAAAATTGGTTTCAGGTTCAGTTTCAAATTAAAATTTGAATTGACAAATTCATATTATATTTAAGAGTAACAAGTTTATGAAATATGAATATACAATAATAATAAATTAATAAGCAAAAATTGAAACATAGTCAAACTTTAAACATTATTCGTTTTTCACTACCACAAATACGGAATTGCTATGAATATATTTATTTTATTTTTTTTGTAAAGGAAAATTAGGATCAAGCCATCCAAAACATACTGTTTTAAACATTATTCATACATTTTTTCATCTCTCCCCCAAACCTTTGCTTTTCATTGATGACGTTTATAATTATAATATTTCCTATTTCTAAACAATGAAACAAAGATAACGGGATATTAAATTGTATTATTAGTAGATGGTTGTCTGAAATTACATCAAAGCTACATACATCTTTTGCATTTATATTTTACATTTGAAAAAAAGTTCTTTTTTTATTGGTATTATACGACATGAAAACTTCTTTATATTGGAAATTTTTTTCACAATGTTGCTTCTCCACTATGCAGCTTATGAGACTAACTTTGGATAAATAATTAAATATTTGTCCAACTACTTGGACCACTTTTCACGGCGTCGCTCCTCCTCTACACAACTGATGAGACTAACTTTGGATAAATAATTAAATATTCTTCCAACCACTTTGACCACTCTCATGACAACAAGACACACTACAACCCACAACTTTTACCCCGTTTGTATAAATCCATCCCGTTCAAGTTCATTATATAATATATTTTCTAAACCTACCCTAAAGGTATGTTTTATTAACTTGTTCTTATATAGGTGAATAAATATTCATATTTTATTTAAGGATTTATGTTTTACTTTGACTGATTAATAATAGATTGAAGCATATAGTAGTTAAATTTAATATAGATTTGTTTTTATACTTGATAAGTTCATAAATTCTTAAAAAAAATTTACTTGACCCGTAATTTTTACCCGACCCGTCGACCCGTTCCTGACCCGAATTTTGTCCCGAGACCTAGTAAAAAAAAGTAAGGATCAAACCGATCTTGTCCCAACCCGGAAAAAAATAAGGGTCAAACTAGATTTTTGAAAGTTAGGGTCAGGGTTGGGCACACCCTGACCCGTCCCGACCCGCCCCGATTCCCACCCCTACTCTAAATTATAATTGGTGCTTTTATCCAATTTCCGGAAGGGATCGTCCAAGAAAAAGCTGGTGATGAGTGGGCTAATGACAAACCAGCTTCATGGGCTACATCAGTTCATGATTATTGTTGGGGCTAGACAAAGGTCCAATTGGCAGCCCAAAACCAACGGTGCCTTTTTAATGAGCAGGGCCAACAGGCTACCTGTTTAGGCGTTGGCCTCTATTGATTGGTGGATCGGAGAAGAAGCTTCTTTTTTTTTCTTTTTCTTTTTTGGCCGCAACTACGCTATTTTTTTACATTTTTATCATTATTTTAATTATTTTTATATTTTTCCATATAATTATCTTATCTGTTTTTATTTATTTTCACTTTACCTTTAACATATATATTCCATTTTCGTATTCTCATTCCCCGTTCCCACTCCTAATCCAAACAGACCCTTAAAATGTTCATATTTAAATCTCAAACCTCATAGTTTGCATATTTTCATTTTAAACCCTGAAACTTTCAAAGTATTGCATTCTAAACTCAGTCCCATTGCGATGATTAAAAAACCACTGAAACAGGTGTTTAAAGAGATTCCAAAGGACCAAACTACCCTTGTTGTCGCGAATGGCCAGCTGAGAAAAAAGAGGCTAATTTGCCGATATACCCACATAGTTTCAGAAATTGAAAATTACCCCACACAATTTGACCATAATATACTCATGCTGTGATGATGTAACAATGGTGTCATAACGACATGAATATATTTATAATTACAATCAAGCTATATATGAGTAATTTGCAATTTTTAAAATTATGTAAATGGTCAAACTACGTGAGTATATTTGCAAATCACCCAAAAAAATAAGAAAAAAAATAGCTTTTTTGCACAAGTGTTGAAAACTAGATGGCACCAAATATTCCTGAACTACAAGAAAATACGTTTTTTCAACCTTTATCACAAGTAAAGGTTTTCTTGCTAATAATGATATTTTTATAGAAAAGACAAATTATTTGCTTATATCGATGCTTTTTTATAGGCAAAAAAATTTCCTTATTTGTAATAATATTTTTGACAGCTAAAATCAAAATATGGTTGTCTAAACACAAAATCCATGAATTATTGGCAACTAAATTTCTTCTCAGCCGTTGTTATATGATATAAGCCACAAATTATTAGCAGATTAGTTTTTCACCCAAAATTTAACCTGTTGCAAGAAAATTTTAGTTGTCAAAAACCAAAATTTCTATATTAAAAGATTATGATCTTGTTAGCCAAAGCTACAAAGTGTATTTTTCAATTTATATTTTTATCAAAATTTTCTCTAAGTATATTTAATTCATATATCAAAATTTACAATTTTCTATACGCATATTTTCTCAAAAATCAACATTTTGGGATAAAAAAATAATTTTCAACCTTTAAAAAATTCATGATTTTTAAAATTAAAAAATATATAGGCGAATTCAAAATTTGTAAATTTTGACATGTAACTTAAATACACTAATATATATATATATATATGAACCCCATTCAGGTGCAGCATGCTGCACCGGAATTTTCGGTGCAACAACGCTAAAATAGGGCCCACATGATCACAAAATCATAATCTACTCCACCCATTGTATTTAGAATAATGTATTCTCTTTCCATACCAATTTTCATCCCAATCAGATATGTATATGGGCCCCATCTGAAAATGATACAAATCCAACGTAATAAAATAGTTTAATGTAAATAACAATTTTAAAGTATCTGATTGGGATGAAAATTGGTATAGAAATAGAATACATTATTCTAAATACAATAGGTGGAGTAGATCATGATTTCATGATCATGTGGGGCCCATTTCAGCGATGCTGCACTTGAAATTCTGATGCAGCATGCTGCACAGGAATCTCTCTCTCTCTCTATATATATATATATATATATGTATACTTCCCCTTAAGTCAGCCGACTAACCATACTATTTGGAGAAAAAACAGCAGAAGGTAGTCCACAAAATTATTTGTCAGCGGTTCTGCAGTGTTGCATGAGAGATTCCCTGGACTGGGAAAATTCAAATTCCAATTCTGGGAAGAGGTGAGAAGAAAGCATAATTTGGGTTTTGCTCAAAATTTTGTAATTGCAGAGGAAAATCAATTTGGAATAAAATTCCACGAGCTTATGAAATAGCAAGGAATTTATTGGATGATTATTAAGAATACTGAGATGAGAAGAAAGTGTAAATATCTGAAATCGGCCCTAGTATAATTGCATAGATCCAAGCACACTTCCATGTCAAAACTCTATTCCCATAAAAACTTTCCACACTCTTATACATGCTGGTGTAAGCCAATCCCAACTCTTATCACCGTAAACCATTTGGGTTTTATTTGCCCAAATTAAAATGTATAAATCCAGGCTACTCTTAAATCATACCCACCATGGCTTCGGATTTAGCCAGAATTTTTGTTGGCTGGAGGCGATCTTGGCTGTTAATGTTGTCGATAGACGGGGGTGTGGCGTTGTAGAGGAGGGTGGGAGTGGGCGAAAGTTGCTTTTGATCAGCATCAACTGCAGCTTGCTTTTTATCACAATCTCACGAACTCATTCAATTACGGCAACGATTATCCCTCCTCCACTACTGCCAATGCCACTTCTCGCTCTGCCGCGCATATCTCCCTTCCTCCCTCCCTTCCAACGGCACGACCTTCACCACCCCTGCTACCTCCGTAGTATCCTCCCTCGCTCCTTCCCTCTTCCTCGCACTCCCTCGATTCCTCCACCATTGGCTTCAAATTGCAGAATTGCTCCGACGTTGGCAGCCATCCGATCATCGAACTCTGCACCTCAGTCTCTAGAGCACCAAATTCTACGCAATGACTCACGAGCGCTCCCATCGACAAGTTCTCAAGAATTCCCCAACCAGATCAGACCGTCGCTCGCCTCTACAGCCTTTGATGGCTTCTTCTGTTTCTCTGCCACACGAATGGTTTTACAGCCGCAATTTGATACGTGATTTTTTCATAATGCAATCCTAGCCTCAGTGCACCCCGGCACATAAATTTATTTTTTGAAATTTTTTTATATAACTGTTAATCTAAATGTATTTACTATGTATATCAATGTTTTCTATTTTTAAAAAATTTTAGATATTTTTTTCAAATTTTTAAAAATTAGTGGTATTTTTAGTAATTTAAGAAAAATATATGTAAAAATCTCCAAAAATGATAAAAACTAATACACGTATTGAATATACTTAGATTAACAATTGCGTAAAAAAATTTCAAAAACAAATCAAAAAAATGAGTGCAGTACACCTGGGTGCATTGAGGCTTAATAGACTCATGTGCAGAGGATTGCATTCCCGTTTTTTTCCAACACCGTCACCCATAAAAAAGTGATTTCTTAAAATGCAGATTTATAAATTTTTTACGCTTAAAATGCAACAGGTTTAAAAATGCGAAAAAAACTCTGTTGGATGCAAAAAAATCCAATGAACCTGGTCCTAGCCATACCAAGAATATGTAAAGAGAGATCATCCCGTCAGCTACGAGTGCAGTTAACGGTAAAATGAGACGTAAATATATTTAAATATATTAATACTTTATATAACCATTTATTCATATAAGAATTATATTTTAGATGATTTAGTTGCTGAAAATACAACTTTAAAATTATTATTTAAATCAAACAATTTTATTATGTTGATTTTATAACCTTTTTTAGATAAGGCATATGCACAAATATTCAAATTAAATAAAAATTTGTATGCCACTAAAATAAATAATTTTAAATATAATACATAAGATATATAACGATTTTATGATCAAATGAGACCTATTTACAATCGTATAATTTTATTATCAAACAGGACTGTATGCAGTCATATGCATTAGATCAATTCCCATTCATATATTTAGGGATAAACGGATTGTGATCATATCCACTTATTTGGTGTAGTTTATTTTTTATAATTTTTTGACTTTTATATGGGCCACATATATTATTTTCACACACAAAAATTTAACAATTATTTATTCTTATCTATTTCTTCTGCAAATTTGTAAAAAATTTATTGGGGGAGAGTGAGATGGTAAAATTTTATACAAACATATATAAGAATTTAAAAATAATTAAATTTAGTATATAACTAAATATATGAGAACCAACATAAAATTAAAAAAGTAAAAATATATAATGTGCAATAATGTCACCTAAGCAACAAACTGAGTGCACAAAATCATAAATCATTATAGATGTACATAGATAGATAAGATCTTCTACAATGTTGTGACATAGCTAAGTTATTGTGTCATATATTTTGAGTTTCGATTTAGTGCTTCTGGGTGTGCTTAGCTTTGGTACACCCAAATGCATAATCTTTTTAACATTATTTAATATTTATATTTATTTATATTTTAACGTTTTATATTTAAATGTGACTAAATGTACCCGGGTGCATTCAGCCTCGGTGCACTTGAGTGTAGGAGTACAACTCGGGTCGGATCGGGTCGGTTCGAGTAATTGTGTACCATACCCTACTCACTTACAGAGTCAGTTCGTAAGTTCGTATTATACCCTAGCCCATATATTACCCATATGGTCGGTTCCAGTTCCGGTTCCAAATCAGTTCCTATAATAACCAATGGCAACATGCGAAAAAATATCTTTATGTATTATTTTAAATAATATAAAACAATACTCATTTATGTTTTACACTTTACAGTTTAGAATTAGTCTCATTTTAGTCGCTGTTTACATTTGTTACTCAAAAATAACAGAATACAAACCTTATATAATTTATAAAAAATAAATAAGAAAATCAAACCAACAATGACAGTTTAAATTGATAAAAACTAAGCCTGCAATGCAAATTGCATTAACTGATTAATAGCACAAACAACAAGAGTATCGGCTACAATTTGGACACATTGATAGGATTATCCTAGTTTCAACATATTAGAAAGCGAGAACATATTTACGGATTATGCAACTTGAGAAAGCAAGACACTGAATAGAGAGAACAGCTGCATTGATGATGTTTATCGATTTCGAATTTCATTTTCCACAAAATACCATGTAACAAACAATTGAGAAAAAGGGCAAAAATAAACATAGGAAAGCATGATGCAGCATCTAGAAGAGGGAGACATTACCTTCAATAATGACGGGTGGAACTTAGAGGTGATTTCAACAAATCTACAAGAAGGTGACGAGAATGGAAGAGGAATGATGAGAAGATAGAAGAAAGAGGTTTGTCAGCATCCTTAGGGTTTCATCTGACTGTGTGAGATGAGAAGATCGAGCTACCGATCATGTTACCTGAGATTGAGTTGGTGGCTTTCACCTTTCCGATATTCCCTTTTCAAGCTTGAGCGAGGATGGAAGATTGCCAGTGAGGATGGAAGTTTCTAGGTTTCGTTTGAACGGGAAACAGGGTTTTATTTTAAAGGCGGGATGAGAGAAATTGCAAAAATATTTGGGCGCCAGGAGACTGGGGTAGTGCTATGCCGCTCGTGCCACGCACATAAATTGCTGCACAAGGGAGGTTTGGACTTTGAATATTGATTATGGATGAATGCGCATCAATGAGAAAGACTTTAATGCATCACACAGTAAATACTAATTAGCTCTTTTATTTGACTTGTCCATGGTGGCTGAGAAAATAGTTGTACAGTACACTACGGCACATATAAATTGGTGAATGGATGGATAAAAATTAATAAATTTATTTATATGTATATATATATAATTATTTATACATTAGTGTACTCATCCGGGTCTGTTCCGAGTACCTAGCATGTTACCCTATCCTTATCCTATTTCGGAGGTTGAGTAATGAATTGTACCTTACCCTTACGCATGAGTAAAAATTCATACCCCACCCTATCCAATTTAGGATCGGGTCTGTAGGTACCCGCGGATACCGTACCGAAGTTGCACCCCTACTTGAGTACATTTCACCTATTTATTTATTTTTATGAAAATTTTTCATACGACTATTAATCTAAGTGTATTTAACATATGTATTAATTTTTAACATTTTTTAGGACTTTTAGATATTTATTTTTGATTTTTTAAAATTAGTGACATTTTTGTAACTAATGAATTACGAAAATATCACTAATTCTAAAAAATCAAAAATAAATATCTAAAAGTCCTTAAAAATGGTAAAAATTGATACATATGTTAAATATATCTACATTAACAGTATAAAAAATTTTCAAAAAAATATTAAAAAATAGATTTTTACATTGGATTCACCGAAGCCCAGTGCACTCAAGTGCACTGTATCACAACTCTTTTATATTTTATATAAGCTCTGTATGTATTCATTTTGATATCCCAGAATTACCATTTTGTAGTCTTATATATTTTTATAACATTTTTAAAATAAAATTTTTCATATATCTCACACTCATGCACGTGAAAATTTATGAAATTTTTATTTTTAAAATTTGTAAAAAATATATAAAAAATTAAAGAATGATAAATTTTAGTATATGAATAAATATACATGGGTTCACACAAAAATGAAAGAAATTAACCACGTGCATGTATCACGCGCATTTTTTTTCTTCGGATTCTCATAAATTATGGGAGAGAAACTTGGGTCGAATTGAGCCGTTCGAACTCAAAAATAAATCCAATAGGGATTTAATTTTGCAAAACCCAAACCCAATAAACTCCATTGAAGCAAATTTGAATCCGATTCTTCTATTTATATTTAATATAAAATATAAGATTATATACATAAATTTATATTTGAATAGATGTTTATGACGTTGAAAGTATGATGTTAGTAAACTACAGGGTAAATCTCACAAATACCCATGAAATTTATTTTTAATTTCACTTATACATGTGAATTTTCAAAAATTCCATATATATGTATGTATTTTACTTAAAATTTCACTTATACTCACACAGTTAAGGATTCCTTAAAGGAGTCATTAGTGTTCTTTTAAAATGCCGAAAATATTCATCTCTAATTATGATTTTGTAGCTAAAAATTTATATTTAAATAAATTTTTAACACTTCTACAACTATAAAATCACGTATTATTTAAATGTAAATTTCTAGTTTTGAGTAAATTAATCTTAAATTATATTAAGACGTGGGCATATTTGTCATTTTATAAGAGTGCTAATGACCCTTTTAAAAAATTCCTAATGACATGAGTATAAGTGAAATTTTAAGTAAAATATGTAAGTATAAGTGGAATTTTTTAAAATTAATGAGTATAAGTGGAATTAAGAGTAAAATTTGTGGGTATATATGGAATTTACCCTAAATTATATTATTTTCATTAAAGTTTTGTTTATAGTTATATTATTTACTTTTACATTTATAAATTTTCTTCATTATCTTGAAAAAATAAAATTTCTTTTGGAAATATATTACATTAGTATTTTTTACTTAATTTAATTAGGTTATGTATTATGATTTTCGTTCAGATGAATTGTTAGTTTATATTTACATGAAATCTTAAAGTTTTTACTCTTAAATTAAACAAAAAAAATTGCCGGCTCGAATTCAAACTTGAGTTGCAATCCGAATACTGACTTACATGAATAATATTATAGTTTAGTCATTACAAATAGCATTCGGAGTAAGGTTAAGATTTACATCTATAAATAGAATTATGATTCGTGTTGAGTTAAAACCTATTTTCACTTTGGAAAACTTCCGCTGCCGTGGATCCCATTTCTATGCAAAGCTGGCTCAGCACCAGAATGCTTTAAGGTACAACACCAGTATGATATGATGTTCTTAACTTACGGTAATCAGCAAAATATGTCCACCTAGTTTGATTAAAATTACAAATATATTCATATAATTTTAAAAATTACAAAAAAATTCACATAATTTAACCATAATTACAAATAACCTCCACACTATTATGACACTGTTACTTTATTGTTATGGCATAGGGGCCGGTTATTTGTAGTTATGGTTAAACTACGTAAAAGTTATTTGTAAAAAATTATATATACCACTTAATTTATGAAATTACAAATACACTCACAGAGTTGTATATTGTATATTTTTGCAAATATACCCTTACTGTGATGATATTATAATGACATGAAGTTATTTGCAATTACGATTAAACTATGTAAGGGTTCTTTACAATTTATGAAACTACGTGAGTATATTTATAATTTTGATCAAAATAAATAGGTACATTTGTAAATTACCCAAACTCATATATTGCTAATTTGAGGTCGCAGAAAATTTATTCTGATTCAATTCATACAGTGCTCCACCTTTTTCTTTCACCAAACACGTGACTTAGCTTAAGGTGCAACCTATATTTTAAAGTAATCTTTTATTGACAAATTTATTCTTTCCATTAGGACCATTACTATTCGCATTAAAGTTTTCATGAAAACGTTTCTGACATCATTTTCCTTGATTTCCATCGGAATCCAAAAAGTCGGCAAAAGCAACCACCGTTACGTCATCTAGCTCCTTCTACTCTATAACACTAATGATTTTTGTTAATTTAAAAATATAAATGTACAGTATGTATCAAATTTTGTTCATGTGCACTTCGATTGTCGAAATGATCTGTTGCAATTTGGCTAGGATGAGATTAACCACCTTTAAGTCAATCTTGCTCCCTCCACTCTATAACACTTATGATTTTTGTTAATTTAAAAATGAAAATGTACAGTATTTATCGAATTTTGTTCATGTGCACTTCGATTGTCGAAATGATCTGTTGCAATTTGCATAGGATGAGATGTAGTTTTTAGTTGGGTACGCTAGGTGACATGGGTGGGGCCCCAAGTTGGGAAAGAAATATTTTTTTATTGTATATATATACATGTACTAAGTCATTTGATATTATAAATTAATTCATGCATAATCTTTACAACATGCAAGAACCAAATAATACGCACACTGCTGGGGGAAATTAATACCCTAACGAGGGGGACAGAAGTCAAAACCTCGACGTTTGGACATTATGCTCCTTGTGCTTACTACGGAGCCGCAAGCTGCCTAATGGGAAAGAAATATTTTTAAAAATGTTTAAGTGAGGTGATATGGCATAGATGAAATAATAACAAATAGAATAATTGCATAATAATTGAAATAGGTGGGTAAAATAGAAAAGAAAAATAGTCAAATACTTAAAATGTTAAATTATATATTTTTTAAAATACGTGAATAAATGTGGAAAAGGAGGTTTACTGCCCACGCTTGTTACCAGTTACCAAACGGAGAAAATTTTTAAATATCTTACTAAGCTTGTATGCTTTTCAATGATTTTTTTTCCCCACTAAGAAGTTTATCTATTTTATTTTTATTACTTTGTAGCTGGCGTTTGTGTTTTTTAAAAATGAAAAAAAATTTGACTCCTTTTCCTCCCTTCATATAATATATCCCTTATTCGAATCATTTTATCTTATATTAATTACTATTTCCTTAATTAAGAAAACAGCATTGATTCGGGGAACCGAATTTTCAAATGGTGCCACTTCAAAGGAACTGGTTCTAGTGGGAAAGCTTGTGATGATTTTCACACATCATATTGTTTTATATAAATCTAAGCTATTCATTACATTTATTAATATTCATCTAATTAGGAAAATACCGTGATTAGACACTTTTGTGGGCCATAATCAATGTTAGGAAGTATCATGGGTCTATTTTTATTAAGGCCCCCAAAGCATCCAATTTCGTTGAATTTCATAAAGTCCCCCAAAGAATTCAAGACGGCTACTTGTTCGAATTAATCGTAACACAACGACCTTCTTATTTTGTAATATTTTTAATATGTTAATGTGATTTAAACCACTCACTATAGTTACCTTGCTACATTAACTTATAGTTCGAAAACTACTTTAATTGGAGCTAGAATGGGCCACAAAATAAAATCATATTATGGTGAGAATATCATCATTAACATTATTTAATGACTATAAAGTGCTTTTTATTAATATTTTACCATATATACTACCTAAATAAATAATCTTAGGGTGTGTTTGACAATGAGTATAACATGTCAATTTAAAACTTTTCAATCTAAAACTTTTTACTCTCCACAACTATTATATTTTTCAATTATTTTTTCACATTTTCCTATACAACTACACTACTTTTCAATCATTTCTACACAATTATCCATACGATTAACCTATCTAGTTTAACTTTATCCTTTTTAATCCTCATCATTACTCTTATTATATTACATCATTTGACAACTTTTATTCTTCAAAATTTTTCATCAAAAGTTTTATCTATTCCCAAATACACTTTTAATGTCTTAAATTTAATGTTGGCATTAGTGTGAAAAGTTGTTGGGTTGTGGTTTGAAATGACCGGATGTTTCGAATCACAACACTTTTATAAAATTTAATGACAATAATATATAGATAATGATTAAAGGTTATAATCTTCACTACAAGAAAATGTAAATGTAGTATATATAGCCAATTTTTACAGCCAAAATTATAATTTGGCTACATTTAATATTATACTAATGTATCAAAAAGTTTTATTACTATTTTTTGTTAAATTTTAATGGCTACTTTAAATGTACTTTTGGTTATATTTAACATAAAAATAATTATATTTAACCAAATATCACCACTCAAAAGCAATTAATTATTTATAATGCAACTAAATATATATATTTTTTGACACAAAAAAACTGGCGTTATCCTCAGTCTCAAGAATCGGAAAATCTCTGGATAGTTTGGGAATTGAAGGAGGGAAAACACCAGGGAAATTCATTCCCCTCTTGAGATAAAAAAAATACAGCATCTGAAATACAAAAGGTGAGCATTCAGCCCGCTCATATTCAGGAGCGTACATTGTTAAAGCAAACTCAGCTAACCAATGAGCTGCATAAAAATATAATAATACATATTATATCTAACTAAAAAATAGCTTCATCAAGCGAAATTTATTGTAATGCTTGTTAATGCTAATATAATCTTCATTTTGTACATATTTTTATTTTTAAAAATAGTATTTTGGAGAGGTTAAAAATTACTTAAATACCCAAATTCAAAAATAAAAAATATATGTACATTTAAAAAATTATAATACTTGTTATTTGAACTAAATACACTTGGGAAATATCTTCTTAAGAGAACTAAATAATTTTTTTTTAAAAATACACATTTTTGCTCGAAGCCTTAATACATATAAATTGTTTCAAGTCTCCTTGTTTCATTTTTTTCAATTTCATGTGAGTCCAAATGTAATATCATATATACTAAAACTTATCATTTTGTTCATTAAAAAAACTTATCATTTCGAAAATTTTATGTACTTTTATAATTTCAAATTATATATACTAAAACTTATCATTTTGAAATTTTTATATATTTTTATACTTTTGAAAATTTTATATACTTTTATTATTTTAAAATTAATAGTTTATGGAGGTTAAACTATTAGTTTTTGAAATCTTTTAGTTGTTGGTTGTCATCCAATAGTCGAGTGGTGGAATTGTCCTCTTTGTATTTACTTGGGAGTAGCATGTGATGCCCTATTGCCTAGACATCCTCAATAGCTAGTTAATGGGCCCCACATGACTTAAGAAAAATTTGGCAACATTTTTTCATAACTATGAAAGGGCAGTATGGTATAAAGGAACCTATTATACAAGAAAATCACAATTTTATTTTCAAAATATAAACATTTAGTTCTACATTCACATAGTTATATACCCATACTATAAAGACATCTATATAGAAAGAAAGACATTATAATTCATTATTACACAATAGGCAACTCAAAGGCCATATACATATGTGTCCACGTAGATTACAATCAAGTTCAAAATACCCAACTACACTATGTTTGTCACAATTAGATCTAACTAGTAAATGTCTACATGTATTAGCATAAAAAAGAAACATAAGGTTCAAAATAACCAAGAATACAAATAGTATCTAATGGTCTTCGGGATTACGTCCTCCTTCAGTCCCATCTCGAGGCTCTTCACCTGGCCTGCGATCTAAAGGCAAAATAACAAACAATATGAGTCTAAGTAGACTCAATAAGTAGATAGCAGTTAGCGCAACATGAGAAAAAATAGGACTTCAGATGCGTATGACATGACAATGTTGCAGAAAGCAGATTCTTAAATGATCACACAAGACATATGAGTCTAATATCCACACCCAAGAACATACACATATAACCACATGTAAATCAAAGACCATAAATACTCATCTCAACATGTCAACCAAGGGCTATGACTGACCCTCTTCTCATGTTGACAAAGGGCTATAAACGACCATTTGTAATCCACCTATCTTGAATAGTATATCATCCATAACACAATAATGGATGTTACAAACCACGCATATAGTATTAGTAAAATTTACAAAGTTTACTTTAAATTTAACATACTAATTGTCATAAGTATTTCATCGAACACATGATAGGTATCAAAGGGGAACCTTCTATCTCATCTTACCGATTCAACCCACTCGAGAAATGTCATGTTCTAATGATGTTAAAATTGCTAACGGGTTATCAATTTCGCAAAACTCACACTGTAACATCTAATTCCCCATGAATCATGCTAACATGAAGTTGTCATGAATCCTAATATCCCAAACCACAAAGTTATTAGATATTACCCCTTCCCACTAGTCCTATATCACGCTTACGATGAAATTCCACCACAAATTCGAGAAGAGATGACATCTACTTACCTCGATTGTGATTTTTCCTAAGAATAGCAACTCTAAACTCGTATCTTCGAGATTCCGAGCTGTCTTGATGTGAATTAGCGATCTTCGGGGCAATTTAAAGGATTTTCGAGATGATTTTGGGCAGGATCAAATGCTGGGAAGAAGTGGAAACATGAAGGAGAGGAGGCAAAAATGATTGGGGAAGAAGAGGGGAGAAGGGTCGCATGCAAGAATAAAACCCTAGTCATGATGAGTCTTTCTTTTATAATGCCCTTGTCGGGCTGGGTTGGGACCAAGCATGGGTCAAGCCTAATCACAATATACAACTTGCTTTTCCACCCATACAACTTAGTAAATTAAAATTTTTTTTGGGGACGCTACCCACTTGACCCCCGCGGCCTGACTGGGCGGTAGAACCCTATGCTTACTCTGCTATGTTCGAGATAGTCATGGTGCCTCAAACGACGCATCAATCATATACATCTAAATCAATACCCAATAAGTTATATCATAACCAGGTAGTGCAACTACAGAAACATGCCAATGTACAACTCCTACTCATGTCTAGCATGCTCATAAATGGTGTCTCATACAACCTAATATGTCAATATCATAGCACATGAATGCATGCACTACATGTCCCTTAGATGTCATATCCATATATGTTGTATATCACACTAACATCATTAATTCCAAACATCATATTCATAGATTACATCATGTTCAAGGAGGAATTATATATATATATACACCTGGTCCTCACACTGCATCTCCCTATTTGTAATGCAGCAAGGGAAACGTGAAAACAAGGCTTTACGCCTCGAGAATGTCATACGAGTCTTACATGATAGCTCAAATACAAAGTGTAGAGAAAAACTATGGAATATTATTCAAGAGCATCCATTTAATAACAAAAGAAGTTATAAATTTATAGAAAAGACAAGCAAACTCTAACACTAAGAAAACCCTAAATAAATAGAATTATGGAAGAAACTACTAAAAATGCAATTTACTAAAAATAGTAAATTCGAAATTTATGAAAAATAGTAAATTAAGAATTCACTATAATTGTAAAAATGGAAATTAATAAAAATAGACATTATAAGAGTTGTCATGATGTTGGCCTCCAAAATAATTTTTTATTGATATTAGGGCTCTTATAACTCTACTCTGATCAAAAGTTATAATTATTTGAATTTGTCATACTCTTTTACTGTGTCAAGACCTTTCCACTTTGCATCATGATAATTCTACCTACTTTAGAATTTTATCTGCTTGACATCCTACGTCATTCCCTTTCATTAGAGAAAAAATCAACCTCAATTTCCTTGGAATATTTGGATAGAGAAATCTGTCCAAAGAATAGAATTGGTAAATATCCACCACATTTGGAGATTCCCATTGTATCTAACAAATTCATCCATATGCTTTATGATTGACTTTATTCAAAAGTGGTGACCCATTAAATAACTTATCTAACTTTAACTTCTTGAAATTCACTAGGAATGGCTTGGCTGTATTAGGGTGCTCTCTTCCTCTCTTTGCTTTTCTTCATTTGTCAACACCTTTTGTTACAATTAAATTATGCAATTCCTTTGACTCCTCGATAGCGTAGAAAATTTCAATTTTCTGTCTCTCTTCCACATCTATTACATTTTCCTCTTTGCATCAATCAGTAAGAGTAATTGCATTATAAGTCAATTTATTTGTTTTAGTAAATTCCTTATAAGTACTCTCATAGTAACTTTGGTACTATTGTGACAAAATATCTTCATAATCGAAGGGAAAAAAATAATCATGCATCAACTATTCCATCCTTCACCATGTTTGACTTGGTGTCTTTCATTCATAAACCCTTCTAGAATGCATTTTTTCTCACCATATAGAAGCTAAATCCTTAAGTTTACATGTGACAAGTTGCACTCGTTTCCCTTTCCGAATATCTACATACCAAAAAAACCGATCTACTACTGCAATCCAATCTAAGAATTTTCAGTATTAAGATCCCTATAGAAGTAAGAAAAATTATTTTCCTTTAACCTAAATTTATAAGCGTCTTTATCACCATAATAGTTTCTTCCATGTCTAAATTTTCTAATAGGTACTACAAAATAATCTTTTCTTTTCACTTGAACCTTCCATGTAAACACATTGTCTATGATCATGTGCAAGAACAGGTCTATCGAAAATGTTGACCACAAGTTGTGTCATATCGGGTATGTACCGTACTGTCATCCTAGGTCTTGTTAACATCCACGCTAAGAGCATCAAATCAAGCATCAAAACGAACTTCAAACTCGTCAAAATGCTGTTCCAAGCACTTGAATCGTTGATCCATCCGATTTATCTGATGTTCTATTTGATCCAGGTGCTACTCTAAAGCCCTCGATGTCACTCCATGATTTTACTTTACAAATCCTGAGGTCTCAGCTCTCTGATCTCCATTACAAGAACCACCGCTTCAATCACTGGATTCATTAGCCATGAGATTGGGCAAGATTGTATGTTTTGATACTAACCGATACAGCGAGGGAAACTTACAAGCAAGACTCTACACTTCCAAAACAATAAACTAGTCTCACCTGAAAACTCAAATACAAAGTGGAGAGGAAAAACTATGAAATATTATTGAAGAGCATCTGGCTAACAACAAGAGAAGCTATGAGATTATAAAAAAAAGCAAATCCTAGCGCTAAGAAAACCTTAAAAGTAAATAGAATTACGAAAGAAACTAGTAAAAACGCAAATTACTAAAAATAATAAAAATGGAAATTAATAAAAACAAAATTTATAAGAGTTGTTATGATGTTGGCATCAAAAATAATTTCCATTAATATGTTATGGATCCTATAACTCCATGCGGATCAAAAGTTATAATTATTTAATTTTTTCTTGCTTTTTTACTGCGTAGAGACTTTTCCACTTTGTATCCTAACAATCTTAGCTACTTTAAGATTTTGGGTGCGTTTGTTTGGGGTAAAAAAATGTCAACCAAAACTTTTCAATTCAAAACTTTTCACTCTCCATAACTACTCTATTTTTTAATTATTTTTTCACATTTTTCTATACAAACTACCCTACTTTTCAATCATTTCTACACAACTACCCATACAACTAACTTATCTATTTTAACTTTATTCTCTTTACTCCTCATCATTACTCCTATTATATCACATCATTTTCTATCAACTTGACAACTTCTACTTCAAAAACTTTTCATCAAAAGTTTTACCCATAACCAAACACACCCTTTATTTGTGTGACGTACTTGTAATTTTGCTAAAAGCATGAGCTTGTGTATCTCTGGAACTGATACGTTAGCATGTCATGTCCCTATTTGGAATTAGAAAAATCTGCAACTCATCAATTTCAAGCACAATGAATGAATCTGAACCTTAATAATGAATCCACGGAGGCATTAAGCCAAGCCATTCCAATCGGTCGGAAAAATAAGGCTCGGCTAACATCATCGGCTAATTACTTGAAATGGTTAGTATGTTCTCAGAAGAGGCACGCCGGAGACCTTGACAGCAACTGAACGGGCACCAAAACTCAACGTCTCACGCCAATCTCAACTGCCACCCCTACCAATCTTATTTTTAGACCATCTGAACTTTGGGTTATAATTATATTGCTTTGCTTCCCGTTTGGACAGCCCAATCTCTTATTTATCATCTGCACTCAATCTGGCATCCATGCCAAGAGCAGGCCCGAACGTGAAGCCACATCCCGAGTAGCGACAAGCCATCAATCCCAAATGGAGAGGAGACGCTCACGTGCTCGTCGTCGCTGATATTTATTACAAAGACCCACAGCAGGCCAGCAGCTGCTTTGGTAGCTTAACCCCACGGGAGTCAAGTCCTAACCACGGATTACAACCACGGTCAAAAACGTGTGGTTAGCAGACGACACTTGTAAGCTGTAATCCCCACAATCAAATCCAACCCCCTTTTCTCTTTCATTATTATAATAAAACCCCATTCTCATCCCTCCCCCACCTTTTGTACCCCTCTCTCTCTCTCTCAACCTTCCCAATTCCAACCGCTTGCTTGCTTTGCTTTGCTCGGCTTTCTTGTTTTCAAGCCATCGAATGCTAAACCCAACCCACTTCTGAAAACCCTAACCCTAAATGACCCCAAAAGCCGGAATATGGACTTGGCACCCAAGACCGAACCCCTCGAAAAATTCCCAAACCACCCTTCCTCCGACACCCATCTCCTCTTATCCTTCACCAACGGCGCAATCAAGCGCCACCACCCCACCAAGACTCTCTACAAGGAGTGCTTGAGGAATCATGCAGCCGCCCTCGGCGGCCACGCAATCGACGGCTGCGGCGAGTTCATGCCCTCCCCCCACTCCTCTTCCGCTGATCCCACCTCGCTAAAATGCGCTGCCTGCGGCTGCCACCGCAATTTCCACCGCAAGAGCGACGACACTGACGAGGACGATGAAGAGGAGGAGGAGGACGACGCCGCCGCCCACTTCACGCCCAAGCGCCGGAATTCCAGCTCCCCTCCTCATCCCCTCGCGTCCGCCTACTCCCCCTCGGCGCCCCAGATGCTTCTCGCCCTCAGCGCCGGCCATTCCGGCCCTCCCCCCGACGCCGACGGGCACCACCTCCACAACCACCATGGCGGGAACCACCCCACCACCCCGAATGCGACGCCGGCGGCAGTGAGGAAGCGGTTCAGGACGAAATTCACGAGGGAGCAGAAGGAGAGGATGTATCAGTTTGCGGAGAGGTTGGGGTGGCGGTTGCAGCGGCACGACGAAGGAATGGTGGAGGACTTCTGCAGGGAGATTGGGGTTGAGAAGAGCGTCTTGAAGGTTTGGATGCACAATCACAAGAACTCTTTCACTAAAAGGACTAGCACCACCCCTTCTAATCTCACAGAATTCAATCACCACGCCAGCAATGATAACACCACCTCCAACACCGCCAACAACAACGGAAATGCCGCTGATAACAAAGCCGCCCTCAACGCCTCTTCATCTTCCTCCTGAGCTTTTGAACGGAAGAAGAAGAAAGAAGAAAACCATTAAGATCTTCTTGTCTTTTTATTAATCCATCATCTTCTTCTATTTTGTCTTTTTACCTTTTTTTTTTTTCCAAAACCGCTGTTCTTTTGTTGAGAAAGAGAAGGAATGGGGATGTTCTGGCATTCTTTTCGGTGCAATTCGTTATGTAGGCTTGTATGGTTCTAATGCTTCAGATCATCCTTCGAAGATTCACCAGATTGGAAGCTCAATCTCGGCAACTATGGATTCCTCCATCTGATGGTCTTTTGCTATTTTGGTTTCTGATGGGTGAACTACCCGACTTGGGAATTTGATGGTGAGATCTACTGTTCAACAAAATCCGTTTTGGATTTTATTCGTTTTTGAACATTTACACGACAGGCGAAACCCATTTCTGATGATGAATGGCTGTTTATCATCTTTTCACTTCTTCATCTTCCACGTATCTGTTTATGGTTCTTCTGCAGCAAGCAATACTACCACCAATCAGATTTGGATGTTGCTGCTACCGCATACTCTGGTAGCTGTTATCCAATATTTTCCTTTTGTCTTTCCTTTTTATGAATTATCTCCCATTTCTTTTTATGGCCCCGTTAAAGTTAAACTGCTGTAACATTTTAAGCGGAGGCTGGAAATTTGGGCAGGAGGGCGTTCCATCGTTGGAAATTTGGAATGCGGACGATGAATGCAGTGACGGGAATCCAAGGTTGCACTGGTAGGCTGCAAGATTTGTCATTTGATATGGTTGGTGGTGGTGATTACTGGATATTATTGTCTATTTCAAATTCATATTCTAGATTCAAAATATACATTTTTTATGACCATGGGCTGTTGGGGAAATGCCAAAATAGTGCCAGCAAAAAAAATGACTGAAAGATTTCTCGGGATTTTTAGGATCCAGGCGTGTCTTGTGTGTCATGGATAGGCCAGAGCAGGCATGTGATGTAGCCGAAAAGTTGAACAATAGAGTAGGGGGATGATAATAGAAATTGATTAGACTTGCACAGTGCTTGGGAGAATATTGGACGCTTGGTTTGCACCCAATCAATAAGCTTGCTTAATTCTAATTACATCTCATGGATAAACGTGGCTTAGAAGGGAAGGGAATGTGATATTTAGGTGGGGTTAACCACCAACGGGTTTTTTAAATGCAAGCTGATGGGTAGATTCATGCCTTGGCTCTTTTGGTTGTTGGGAATTTATGTGGCATCTATGAATATTGTTGGTAGTTTGTTGGGGCGATTTTAATATATAATAGTGCAATCTCTTACGATTACTCTCCTGCCATACAGCATTACTTAACATCAATTAATAACACGGTCCCCTTAGGTTTCATGTAATTCCTATTTTTAATATATTAAAGCTTGATAGAAATTCACTTCATTTATCATATTTAACTTCATTTGTGTGGATAGAGGATTAAATTTCATCTAAATCAAATATGTCCAGGTTGCATTTGCTAATATATATTCATATGTAAATTATGGAATGCTTATTATATATTCATTTATATATATGTTAGAATATAATAATATTTTATAAAATAATTTATCCACATTTATGACATTTTAGATGGTTTAAAGGTTGAAAATACAACTTTAAAATTAATACTTAATATTAATTATTTTAATTATATTGATGTTACACATTTGTAGACAGAGTATTTTTATAATATAGATAACGTAAGGGGCTTCATAGACGTGAAGTTCATATATGTACGATTTATTTTACAATGATTATTACTTTTGTTGTTAGAATTATTATTCTTATCTATATTTTGATTAAGTGGTTCATTATTATTTCTTATCTTATCTTAACAAGACATTATTTGTATTTTCATGTCTATCTTTCTCAGCATCTAAATTATCCATCCCAACATTGATGCCTGCGGTAGCATGAATGAATGGTGAACGAATTTCGAAAGTTGTACTACTACCTACTGCCTAGCAAGTGTGAGCATGTGAAACATCGATTTAAAATTTAATTTATTTTTTCATCAAAAAAAAATAAAATTAATTTATTTACTTCATTTAACATAATTTGTTTAAAGAGTTAAAATTTAATCTAAATTAAAGTTTACTCGGGGTCTTATCATTTGGAGTTAATAAAAACATATTAAAATTTAGTTGCCATATTATTTTTTAAATAACCATATATATCTTGTAAAATATCCGACTATGAGCAACTTTATAAATTTATTATATATTTAATATATTCCAATTACTATCTCCCTCAATATCTCCTAATTAATTATGAGCCCGGTTGCTACCAGACATTTGCCCGCGTGTTAACTCTATGTGGCTATCGGGCAGTTGATCATGGGTTCGCCACCTTTCATGGTGGGTTTGGTTGGGCGAGAGTTTTTTCTCTCTTAAATACAAGTGGGAGCTTAGTCTCGAAATTTATGATTTTGGGTTTGTTTGGCAATTTAAAAAAGTTGTTAAGTTAAAACTTTTCACTCTCTATAACTATTTTTTTAAATTATTTTTTACACATCTTTCTATACAACAACCTTACTTTTTAATCATTTCTACACAACTACCAATACAACTAACCTATTTATTTTAAATTTAATCTCTTTACTCTTCATCATTACCCTTACAATATTATATTATTTTTTACTAATTTAATAATTTTTACATAAAAATAACTTTTCATCAAAAGTTTTACAACTTCTCAAAAACACCCTTTATGAATGAATATGCTTGATTGTACAATACCAATAATAATAATAAAAAAAATACTAGAGCCGAAGTGCTTAGCACAAATGGTGCTAGCGTTGGCCGCTGTGCTAAGTGCCATAGTTTTGATTTGGGTGTGAGAACTTTGCCTCCCATTTTTGCAGGAGTGGTGTCTTCCGTGGATGCATGGTTAGGTATACATTTGTTGAGAAAAATTGGAAAAATGTACCTGGATGATCGAGTTGTAAGATAAGTGATAAAAAATAAACTATCCTAACATTGGTGCTGGTATATCGTCACGATGAGACGAAAATTTGAAAATGGTAGTCGAAAATACTACCTAACAATTGTGAGCCCGTGAAACAGAACTTAAAAAAATTTCAATTCCAAGAATTTTTGTCTGATCTCATATTAAGTTAAATTTAATCTGGTTATTTCCTTTAGAATAATTTAGTTAATTAAAAGTTCAGATTTAATGTAATTACATTTTACACAGGATATTATCTTTAAGAGGTTAATAAAATCTTATTAAAATTATTAGTTGTTGTTAAATAAATTTTTAAATAATCATGCAGATCTTGCGAAATATTTCGACTCTATAAACTATTATATATTTGCATTCCGATTTCTACCCCCCTCTGCATCTCTAAATTAAGTATCCTGATATTGGTGCTGCTGGTCTGTCCTGATGGTGATGAAAATTTGAAAGTAGCTGTCGTACCTACTGCCTAACTAGTGTGAGCGTGCGAAACAAAAACTAAGAAGTTTTGATTCGTGGAACTTTTTTGTCTGCCTCTTCTCAATTTAATATTTATTCTAGTTATTTCATTTAGAATAATTTGATTAATTAATCAATTAAAAGTTCAAATTTAATCTCAATTAAAGTTTACTGAGTGTATCATTTAGAGGTTAATAAAAATCTATTACAATTATTTAGTTGTTATATAAATTTTGATAACCATGCATATCTTGTTAATCAATATATTATTACATAGATGAGAAACTATTAATTATTATAAAATTTTAATCATTGCATGAATGGATCTTTAGAGGCTATTACATTTCTCATGTAATAAAAGATACAACAGGCATAAAAAAAATAAACAAATGTGCCCTGATGGTACCTGACGTGGGCTTATAAGTTGCTCGCCCAAGTTCAAAGTCCTGTCAATTACAGGTTATTTATTTGCAATTTATTTGCATTTTCCCCACGTTGTAGGGGCTTTATAGATTTTTTTCCCAATGTGGGGTGTTTACAAAAATTCTCTTCATTTTGAGAGTTGTGAAAGTGTTTTATTTCGTTACTAAGTTCTCACATTGTATAAAAACCAATAAATAAATAAAAGATACAACAATTTTGATTAAAATAAATTTTGATATATAATCAAATAAAAATAACATTATGGTATTCTTCAGGGTGTTTAATATTTTTTGATCATATTACATCTCATCTTAATGATATTTTAATCAAAGATCAAGAGCTCTTACATCATTTTTATCTTATTTTATCTTACAAATCAACATCTAAGTATCTTTGTAATAATTTTTATTGCATTGAAGATAAAAAAAGATCAAATGTTCTTCACATAGGAGATCACAGCTCCCACAGGAGACCAATAACTCATATATATGACGAAGAAATTCTTTTTTATGGGATTTGAAGCTCCGATCATATAGCCATCTGGCTAGCACCGTGACCAATTGAGCTACGATCAATTGGTAAGAATTTTTAATATTTGAAAAAAAAATTTAATGAAAGTTTTAGAATGGAAGAAAGTGGTGTAAAATGTATGAGTGGGAAAAGGAATAAAAGTTAAAACAAATAAGATAGTTGGTAGACTTTTAAAACAAATAAGATAGTTGGTAGTTAATATGTGTTTCATTCAAGTTGTCCTGGTTTTGAATTAGGGTGGGAGAGCTTTGTCTTTTATTTTAAGTGGTGAAAATCGATTGTGTCAAATTAAAAAAATGTACTTTCGAATGATTGAATAGTAAATATGTAGCTTCTGAAACGGAATTATAAAAAAATATATTAGATAGTTATGCGGAAAGTTATTAATAAATTACTAATAATATAGAAATATGCGAAGAAATAACAGAACATTGGATAATTATGGCGAGAGAAAAAGCAATGGATGGAAAAGTCTGGTGAATAACAAATGTGGTCTCCCTCCCGTCTGGGATGATGCACAAAAGGTGGGTTGTTGAGTTATGATGAGAGCAAGGTCGCAGCTGTAATCGCGTTGGGCGGACACCCAGTAATTATTGTAGCGTGGGTTCTACTCTCAGCGAAGGCCTTCACAATAATGTTTTTAAACGTTGTCCACCCTGCGAATGATGTGAAAACTCTTCCATCCTCTATCTTTTTTTAATTTTTTTTTATGAAAAGGAAACACCCTGTCCCAATTCCCTAGCAATTTGAAAAGGAGATGGGATAGGATGATCCGAGTATTTTATTGTCAAAAAATTGTCTATACAAATTTTTTCTACCTCACCAAACCTGTTGATCCACAAAAGAAACAGAAAGAGAGTCAGCTAAGGCATGTGAAACAGCATTCCCTTGCCTTAGAACATGATGAGCAGTGACATGGTTAGAAGATGAAAGAATAGACTTTATCTCGTCAATCACCACACAAACAGGAGAGGAAATGGGGTCATCCGTAGTTTGGAATTTGACAAGGAGGAGCGAATCAGATTCAATTTGGAGTTTTGTCAGGTTGAGCTCCTGTCCCCATCTTGCTCTTAAGAGAAAAGCATGTGCCTCAATGAGTAGAGGCTCCATCGAGCCACATCGTCACCATCCTTTTGCAGCGATGAAGGAACTCCCAGAATCCCGGATGATAGCAACGAAGCCCATAGACGAATTCCGATGAAATATTTGAGCATCCACGTTAAGTTTAAAAGTGCCGTCCGGTGGTTTGGTCCATCTGGGGCCAATCAATCACGCCCCCCTGGATGAGGGGAGTAGCCCTTCGGTATTGCTCCAGATAATCCTCGCACCATTCAAGGGTATTGGAGAAATCCGGTTGCGTCCCTTCAGATCTTAATGCATTTCGCAAGAACCAACAACAGAGAATGAAAAAGGCAAGGTCGTTAGACCTATGACATGATGCTAGGGAAGTAATAATATCCTGAACAGTGGCCGAAGAGGAGATGCGCCTTGCGGCCCTCAAGCATATACCCTTAGTAAGGTCACACTCTGAAAATAAATGGTTCGTATCCTCTCCCTTTAAAAATCATTTAAATTGGATTGTTCACGTCTCAGATGAGATGGAATCTTCCGTCTTCAAAAAAAATAAAATAAATTAAAATTTTCTCATTCCAAAAAATAAAAATCTATTTTCCACTTTTAATATGATTTCTTTTTAATTACCATGCACTTTTTCTCATCTACAATAGGCGATAGTACTTTTTCCGTATCACATTTTCATCTCATCATCTTCTTATTCAACTTTAGGGTCGTTTTGGAAGGATATGAGGGACTTAAATGGGATGGATAAATTAGATAAAAATATAATGATGTGTACCAAAAATAAGAAATTGTTGTATTATAAATTCAAAAAATTGTATTAGTTTAAAGAGAAGTGATCCTGTTAACTCGAGCTAAATAAATAACTCTTTTAGCCTTCTTCAAAAAATTCATTCAAAATTTTTTTAATTTTTTTTCATACACTTGTTTATCTAAATGTATTCAATATATAAATCAAATTTTACCATGTTTGGATGTGTGTGTATATATTTTGAGATTTTTAAACATCTATTCAACTTAAGGTTATAAATACAAAAGATTGTGTTAGTTTAAAGAGAAGTGATCCTGTTAACTTGGACTAAATAAATAACTCCCTTAGCCTTCTCAAAAAATTCATTTAAATTTTTTTTATTTTTTCTTCGTACACTTGTTTATCTAAGTGTATTTAATACATACATCGAGTTTTTCCATATTTGGATAAATGTATATATATATTTTTTGAGATTTTTAAACATCTATGTGCATATTCAAAACATGTAGGTTAGGATGAAGATAGATCATTCTAGAATCAAGAGGAAGATGATAATTTTAGTGTGAAGTCAACGTACAAGTTGGCTATCGAAAAATTAGAAATACTTGTTGGAAGAACGGTTGAAGATGGGAGAGGTGTGGGAGATAAAATTTTGAAAAGGATATGAAAACTAGAATTACCAAAGATAATACAGATTTTTGGATGGAGGCTATATTTAGAGGCATTGCCTACAAGGGTCAATTTGGCAGGAAGAGGCATCCCAACGGAGGTATATTGCCCGTTATGCAAAAACAGAGAGGAAGTTGAAACAAGCTACCACATCTTTTGGAATTGCAAAGAAGTAAATTGATTGTTTAAAATACACACCTTTGAGCCTTTGTTTTCAACGCAAATATCAAATACATTATGAGAGCGCCTCAGCAACTTAAAAGGATATTTACCCTCTCACTCTCTATGTTACATGTTGCTAGAGGATCGAGTTGTTTAGGAATAAACGGCTACTGACGGACTGTAATATTAGTCTGCAGAATGTGATACATTGGAGTAAGGACTATTTCTATGAGACTTCAAATAGGCTACAAATGGAGAACTTTTTGGGTATAAACAACTCGACTAGGTGGACTAAACCATTGGAAGGCATCTATAAATTGAAAGTAGACAATGGTAACAACATCGATGTGAAGGGAGTGGAGTATGAAACTATCTTGAGGGATTGGAATGGGATAGTATAGGCTGTGAAAAGTTGGAAGGAAAAGGGTATCCCAGATCCAGTGGGGTAGGAAGCAAAAGCAATCTTAATTGGAATGGAATGGTTGGTAGAGATGGGTATAAGGAAAGAGGTGATTGAATCTGATTCTAAATTGGCTAAAAAATGGAACAGAAATCTAGTCTAACTATTATCAAAGGGTGAGATTAGAAAGCTGCGGGATCATTTTCAAGCTATTGAGTTCAGCCATATATTAAGGGATGGGAACCAAGTAGCCCACTACATAGCAAAATTAGCGCTGGACCTGACCTATGATAGAAGATCATGGGAAGATTAGATTACATCTTACATTCAAGACATGGTGTATAAAGAAAATGTGTATATTGCTTGATTTTTTTTGGGTTTGGTCCTCCATTTTTTCATCTCAGTTTGTTTGTTTTTTGGTGAGGTGAAAGAGTCCGAGAACCAATCATTGTGAAATTTCAACACCAAAAATATATATGTACATTTACATATCTAAACATGGTAAAACTTAAATATACAAAGATTAATAACTGTATGAAAAGTAAAAAGTAAAAAAAATATTTTAAATAAGTTTTTTGATGTGGGCTAAGCGAGCTATTTGCTTAGCCCGAGTTAACAGGATCATTCCTCTAATTTAAAAGTAATCAACATTGTCAACATATGGCAACCATTTGTCATAGTTTTTCTTTCTAACAAAATCTGGATCATCAATTGCTTTATTCATTTTTGTACTTTGAGATGATTTCAAGAAAATACTAGATACTCCCCTTTAGCAAAGAAATTGCTTCAAAAGTTGGGAAAGTGAATAAATGGGTGAGATTAGGGGTATTAATGGATTGTGTTGAAGCTCGATCTTGATCTTAATCTTAACCCATTTAAAATATTTCGATCATAATTTATTTATTAACTTTTTAAAAAACTTTTACTCTAACTTATTTATAACTCATTTAATAAATGAGTTGGCGAGTTGTTGATAAGCTGTATAGCAAATAACCTGAATGCCTAAATTTTAGTAGACGATGATCTCATTGGGAGAGATGAGAGAGCATTTGTAGCACAGAGGAAATATAAATAAAGCAATAACGAAAAAGTGGAATTAGAGCAGTCATTGAAAAATAAAAATTAGGTAATGGAAGGAAGACTTAGCAGGAGAAATAACTAAAAAGTTTACATTTATATATATAAAATTTTAATGAGTTAAACGAGTTAAATGAGTTGAATGAGTTAAATAGGTAAAACGGATTTCTAAACGAGTTGACGGGTTATAAAATTTTTAACTCTAATCTATTTATTTAATTAAATAGTTAAATGAATTAGTGGATCATAACTCATTTATTTATAAATCTTAATCTAAATTCATTTATAAATAGATTATATGAGCGGATTGAAGGGTTAACTGTAACCATTAACTTTGCTTGATGAGATTGAATTAAAGAAACACAGGAATGGGAACACAATGCGAAGAAGGCTTATCCGGATCGGCGCAACGGATTCTGCTGCTCCCGCCTTAAATGCATGCATGGATTGGATTAAGACGCAGTAACGACGAGAGAGAGCGGAGGGAAGCACGTGGCACATCCTCTTGTCCTCTTATCCTTCTCTAAGGCTTTTCGCGGCGCTAACCGGGAATTAGACCATCTGCGCGCACATATGAGTTAAACATAGTGTAATTTGCGGTACATGTAAATGAGACATTAATTTCAGAAGCCATTTCAGACGAGTCTAACACACACATATATATTTTTACATTTTTTTACAAAATTATTATTATAGTTATATCTAATATATAAATTAAGTTTTACAAATTTTGAAAATATGCATATGTTTATTTTGAATTTTTAAATATAAAAGTATTTTAGTCATTTAAAATTGTCGAAATATGACTAAAATATCCCCATAGTTAAAAATTCAAAAATAAATATATACATCTCTAAAATTGATAAAAATTGATTTATAAATTAAATATAACTAGATTAATTGTTTTGTAAATTTTTTTTTGAAAAACAAACAAAAAAATATGTTTTTGAACTAATTTAAAATGAGTCATTTCAGACCGGTGGCGGATAAATATATAGGATCAAAATTATATACATTTCAAATTAAACACGATAAATTAAAATTTTTTTTTGGCAAAGCAAGCATTAACTTCTCTTCGTAAAGCATGTTTTTTCGCTAATGTGGGCGTTACAATTTGCATGGGTTTTACCCGACCCAACCCGCAGGTCTTATATAACAATTAGCAAGACCCAATTAGGGTCCAACATAGGCTGGGTTAAGTCTAAACCCAGCCTGCCGAACTTAATAGAAATTAGTGTTAGGGCTAGACTTTTAGAAGCTAAGTATAAGGAACTCTATTTGTAAATAAGATTAAGAGTTCAACCATATAACGCGTAAGCAATATTTTTTATATTATTGATATTTATGTTTGTATATATGTTTGTTATATTGAAATTTTATTTGTGAAACCGCTGAATTTCATAGTTGGTTTTACACTTTATATTAAAGAGGAATAGATGGAGAACCTAAGTGAGAAAGTTATTTGTGGAAATTATGGTAAATTTTAATAAATGATAATCTTAGTTTTAGTAGTAAATTTGGAAGATAATAAGTTATATTATAACTACTAAAAGTTTGTATATAAAAAGGTTAATTTACAATTTTAAAAGAATGAGATTAATTTATTAATTTTAGAAAGTGTATGGTTAAATTATAATTTTAGAAAATAGTAGAGATAAAAGGGAGAAAATTGATTTTACACTTTATATTAAAGAGGAAGAGATGGAGAACCTAAGTGATAAATTTATTTGTGGAAATTATGGTAAATTTTAATAAATGGTAATTGTAGTTTTAGTAGTAAATTTGGAAGATAATAAGTGATATTATAACTACTAAAAGTTTGTATATAAAAAGGTTAATTTACAATTTTAAAAGAATGAGATTAATTTATAAATTTTAGAAAGTGTAGGGTTAAATTATAATTTTAGAAAAGAGTAGAAATAAAAGGGAAAAAATTAAAATTTTAGGAAAAGTAAAGACAAAAGAGGCAAAGTTATAATCTTATAAAAAATAGAAATAAAAGATTGTTTCAAGGGCAAGTAAACTAAAAGGTGAGATTGCCTAAATATTAGAATTGCTTCTAGAATAAGTAACATAAGTTCGATAAAAAAAAGAAAAAAGTAACATAAGTATGTGAGATTGCATAACGTTGAGGTAAATAAAACTTATATCAACACTGCTAAGGTAACCCTAGATACTCAAAGTTGGAGTTCAAGAAGATATACTCACGAGGCAAGGACAATAGGAGAAAGGGACACCCAAAAGTAAGTATTCTACTATTTTAATTTAATTTTATTAAGTAGCTCTAAATGTGGAAAATACAAGATAATAATAAAAAAATCAGATGTATAGATAAATGCGGTTCGGTTAAACGGTAGATTCTTTATAATATATTGTATATGGAGGATAATTATATACATCATTATGTATTTTAGGCAGTGTTGTAAGAACCGGACCGGCCGAACCGTTCCAATCCCCGGTTCGATTACACTCGGTTCGGTCTATATACATAAAACCGACCAAACCGGAGAACCGGCGGTCGAACAGTAACGTACGGTCGAACCGGATTCACCCGGTCGGACCCAATGCCTGCTCGGCTTCTCGTTTTCGCCCGCGAAACCCATTGTTGCTCGCTGACACCCGACGGCCGCCGATCATGTTGCTACCTTGCTAGTCGAGTTCTCCCGATTTGGAGCGCTGAGGAGATCGATGGGTATTTAACGACGGCCGACGACCAGAGGCGAGAATTGCTTTCGTCTCCCGAAGTCCCGATGAGTTCTCCCGATTTAATCTCGACGTGATTGCAGACGAATTGGATTTGGGCAATTGCAGCTATTAACGATGGGTTCGGTCATTTGGATTTGGGCGTTTAGGCTTCGAATTTGATATTTTGAATCTTTGATTGCAGACGCAGCTGCTGGCTTGCAGCGGCTACATTTGGGGCTGATGGAGTATCGGAACTAGTGCTCCGGTGGTGCATGGTTGTTCGGTGCTCCTGCAGCGCATTTAAAATTTTAAATATGAATTTAAATATTAATTCTTTGATAAATAATTTCAATAATATCGTATATCATCTTAGTTTAATTCACATTGTCAGTTTATCCTTTAATTTAATTTATCTAAATATAATAATCTACTTTGTTGATTTGTTCCTCATATTTTAAAATATAATTGTAGTCATATATGTACGATTTTTTCAATTAAATAATTTTATAAATTTGCCTAAATTATATTAATAAGTTAATACACTTTTCAACATTAAAATTTTCTAGCCCATTGACTCATAATTTTATATTTTCATTAAATCATATTATTTGAGTTTTATGTTCTATAGTTAAGGTATAAATGACCTTATAAGGAGCTGAGGATCATATTACAAGTGTTAAATTAGAATTAATTTATTAATATCAAAATTTAGATGCTGTTAGATTTTATTAGATCCGGTTAGATGCCGTTAGATGCTGTTAGACGTTGTTAGATAAGGTAGATTTCATTAAATCCTATTATCTGAGTTTCAAATTTTGTAATTAAGGTATAAATGACCTTATAAAGGGCTCAGAATCATATTAAAGGTGTTAAATTATGATTAACTTATCAATATATTTACTTAAAATTTAAAAATAATTTAATATTTATGATGTCATAAATATGTCATGCTGACGTCATCGGTTCGAACCGGTTCAAACCAGACCAGTTCATTTACCGGTTCAATCACCGGTTCGGTTCTGACAACATTGATTTTAGGTTAAAATATAATATTATTTATTTTATTTTATTTGCTTGTTTTCATAAATATGTTTTTCTAAGTATCCTCAATCTACATACCAAGTCTTATTATTTTATGATACTTTTACATATTTATTTTTTATTTTTAAGTCATTTTTGACCCTTTAAAAACTCAATTTTTAAAAATAAAAATTAAATATGCAAAGTATTGTAAAATGACAAATTTTAGTATATAGATTGAAGACACTTAGGCAAACATGTTTATAAAGAAAAATAAAATAAAGTAAATAAATGAATGTTATATTTTAAGCTAAAATACATCATCATATACATAATCCCACTCCATTACATATAACACAATCATACATATAGAGTTCTGTTGCATATTTGTTCCAGTCAAAACGAAAATCAGTCCATTTCATCTCAGATATTACATAAGTACAAAACGGCGATCTGTTTCATCTTGCTGTTGGATAATTAATGGTTGAGATATATAAATTATATATTAATAAATATAGTAATATTAACGGTACGTGTGTTATGATAATAATGCAGCAATAAAAATAACTATAAATATCGTTCCGATTATAAATAGAGGTCCGGTCATATATAATAGGCTCAGTATATTATTATTATTATTACAATATAATGTGAATATTAATAACAATATGATGGTTCATGTGGTTTTTAAATTAATATGTTCCGATTAATATGATGGTTCATGTGGTTTTTGTCTCTATTCTTCATAAAATTGTAATTTAGTCTTTTTTATCTCTACTTTTGTCAAAATTATAATTTACGCTACTCTCTCTAAAATTTACAAATTAACACAATCTTTTTAAAATTGTAAATTAACCTCTTTTATATGAAAATTTTAATTAATTATAATATTACCCATCCTCTTCCAAATTTACAACTAAACCTAGGGTTATTATTTATTATTATTTACCATAGCTTTCACAAATAATTTTATCAAAACTAGCACTCTTGAGTAGTTGCAATTAGGATTAGGATTTACCATCTAATATTGATTGGCAAAGTATGGTTGGTGCTTACAAAATATGTTGATGAATTTTTTATAGGTGTATTGACAATAAAAAATGGGAGGTTTAAGTTTGATGTTTGAGAAAGTTTGGTTGCAGATACGAGGTAATTAGAAATTTTGAAATTGAATTTTTAAAGTTTTATATGATTTTATATATGAATCGTGCTAATGATTTTAGTTATTCGGAACTAGGATTTAGAAAACCCTACACTGTTTTGATTGGATTTCAGTTTGAGTGAGTTTTATGTGGTTTATTATTATGTTTTACTTATTTCAAAGTAATTTAATATGTTAATTTGATTTATATATGAGAAGCATGGTTTAGCATGTTCTACATATTATGAAGTTATATTTGCCAAGTATATAGTTTTTGTGTATGACGTGAAGGTCAAACGATGAACAAAGATGAAAGTGTGAGTTGCAACGGCCACATTGGAAGTCATATATTAAAGTGAGCATCGTTAGGGCCACACACTATGTTATTAGAAGGGTGTGTTGCTATGGCCACCCGACTATATATATTATTGATGGTTTTATGATCCTTTACGTATGGAAAAAAACATAAGCATGTGTCTATTTCATTACCAGGAGTTCGTGTTAATATTGTTGATTTCCGTTGATTTTTACGGCTTTCTTACTTACCGAGTTTGCCTGGACTTACTCCAGTTTTATTATTTTTTTAGTTTGTCGGACGAGTAAACGATTCAAAGTATACAGATCCTAGATGAATAAATGAAAGCTAAATTTGAGAATGTTTATTATCTATATTAAGCATATTATATCATTTGAAGTGTACGACTAAAGTGATTGTATTGAAGTGATGAAATTAGAAGAGAGTTTAAACTAATGGTGTGATAGTTGATGTAATTTTATGATTACAAAAAGGCATGCAATTCTTAGATTATTATGCTTTTGTTGTAATTGAAATTGTCATTGTTGTAATTGAAATTGGCCATTTACCATTGAGATATTGTGACAGTAACCAATTAGTTTCTAGCACAAGTGTTCCTCATTTCCCTTAGTTTCATGGATCCTAGTTTAGTTTAGGTAGCAACCACCCATTGGTGGAGGCTCTAGTTTGTGGAGCAATACGATGTTATAGTTAAATTGGATTATTTTTATTTACGTGGATGTTTATACTAATATTATTTACTTCTAATTTTATTAGATTTCTTTCGGTATTATTTTAAAAATTATATTTTCTTCAAAAAGTATATTATATATTACTTCTTTTTACTTTTTAAGAAATTAGTCAGGCTAAGTATTATCATTTTTTCTTACATTATTTGTTGTTATTATATATTAATATGAAAATTTAAATTTATTATCTCGACTTAAATGAAAACTTTTCAACCTTAATTTTGACCTCAATCTAATTTACATAAATAAGAAAAGAGTATAAATTTTATAAATAGGATTCGGATTTGAGTTAGAATTTAGATTTTATAAAAGGATTAGAATTAAGGTTGAGCCAAACCCAAGGCGCACCCCTGAGCTTGGAGGCTCTAAATAGGAATGGATACTTCGTGCCACAAAATATTTAGAGAAACGTACTTCAAATCGGGGAACATATGGGACAACAAGGCAAGGAATGGATGTTCCTTTATCTGGAGGAGTATGTTGAGGGTGCTGCCATGGCTGAAACAAGGAAGGAAGTGGCAGCTAGGGGATGGAAGTAAAATCAATTTCTTCTCAAATTGGTGGACAGCGTAGAGAATCTCCAAAGTTGGCCCGCTCCCAGCAGACCTAAAAGAGAATATGAAGGTGACTGAAGTCATCAATAGCAGCTCAAAATAGTGGAATGAAGGGAAAATAGCAGGTGATGCTCGGTGGGAGATGATTAGACACACCACAATCCCAGGGGAAAAGCAGGAAGACAGATTGTCATGGGGATTAGAAAAAGACGACAATTATAGCGTTAAATCTTCTTATAAAATGATATTCGAAGAACTAAAAGGAGCCGGTTCTACCCCAAGGGATGAGAAAGAAGTGTACGAGCAGAGATTTTTTGCAAAAATCTAGAAGACGAACGTGTCGAAAAAGGTTCAGCATTTTGGGTGGAGGCTTTATACAGACTCTCTCTTAACAAGAGGCAACTTGATCAAGAGAGGAGTCCAAGCAGATGACTACTGTCCTCTCTGTCAAAACATTGAGGAAAGGGAACTCTGCCTTCATATCTTTTGGACTTGTCCCAAGGTAAACTCCCTCTTCGAGGGCCCAAACTTCTATAAAATTTCCAATAGGAATATCCAGGACATCAAGTCCATTTTGCTGACACTGTGCAAGGAGAGAGAGCAGTTCCCTCTTACGTTATTTTTCAGTGTGTTGGAGGATATGGTTTATTAGAAATAGGTGGGTAATTGATGGCCAAGTGGGGTACACTTCATGAATCAGTTCGATGGAGCAGGGATTATATAAGCAGGTATCAAAACTCAAATCTCCCGGATGAGGGGAATTTGATGTCCGATGACAGCAACAACTTGTGGTGTAAACCAAGACATGGCGCCATTAAGATGAACATTGATGCAGGGATTAGGAGCCATCAAATGGAGTGGGTTACAGTGTAGTAATTAAAGATTGGAACGAAACTTTTTTGGCAGCAAGAAACTGGTGCGGATGGGGGTTTTCGAACCCAGAGGAACAGGAGGCCAGGGTCATTCTATAGGGGATCCAATCGTTGCTGGAGCTGAATGGGCGGAAGGTGACAATTGAATCCGACTCCCTAATTGTTTTCAATTTTTAGAGCAGGATATTGAGATTAGATCGTTAGTGGCTGACACAATCAATCAGATCTCAGATCATCCTCATTGGTCGCAGCACCACATCTACTTCCTCGCTTGGTTCTTCTAGTTCTTGGTGTCAGGCTTCTACATTTGCTACGATATTTCTGACATTCCTTGGTTCTTCTAGTTGTTTCATCAAAAAAAAAAAAAAAGGGTTGAACTTGAACCCATATTGATTCACCCAGGATCAAATTGAAACGGGCCCAGATTTAACAAAGCAATTAAATAAGAAATTAAAAATTTTCTGGTTGGACCGTTGGACTGGGCAAGCTCAAGTTAAACGGAGCAGGATTCAAGTTGGCCAGCTATCCCCCTTATCCAATCCGTTAAGAAACAGGTTAGGATTGAACATTTTTGCTACATGGGTTGCAATTTGGAAATGCAACAACCCATTTAGTTTAATGAACGGTTCACGGGTTGATTGTTAACTAACTGTCTATACATTTAGGTATTTGTTTACCCGTCCAATACGCTAACAATCTACTACCCTTAAGTATATAAGAAGAAACCCTTGTCCAATCTCTTTTTCTTTCTCTCATGCACCTCTGATTTTTTGACCCCTATCTTGCCCACTTAATCTCCTCCTTGAATGTTTTAGCTCTTTATCCTCCTCATCTTCTCCCTTTCTTTATTTATTATCTCCTCCCACCCTTTTTGCACATTTTCTTCAAGAATCAAGAGTTCAAGTTTCATTGTTATAGGTCTATCTTCCTCCCTCTGTATTTATGTTATATATTGTTGATTTGCTTCTTTTTCGTTCCTTAAGACATATACAAGCAATAGCAAAGGAGTTGAGGGTTCGGGTTTTTATATTATCGAGTCTTTTGAAATTTGCTTCTAGAAATTGAAATTTCGATTGATTTTGGTTTGTGATGAAAATTTCTTATCTAGGTTGTCATTTTAATCTATTTGAAATGCATGTTTAAGTTATTTTTATGTGGCCTATGTATTGTGAACTTGTTGCCTATTCTAGTCCCAGTGGAAGTTCACACTTATTCCATTTTTTCCATCAATACTAACCCATTTAGCTTTGAGAATTCATAGATTTTGACCTTTGCTTACAACTTGTTTACAACTCACATAGATAAATCATTAGTAACTGACTAGCCTAGTAATTGAATGAGCTGTAAACAAATTAGGGTCGAAGTTTTGCAAAGGAATTAATAAATGAATTAGGGTTAAATTGAGAATTTAAGGCCAACTTTATCTAATTGGAACCCAGTCAAACCTGTTCAAGTTGCACCCCTAAAAAGCACACTTATGATTATCTTGAAAGCAAAAGAAGCTTAAAGATGAACACCCAAATGAATCCTTACTCGTATCATTGTATTTGGATAGAGGTTATTCGGGTTAGAAGCTAAACCCTAACTTTAACTCATTTTAGAAGCTTCAATCTTAATATGTTTATTGATCACTTATAAAAATCTTAACTCCAATCTTAATCTATTTAACATAAATATATTGGTTTATGAGTTAGTACTGAATTGACAAAATAGGTTGCTAAGAATTGGTAACATGGGTTGAAAGATAAAAGTGAAATAATAAATTATTTAATTTTAATCATAAACAACACAATAAAAATTTCTAATGGTAATGATTTACTTCAATTTAAAAGATTAATTTTCGTAATTATTTTTAATGGGGATATTGATTCTATTCTCAATAAGTATACATATACTTGTAACATAAATATCAAAAAAATAAAAATATTAAAAAATACCTGTGTATAAATATTATTTAAAGATCATTCTTACTGACATGTTTTATTTCACAAGGATGCAGAAATCCCAAGCACATGCTGGTGCTCCAGAAGTTTGAGAATCAAATCCAAGACCAAGGCCTATTATATGCAAACGTTCATTTTTTGGAACACACTGACAACTTTTCTATTTAATGAGAGATGCAAGTTCCAGCCCATTTGATCCAGCCCAGATATCATAAGGCTAGAAGGACATCCTAGCCCATCATAGCGTCCGCGATGAGTGCTACACCTAGATAAACTAAAAGAAATTTTTTATAAGAGTACGATTAGACCAACTATGCATTATGAGGCAAAATATTATGCAATTAATGAGTGATAAAATGAGATAAAACATATTAAGATTATTTAATCATGTTAAACATAGGCCTAAAATGACACCAGTTGGGAAGACAAAATTTATCCAAATAGAAAATGGTAAGAAAATGAGAAGAATACCTAAGAAACATGAATAGAAATAATTAAATAGGATATTAAATTAAAATATTAAAGATTACTGAACATTTAGCCTCCAATGGAAAAATGGCTTATGATAATGATGATGATTATTATAAATAAGTAATACTAGTTGGATAATGGAGTTCATAAGTTGCACAAGTTCAAATTGAATAACTCATTTATTAACTTGGGTTAAAGAGGTTACATAAAATGGGTTACTGGGATGAAAAATCTCAATGGGCCTCTTCAGAATCATTCTTTTGGAAAGTAAAAAAAAAATTATATCAAAAGATAGAAAGTAATACAATAAACGAAAAATTAAAGTTGTAATGTATTGAGAATGGGAAATTTACATGATAGGTAGAAAACATTTTTTCAAATAAAGAATCTTATCGTGAACTTAGCATTAGGCTGATTGGTTTCACATGAGGGTTTGTGGCCGAATGATCATTACCGACCTCCAGTATTTAAAAATTCAAAAAATATATATATATATATGTCTAAAAATAGTAAAATTTAGTTTATAGATTAAATATAACTAGATTAACGTGTTTATAAAAATTTTTTTCAAAAAAAAAAATAAAAAATAAATATTTTTTGTGATTTCCAAGCGGTCGTAAAGGATCGGTGCTCGGGTTTGTGTGCCCCGTCATCAGGTCTCAAATCCCGCGGCAGCCACGGAGCAGCACCCTTCGAAAAATCCAAAAAAAAAAAAAAGAATATAAAGAATCTCATCCGATCTCTTTTTCATTCTATAAAGGGCAAAATTCTAATTCTTCACAGACCGCGTCTGCTCAGCTGGTTCATGCGTACTAACCTTGTGTACAGTGTACACCCCCTCGCTCTGACACCAACACATGCCCGCATAGATCTCGATAATTCCAGCTTTCCATCTCTTGATGGGCGATGGGCCACCCTCACCATCCATAAATCCTAGCCGTACGTCTGACGAACGTCATTCATCCAGTCATCCTACTAATGAAAGGATTGACTAAACACCGGCTCATTACGCCACACCCAATTGATTAAGGTGGTCCTTCCTCACCCATATAACTCATGACATGTGGAAATGTACATCTTACATACACGCATGCATGCATGCATGCATATGTACTTACATTTCAGACCTTGAATCTTTACCATCGATCTTGTGGCCCCTTGCCCATTGTAGGGGAGGAGTCGAAAGGATAATGGCCATCAAGTCCGCACAGCTGTCTAAGCAACGTCATGGGTTCAAATTGAGTTTTGTTTTTCATCTATGGAGTGTGGCCTCTGTGAGTATAATTATTGCTAGGTCACATTTAGGAATATGACTGTATCCTTATGGGGTGGGACACAAGGATACACATTCTCTCATAAATAATTCAACAACCCAATAATCTTATTATTTTTTTAACTTTATCTTTGTACTCTAATCATTTTTCTTTGGGCTATTTCATTTATTCTAAATTTAAGGTGTGCTTATTTATACTTAAAAGTTTCAATTTAAAATTTTTCACTTTTCACCTTTATTCTATTTTTTAATTATACATTCATATTTTCTAATATAATTATATTATTTTTCAATCATTTGTACACAACTATCCGTATAACTAATTTATCTAGTTTAACATTATTCTTTTTAATCTTCACCATAACCTCTATCATTTCATATTTTTTCTCTTTAAAAACTTTTACATAAAAAAGTTTTACCACTTCCCAAATACAGAGTTTAATTCTATGCTCGGCTCAATGCTCTTGGGTGCATATACTCATTTTTTTATTATTTTTTGAAACTTTTTTCATGAAACTGTTAATTTAATTGTATTTAACATGTGTATTAATTTTTACCATTTTTAAAGATTTTTAAATTTTTTTCGAATTTTTAAAAATTAGTGACATTTTAGCAATTTAACATTTGTGTAAAAACATTTTTAATTTTTTTTTTAAATGAATATATGCACCCTTTAGCATTGAGGCTCAATGCTCCCGAGAGCATACAACCGACCTCCCCTAAATACACCCTTACCATTGTCATTTCATATCAATTATGGAACTTCTAAAGGAGGTATTTATTTACTTAAAATATTTTTTAATTCAAAACTTTTTATTCTTTCTAATTGTTATGTTTTAAATTATTTTTTCACTTTTCCTGTACAATTACTGTACTTTTTAATTATTTCCATACAACTATTCATGCATCTAACATATCTATCTTAACTTTATTCTTACTACTCTTATTATCATCCTTATTCTATTATATATTTTCTTTTATTTAAATTTTTTTTCATCTAAGATTCTACGGACAGTGACAAACACGCCAAAAAGTATTGTCTTTTATTACCGAAAGTTACAGTCAATGAAAATCTGTTTCGTCAAATGGTAAAAAAACGTACGATTCAGTTTTCAAATGTAGAGTATGTTGGGCAATCCACAAAAAATGTCAAGTTAAAACTTTTCAATCTAAAACTTTTCACTCTCCATAACTATCATATTTTTTAATCATTTTTTCACATTTTCCTATACAACTACCTTACTTTTCAATCATTTCTACACAACTATCCATACAACTAACCCATCTATTTTAACTTTATCCTCTTTATTACTCATCATTACCCCTATCATATCACATCATTTGACAACTTTTACTCTCTAAAACTTTTCATCAAAAGTTTTATTCATTACCAAACACACCCGTAATCGCGAAAAAAAAACAAAAATCGTATCTCTCACTTATTGCTGGTTTGACGGTAGAGGGGAGAATATAATTTTTTCCACTGCATTCATTGACAAGACATTCAATTAATTACTTGGGACCTTATTTTTTTGTCCAATAAAAGTTTATTTGTCATTACTCTGTGCAGGTGCAATTATCCTTTGCTAGTGTGAACAGTAAGTGGAAGTGCAAAAAGTCGACTTATTATAACTTAATTATCTTTTTTTATTTTTTTATTTTTTTATTTTAATTATTTTGAAAAAAATACAAAAAGTCAACTTATTATTTACTTGATTGTTCTATTTTTACTTTTATATTCAAATCAATTTATCATATTTTTCCTTATAACTAATTTATCTATTTTTATTTTATTTTCAATTTTATTTCTATCATATTTATTTAATTCTTATTTTCATTTTCACCGTACCAAACACACTAAATTTCTTTTTAAAAAAATTTGTTTATTTTCCTTCGTGGATATTTTATTTGATATTATATATACTATGATATCTAATATTACAAATTAGGCCCTTTCTCAACTCTCACCCTTGAAGAGATATCTCATAAATACCCTCACACTTGGAAGGACAATTATATAAATACCCTTGTTACTAGGAAGACACGTACAGTAGACGTATGAAACTACTTCCTCGTTCCCCACCACCAGGGCAAATGCCCAATGGCTTCGGGTATTTGAATAATACAGAAAATTACTTTCATCTGTAACATGTCAAATGTAAAATTATGAGGTTCTTTATAATTATATTGTTAATATTATAAATTAAAAAAGTATTCCAATAAATTAATTTTTTGCATTTAATTTAAACAAATATTTTAAACACAATACATAATTCATATAATTTTATTTTTTAAAATGAAACCGAATGGGAGGCAATCCGCATCCAGCTCCACCGAAGAAAACCCTCAGTTATTTTACGTTCGTGGTTTTTCTTTAAGTCGTTCCCATTCTGGGTTTTATTCTGGGGAGTTTCTAGTCTTACCATAAAAGGCCCCCCCAAAAAAAAAAGGATTGGGCCAAGATATATTAGTCTCGTCCTCAACAGAGTAGCGATTGCTACTTGCGCTAAAGTCACCAAACCACTTACCACTTACCACAGGGGCAGTGCCCTGATGGTCACGCTCCTGGATCCCATGGGACAGCTGGACAGGGGCGCGTTCCACTCGCGCTGGATGCGGGTTCGATATTTGTAATTTTCGGCCTTTGGTGGTGGAAGTATTTACTGAAAATTCTCTTTATGATTCGAGAGTTGTGAAAGATGTTAGATTATACTATAAAATATTACAGTGTATAAACACTAATAAAAAAAAAAGTCCGGAAGCACTTGAGCTCTTGAAGAAGCCTGCCAAGCTTCTCCAGTTATTAGCCAGATGCAGTGGAAGTCTTCTAGCACTGACATCCGATCTCGATGATTTTCATATTGTCGTAATTGAGAAATGTACCATGCATGAAACGGGGGCTGATTAGCTCCCATCTCTTTTTTTTTTTTTTTTGATATTTTTCATAAACATATTTTCCTAAATACATTTAACTCATATATCAAGTTTTACCATTTTACAATATCTTTGATCATTTATTTTTTTATTTTTAAAAATAAAAGGTTTTCAAGGGTTGAAAATGACTTAAATACTTCTATGATTTTTAAAATTAAAAAATAAATATATACAAAATTCGGGACCCTGGTTCAATGCACCCGGGTGTACTTTACCCCTTTTTTCTTATTTTTTTTGAAAATTTTTTACACGATTGTTAATCTAAATTTTTTCGAAATTTTTTTTATGAAAATGTTAATCAAGTGTATTTAACACGTGTATAAATTTTTATCATTTTTGGAGATTTTTAGATTTTTTTTAAATTTTTTTTATAATCAGTCGTATTTTTAATAATTTTAAATTACTAAAAATGCCACTGATTTTAAAAAATCTAAAAAAAATATCTAAAAATCTTCAAAAGTGATAAAAATTTATACACATGTTAAATACACTTGATTAAGATTTTCATAAAAAAATTTTCAAAAAAAGTAAAAAAAAAAAATGAATGAAGTACACCTGGGTGCATTGAGCAGGGTCCCAAAATTCATAAAATACAACTTGTGATATGGGTTACATACACCTAGGAAACACATTTATAAAAAAAAATAATAATAAAAAAAAAGAAACATCATATGGGGCTGACATGGCATGTAATAAGTTCGCAAACGGTATTAAACTATATCCAAATGCATCTCATAAAAAAGCTTTGAGGCTGACTCTACGAAAGGAATAAACAGAAGAAGCCTATCTTTAATTTCTCCTACTTCATTAGCAAACTCGAAAAAGTGTCCGATTATTTATCGGTCCACATCAGTGGTCTGGATGACCAAAAAATATCCTCCGATAGCTGGATGTCCCTCTTATGCTAGACCTATCAAAGGTAAAAAAAAAATTTCAAGGTACAACTTTTTCACCTCAAAATTTTTACTCTCCGTAACTATTCTATTTTTTAATCAGTTCTTTACATTTTCCTAAATTTTCACTCTCCATAACTATCCTATTTTTTGATTATTTCTTTACATTTTTCTATATAACTATTTTACTTTTCAATCATTTCTATATGGTGCATAATTAAATATGCCTTATCATATGTAGGCTCTTTATACAATATTTGTTTTTATCATAAGCATACTTTTGTAAATGTATTTAATCAACATATCAAGTTTTACTATTTTATAATATTTTTACGTATTTATTTTTAATTTTTTAAAACTAAATTTTTTAGAGGGTAAAATTGACTGAAATACCCCTGGAATTGATGATTTTTAAAAATAAAAAATAAGTATGTAAAATTATTGTAAAATGGTAAAACTTTGTGTATAGGTTAAATACACTTTTTAAAACATATATTCATGAAAAAACTGAAACGAACAAGAAATAAAAATAAAAAATAAATATTATATAGAAGCCAATATACAACTTGTCATATATAAACATGACTCTTTCTACACAGCTACCTACAAAATGTTCTGAATTTTGAGGATGTTTGACCCAATCTATTTTACTAAAAGTTTTTGCCGTAAAAGCTAAATTAAATGCCATAAAAGAAACTTCCGAACAGGTACTCATCACTTAATGCACAATATGCGGAAAATCTATCCCTAACTTTCATTAAACAAGCTCTCCTATGTATATCTCTTCTATGTAAAGTGTAATTTAAGCTCATAAAACTCAGAGTCATTTCATCCTCAATTCTAACTTTATTTATGAAATAGAAATCCTAATCCAAACTTTATTTATAAAATATAAAACATTAACCTATTTATAAATTATAAAATCCTAACCCTATTTTTGAAAATTGGGTTAAACTTGAATTTTGGATTGAAATTTGAGTTAACAAATTTTTATTTGATTTAAGAATGATAGATTTAAAATTTCTTATAAGTATACAATAATGATAAATCATATAAGTAAAAAATATAATACATAGCCTTACTACAATTTTTTAAAAAATAGAACTTTAATATATTTTTAGCAGAAAAATTAACATTTCAAAATAAGATAAAAGAAGAAAATTAATAAACTAAAAAAATAGTAGAAATATAAAATAGATGTAATATAAATAATATGATTTATCTATAATATAACTTTGACATGACAAACATGTACAAATATAAATTTAAATAATACAAAATAAACAAATATGAATAAATATTATTGAAATGTTATGTATATAACATATTTTATATAACAATGAAAAAATCGATCTTCAATTCGGGTTTTCTTATGCTTTAACACTGTGCTTATTTACAAATTGAATTTATGAGTTCAGGTTCTAAAAATACAAACCCTAATATCTAAAGTTTTTTGGTTTAGAATACAACTCAACCCAAGTTCCTCCTTGACTTCAATGAAAAACCTCATTTTGGTAGGTAGACCATAGATTAAAAATTAGTCTTGATTTTAAGAAAAATAGAGTTGTTATTCTATATAGATCGAGCTAGCTTTTATTTAACTTGGTAACATAGAAGTATTTCCATATAACTTCTTCCAATTTTAAGATTTTGATGCTTGATGAAAAATTTAATTAATTAATTGTATTTAACATTATTTACTTAACTAGAAGACCAAGTTTTTTCCAAAACAAATATGTGCATGAGCCACATTTGCTAAAAAAATAAGTATAATTATGTGTAAATTAGGAAAAATGATTAGATTAATTCAATATGTATTAAAATGTAATAATACTTTATAAAATCATTTATCTACGTAATAATGATATTTTAAGTGGTTTAGATTTTGAAAATATATTTAAAAATTGATATTTAATATCAAATTATTTTATTAGGTTGATTTTACATATTTATAGATGGAGCTCATATATAATAGTACTAAACAAGTAAAAGAGTTTTATGATAATATAAATGATATTAATCATTAAGACATTAAAAATAGAAAAAGTTACATAAGATATGAGTTTTATAGAAGCATCCCATGTTTAGATAACTTAAAATCATGTACTGAACGTTCGCATTTACAACATGATTTTAGGGATACTTCATTTTGTTTAAAATTTTTTCTTTGTAAAAGCTACTATTTGGATAGCTAGGAAGACAATAATAATATTATTATTATTGCATTTCAAACAATGGCGGATATAGGACTTCAATTTGGTGAGAGGGCAATTTGAACTAAAGGGACCAGAATTTTGTTTGAGGCTAAGTAAAGGGAGAAATCATGATGTAATAAACTATAACTTTGGAGTATTTTTCAAAATTTCAAGGGTTATCATAATTTTTAGGATCATTTTTGTTAATGCAAATTTAGAAATAAAACGAGGTAAAGTAAAACTCAATATTGATGTAGGTATGAAGTCTGAAGCAGATTTATGTAGGATTGCAATTATTTTGAGAGATTCTTCAAGTAAATCATTAGCCGTGAAATGTTAGATTTGGAAAGGGATGAATGATCCCTTTTGGTTGGAATCCAAGACAATGATGCTGGGCATTCTACGGCTTAAAGATATGAATTCCAGGTAGGTTATATGTGAAACTAATTCATCTATTCTCAGCAATTTTCTTTTAGGCAATGTCCAAATTTTGTCAAATGTAGGATACTTGATTAATAGAATCGTGGAAATTAGTAGGCAGTTTAGGAACTATGATTTCTTTTGTGTATCCCGTATTGGAAATTCTGTTGTACATACATTGTTAAATAGGCATTACAGCAGGGCATTGGGGAGTATACTTGGAGGAAAATTCCCCCATTGTATTTTGATAGGGAGTAGAAGCATGTAAAGTCATTTTGTTGTTGAATGAGATTTCAGACTTGTCGCATCCATATCAATAATTTTAAAAATATTTTACATCATGCCAATGTTCGTTGGTTTCCATCATGTTGTTTATAATAAACAAAATCAATTTTAATGATGTTTATAGTGACGAAATTCGTAAGACATAATATTAATCTATTTAATTCAAGGAACATTCAAAACTAATTAATTAATCATAAAAACGTCAATTGAAAATTTCCACCATTACGATAAAGATTAACGAAGTCGTTTAAATGCAAAATATTTTTAAAGAGGAGTGATCCTGTTAGGCTGGGCTAAGTAAATCCCTGCTTAACCCACTTCAAAAAATTCATTCACAACAATTTTTTTTTACTTTTTTCTTCATAGATTTATTTATCTAAGTATATTTAACATATAAACTAAGTTTTACTATTTTTGGATACGTTTATATATATTTTTTGAGATTTTTAAAGATATAGGTGTTTTAAATACATATATACACATAGATGTTTAAAATTATCAAAAACTATATATACATATCCAAAAATAGTAAAATTTGATTTATATGTTAAATACACTTAGATAAACAAGTATGAAGAAAAAATAAAAAAAAGTTATTATGAATGAGTTATTTGAGATGGGCTAAGTGGGACATTTGCTTAGCCCGGACTAACAGGATCATTCCATATTTTTAAAAGTCACTAACATATATTCAACAAATTTAAAATCAATGAGATAGATGTATAATATTTTGCTTTTGAGTTAATGTGAATGCAAATAACTCTAATTTCATGGGCTATTACGAGGGGTGCAACTCAGGTTCACCTCAACCCTAACTCTAACTCTATTTATAAAACATTAATCCTAACCATAATTCTAAATCTAACTTTAACTCTATTTGTAACACCTAAATCCTAAACCTATTTTTAAAAATCAGGTTCAGATTGAGTTTTAAGTAGAAATTTATATTGATGAGTTCATATTTTACTTTAGAGTAATAAGTTTAGATTTTCATATGAACGTATAATAATAACAAATCATGTAAGTAAACATATTAATATATAAACGAACTATAGACGTTTAAAAAATATAGCAATATAATGAATATTTTTAGAAAAAATTTAATATTAAAAACAAGATAAAGGGAGGAAATTAATGGATGTAAAGATAAATTATAGAAACAAAAGATAAATTAAATGAAAATAATATACTTTATTTGTAATATGATTACAATATGCCAAATACGTATTTAAATATAAATATAAATAACATAAAATACACAAAATAAAAAATATTGTTTAAATATTATGCATATAATATATTTTATAATAAATAAGAAATGGAAAATCGGGCTCGGGTTCGGGTTCACTTAAACTCTAATACTTTCGTATATGTAAATTTTGTTCCTTTGGTTTGAGTTGTAAAGAAACAAGTTTCAATGATGTTGGAAATTAGGTTCGGTGGGCCGAGTTCAGGCTCAACCCAGCCCAAATTACACCATAACTTCATGTGATTGCAAAAAGTATTTTTTAGCAATAACAAAAAAAAATATTATGACAAAAGTTGTACTCCATGCAATAATTTTTAAAAATTATTAGTAAAACTATTTTTTTGCAAAATCCACCGGTAGAGCCACATAGAGCTGGAGGTAAATATTATTTTTCCATAAAAATTATAAAATTAAGATTTATTAATATTGAAAAATGAAGAAGTGTATTAAAAATTAATTTTTTTTTTTGAAAATGGGAAATCTCATGGGATTCAATTGGCCGGATAATACGGCACAGGCCATCATATAATTCAAATGCAGTCGAAGATGAGCCGGTTCGCCTGCTGAGCTCTACGTATTTTTTCCCGGGTTCCAATTCAATGAATCGAGCCTCAATGCTCTCGGGTGTACTTTACTCATTTTTTTTAAATTTTTTTTGAAATTTTTTTTACAGAAATGTTAATGTAAGTGTATTTAATAATTTTTACCAATTTTGGAGATTTTTAGATATTTATTTCGGATTTTTTTAAAAATTACTAAAATGCTACTGATTTTTAAAAATCCGAAATAAATATCTAAAAATATCCAAAAATGGTAAAAATTGATACACATATTAAATACACTTAAATTAACAAGTTCATGAATTTTTTTTTAAAAAATATAAAAAATAAATATATGCTCCCGAAACATTCAGGCTCGGGAGCATTGAGCTTAATGCTCCGGGTGCATTGCACTAGAACCCTTTTTTCCCAGCATATAACGTTGCCACGCGCTTAGCCGCCCACGTGAAGACCGCGCACATAATCCCGCGAGTGGCTAGTCATAACTCACACGAGCAAAAATGAGCGGATCCAGATTCTCGATTCTTGTTTCCGCTAAACTCAGAGTTAAAATTCTCGGCGCCTTAATTTTTTAATATGAGTTTTGAAAGCGACGCAGGAAAAAAGTTGAAATGAAAGGGGAAGGAAATTTTGCAAATTAGGCTCTTTAAGTTTACTTGATTAACAATTAATCACATATTAATTTCTAAATTTTTAGAATGACAAACATGCCTCTTAAATGAGAAAGGAGAAAAATTATAAATAATAAAAGCAGAAAGAAAAATCTAGTACAAATTTATGAAAATTCAATTAAATGTATAAAGAAAATTAAAGCTAACAAAATTTAAAATCGTATTTTCCAATAAAATCAAATAAAAGCTGAACAACAAGTCAATCAACCAATCCAATAAAACCCATCTCCTTTTACTCTATGCGCTTCCAGAGTCCACCATGGCCTTCAATCAGAGTTATCGATTGTAGGCCCAAAAAAGCTGGACAGGCTTAATTAGTTTGGAGTTTTTCACATGTACCTGAATAGTTCGGGTGAATTGCAAGCGCATTTTGAGTTTTCAAATTGTATCGGTGCAGACACAGAATTGCAAAAATATCGTTTTTGTTGAAGGATTTTAAAATAACGGAAATGCCTCAATGAACAAATAAAATTATAAGATGCATGAAATTACCTTTAAAATACACAAATTTTTAAAGAATATGCTTCACAATAAATAGATCTATTTGATGTGAAGAATATTGATAAAAATTATTTTTTATATTTTAAGGGTAATTTCTTGCATTTATTTGCAAGGTCATTTTTGTTATTTAAAATTTTTAAAATAAAACTGATGCGCCTATTCAAATAAATTGCGTTGGTATAGATGCACTTTTTTTAAAAACTCATGATATGCTTACAATTTTGGCCTAAATCACAAATTCAGTTTCCCACATGTAGGTTGAAAAAAAGATGGTATATTTTAGGTAAGTGCAAGGAACCTATGCCGGTTTTAGAGCATTTAACATCATTCATATGAATGAATGAAATATCTTACAAAATCTCAAGAAAAATGTTCCAAATATCATATAAAAACGACAAACATCATAACTTACAAAACTCAATCCATAGAAAGGTGCATCTCATTCAATTCAATTAGAAGCAAACAACACAGACCTACATACATTCGGGATGAAATTAGGGCAATTTGCCTACTATTCCAAGGAAAGATGGGCAATAAGAGGGCCCTATGTTCTAATCAACATTCCGTATGTTCTAACATGGTGGATGCAGAGAGGGGCCAATGTTGCGAAGGAGAATGTCAGCCCCCAATTCCAATCGGCGTTCTATACGTTTCAACACGGTAGGTGACAATGGGTTGAGTATGAAGCTAGGATTAAGTGTGAATTAGGGTTTTAAGAATTTTAATGAAGGGAAGAGAAGAAAAGATGATGGACTGAGACTTTCGTCCAAAAATATCATTTAACATCTAGGCGTTATTTGATGTTGGATTTTTAGTATGTGCATTATGAGAATACACTTGATTTGATATGTAGGATTCATAAATGACTGGGTTAATCTACAACTAAGAAAAATTATGGGCCTAATTTGCAAATATATCCCTGAAAAACATTAAAATCACCCACAGGTAGTTTGGCTTACTTGGAAGGTAGGATGATTGACGAAGTGCTCAGCATATTCCTTGTGCCAGAACATATCATTTAAGACTATGAACCATGTAGAGCAGGTTGGGAATTTGCTTGCGCTAGACACTATGCATGTGGAGTGATTTCTAAGAAATACATATGGAAAGAGAGGATTACATCTTCTGCATTATTGGATATTTTCATTTTTTTTTTCCAAAGAAAAAAAAATCCAAAACCTTGTCCTAGAAAACCATCCTTCTTGTTCTTCTGTTTCTCAATAATACTAATGTATTTATTCTTCAAGTTAAAATCTTTCAGCGGAAGTACTATTCTCTACGAAGTTAGCATTGAACATGGAAAGAAGCAAACAGATATTTCACTTGTTAGAATAACTCTGACGAAAGACAAAACTCAGCAATATTGTCATGTTTTCTCTTTTCCTTTGCTAATGGAGTAATTAACTAGAAGAAGATTAAGAGATCCTTATCAATAATATGTCACTCAACAACAACCAAAAGCACACTCATAATCAAAATTAAACCAAATCGTGATTTGATCAGGGAAAAGTAAAAGGAAAAAAATCTTACAAGCCATTGGTTGTGAACCCCATGATCGGCATCGCCACCGTGCTCTTTATCATCATATATCAAGGCGATCATCACTTCCATTCTCTTCCTCATCATACATATATATAACTTTCATTGGCTGTTGATCAACCCCTCCTCTCAGATAGAAGCATACCCACGAGATCTTGTAAACAAGTGTTCAAAATTCAGAAAGATTTATTCAGTGGCTAGCGATGCATGCCTCAAACATTCAAATACCCCCTGCAACATCCCACAACCTATGCATGAACAAACAAGCACATCACAAGAATGGAAAATCGAGAAGAACGGAGCCGCACATCGGCAGACAAAAACCAAACGCTCCCACCGCCAAGCCCAGCTTGACTTGGCTACTTCCCTGTTTTATAAGGGGAAGTGCACTCCCACGAGTCGTCGCTGTCAAAATCTCTCCGGTGGAAGTTGCGGTGGCAACCGCAGGCCGCGCACTGGAGTGCGGCACTGGTTCCTTCTTCCCCACCGGCCATGAATTCTCTGCAGCCATCGACGGCAAACCCTCCGATGTTCGCCGCATGGTTCTTCTGGCATTCGCCGTACCTAGAGGCGCTGCTCCGAGCATTCGACGAGCTCCCGGTGCTCCGAAGGGGGTGTTCGCCTTTCTTTGGAGCCTGTTGACGCTTCTTCATGCTCTTTGAAAACCTAATTCACTTGTTCAGGGACTTAAAATGGAAAGGAAGGTAGATTTAGAAGAAGAATCTAGCTACCTTCCCCCTTGGTCGGTGTCTAGCCCTAACCCTAAGAAAAATATATTGTGTGTGTATATATACACACACATATAGCTGGTAAAATTATTTGTCAAAATGATATTTCAGTGGAGGATGACTTGACCGATGATTATTCCTATTCATTGCATTTTGTTACAAGGTCTAGAAAGGCCGTTGGAGATGATGGTCCAGCAATACACTTGCCCCCTTATTAGTTAGAGGCAGCTGGTAACAATTCCCTTTTGTGATTAGGGTGGGCCAAGAATGATGGAAGCCTTTGATTGGTTGGCTGTGGAATGACCAGCTAGCTAAGGGGAGGAAATGGGGATTGAATGGCCATTGGACCAACCAAAGACAAAAGGAAAAGGAATTTTTTCTTAGAAAAAAAAAAAAAAACGTGGTGGAGCCCTTGAAACGATACCAACAATGCCTGTCTATTGTCTTAAAATCCGTGAATTATAGCTAGGGAATAGGGTTGCACAACTAATGATGGTGAAGAAGTAGATCACGAAAAAGGAAAAGAAATTTCTAGCTAGTTACTAGGATTGCCTTGATAACTGTATCGATATCTATGCATTCTCATACTTTCTCTTCCCACATTAGAATTATGTGGTTTGTATAAGGTACGCGCGTGTACTGCAGGAATCAGTAGTTGATCAACAGCAATAATATAATATCAGAAAATATTTTAAGAAACAACAACAAGTGATTGAAGCGTAAATAATTGTGAGATAATATATATATATATATATATATATATATATATATATAGGAAAAAGTTCTAGTGCATGCAATTGCACCATGCATGCACTGTGTGCCCACTTGATTATAAATGAAAAATCCACCACACCCATTATATTCAGAATTGTTCACTTTATTAACATACTAATTTTTATTCAAATCCAACATGTGTATGATCCATATCTTAAAATGGTGCAAAATCAACGTAATAAAATAATTTAATATAAATATCAAGTTTAAAGTAGTATTTTCAACATCTAAATTGTCTAAAGTATGATTTTTATATAGATACATAATTGTATAAAGATTCATTGCAATTTAATATGCGTGGAGCCCATTTTATAGCGGACTGCATCATAATACAGTGCAGTCCGTTTGCATATGATCGGATCTATATATATATATATAAAGTAGAGTTATAAGATTATCAAGAGTAACATCATCCCGCCACAACAAATGCCACTGAATGCAACTAATTTTTAACCCACGTGCAACATAAATTTGGCTGCATGCAGATGGTTTTGATTGCTTTCGAGCGATGGCATTGATTAATGGAACCATTTTTTACATCCAACGCAGTTAAAAATAATATTTGAACGACTTTAAATTTGGCAGTAAAAATACAAAGCAACTAGTAAAATAGCTTTTAGCTTCATTTGGTACCAAAAGTAGCCAAATTTAATTTTGGCAGCAAAAAGGTCATTTCATATAAGAAATTTTGCGGTGATGATGTATATATCTATGTCCAGCTATTTACATCCGGTCTTACTAATTCGATTTGCCTTCTCTCTATATATATTTGAGGCATAATTATATACGAAATATTTTACATATGCTTCAGTTACAATATTATTTTTAATTTAAATTTTGTTAATTTTTTATTTTTCTTCACAAATATGTTTTCCTAAGTGTATTTAATCCATATATCAAGTTTTGATATTATACAATACTTTTACATATTTAATTTTTATTTTTTAAAATCATCAAATTTAGGGTCAGATAATTCATTTTTGACCCCCTAAAAACATAATTTTTGAAAATAAAAAATAAATATGTATTAATAGTAAAACTTGGTATATGGATTAAATACACTTCGGAAAAATTTTTTATGAAGAAAAAATAAAATTAAATAAAATTAAAATTAAAAAATAAATATTGTAACTTAAACATACATACAATATATTGTATATAATCATACATCTATCTATTCTATCTCTAATTTTCAAATGTTGAAAATGTTAAATTATTTGATTATGGAAAATTTGTCAAGATGCCATTCTTTTAATAAAGTTTTCGATGAAACGATTTTTAATTTGGTCCGATGAATGTTGCTTACAAAAAAGATGACCTGAAAATAACCCTACTTGGTTTCGATCCAACAAATTTTAGAAATGCAAATTAACCTTCTTAATTAAATAAAACTTCTCTTCTTCCCACTCAGCTTAATTGTGCTCTTTATATGTATGCAACTTAAATAATATTGAGTTAGCACTTTATCGATTACGACTAACTTTATGCAATATTAATTGCTTGGCCCTTTTTAACCAATGAGTACATTTTGGAGAGTCCTGAAAAAGCAATTGTACAAAGAATTAAACATATTAATGATGGTTTAATACATATTAATGGTGAGCTTAATCATCAGCGGCCTATACAGATGATGGACCACAGCCAAGTTGATGATATGAGACTATAGTACTGTGTGATGGTTATGAGCTCAAGTGTACGTAGAAAGGCTTACATAAATGATAGTACCCTGCAAATTTATTTAGAAGTCGTAAGTGAAGATATCGGGTATTTTGCATTAGAACCAAACTCGTGATCGAACTTCGGTGGTCTGGTTTTAACAAGTTTAATCAGTTTAACAAATCGGTTTGAACTGATAATGCCAATATTATAAGTTTATAATATCACAATTATTTAATTATTTTTAGTTAGTTATAATATAAAATAATTTTTTATATCCATATTACAAAGGCCATATATTAATCTTAAAGCTATGAATATTCTTAAGAATTTTGGCAGGTCAGCTCCGTTGTTAATGGATGCTGTCCCATGGATAAGCAGTCATGCGTTTGAGTCTCCCTAGAAATAGGAGGTTTTGGGCGTGGGACTTCGGTCTCTTGTGAATGTAGGTGTGAGCTTCATCTTCCGTGAGATAAGTAAAAGCTTATAGTCTCCCATAGGTGAGAGCTTATTGTCTTATGTATTAATGAATTTAATTCTAATATCAAATGTCATATTATAAAATACGAAATAATTTGTGTTTTAAAAGTAGTTCATGCAATGCAATTATCACGTCTCAACTCTCGCAAGCTTCAAATTTTAAATTCCAAACACACGCGTGTGCACATGTGCGGATGGGCTCTTGGAAGTGTCGCACTCCTTAACCCAATCCCATCCATATCTTTACGTCCAAAACCTTTGCCCAAGGTGTTCCATGCCGCCACCAGCCGCCTAGTACCTCGGTTATTTCGCCACCATCCATTTCTAGGGGTGCTAACGGATTAGGTTAAATGGGTTAGAGTATAATTCTAATACTGATCTATTTAAAATATACTAATCCTAATCCATTTATTAAGATATTTAAAAAAACCTCAACCTCAGTCTATTTACAACTCATTTAATAAATGAGTTATTGGGTTATTAAGGGGTTGTATAGCAAACAACCTAAAGGCATAAACTCTGGTAGATGATGGTGTCATAGGGAGAGGTGAGAGGGTATTTTCAATGCAGGCAAAATGAAAATAATGCAGTAACAGAAAAATGGAACTAGGGTGGTAGTAGAAAAATAAAAATTAATTGGAGGAAGGAATACTTAGCGGAGGAAATAACCAAGGTGTTTACATATATATAACTTTAATGAGTTAAACGAGTTAAATGGGTTGAACGAATTAAATGTGTTACTAAGCTGGTTGACAGGTCATAAAATCTTAACCATAATCTGTTTATTTAATTAAATTATTGAACGAGTTGGTGGATCATAATTCATTTATTCGAAAATTTCGATCTATACCCATTTATAAACAGGTTGGACAAGTGAGTTTGCGAGTTGAACATCACCATTAACCCACCTATCCATTTCACAATAATAGAAAATCAAATAACATAGGCGAACAAATTCCTCGTACCACTACGCACCGCCCCTCCAATATCTTGCCAATTATTGATATATACATGCAAGCGCCAATGATACATGTGTAAATATATAGGAAGCAGTACCAGGAGCCATGAAAGTACTCAAATAGAGCACAATTCAATTTTCTAAAATAAGTTTGATTTCTTTTGCAGTAAAAAATTAAAATCGTTATGTCTAACTGTAATTTGTGATATGTACTCATTTACAAGATATTTACTTGGTTTTGCAACTATCTATTTGATACAAATAATAAAATTTTGTTGCCAATACTACAACAAATTCACTTAATGTAGATATTTTTTGGCTGCATATCATACATATATATTTAGTTGCATTAAAAATAGTTTACTTACAATTGATTATTTAGCTACAAAAAATTGGGTTGCTTTTGTGTGGTGATATTTCATTAAAGTTGACATTCAAAGTAGCAATTACTATTTGGCTACAAAAAATAATAAGACTTTAGTTGCCATTAGCCGTAATTAATCAAATGTAGTCAAATTTTTGTTGCATAGCCGAATTAAAATTTTGTTTGCACAAGAGTGGTTTGTGACATTTCACAATAATGAAACTAAATCATAAAGACAATAATATTTATAATGGTCCGATCAATCCTAAACCCACATTACTCCCTAAGCGCATAGGAATTGAATTTCACTAGTTAACCAACTTTAACATACACGTTATAATGATAAAGTTAGTTCGAATATCTTTCAAATTGGTGCTAAACTTCAAGTAGGCTCATAAAGTAATTAACAACTTGATTCACTTTATTTTAGAGTATAACCAAGTTAGAGAAAACATCCAACTTGGTCAATTTAACTCAATTTTTAGCAGATTAAAATTAGTAATTTTCTACCCACCAGCCCGTTTACATGACTGGTGTAATCCATTTAATTACATGGGTTAGTCAGGAGTTGAGCTTGTCTAACCCGCCAACCCAATTATCTAACCCATTTAACTCATCAACACTTATAACCTGTTTCTTATCCATAAAGAATTGATACTTTTTAATGTTTATGTTATAAATTATACATAGTTATTAACAATTGAATCAACATTTTAGTGGAGAATATATATAAATGAAAGTTGATGTTTTTAAATTCAATTAGATAATTAATGCTAGAACTCTTTGTTGGTTAACTATAATTATATTGTATATAGTTTATTATTTTATCATTCGATTTGTTAACAATCCATAATCCGATATGTTTTTGTTAAACAGATGAGATTAGGGGTTAAAATTTTTACAAGTGGATTATAAATGAATTAGGATTGAGATATTTTAAGTAGTTTAAGATTTAGGTTAGCCTCTAACTTGAATAATTCGACTCGATTACATCACTAATTTCATTCTTGGTTTGATCACCGTTAATACCAAAAAAATACAAAATAAAATTTAGATAAAAAGTAAACTAGTTTTAGCACATCTGCATAGGTAGCAACTTCTTTAAATAATTTGCTACTTGTAGCTCTGAATCCTAAGCAACAACGTTTTAAGGTATCTGCAACTTTAGCTTTGCCTTTGAGTTCTCTCACAAAAGGAAGTACTTGGAGACTTTTTCTCTTCTCACTTAGGTATTTCTCTTGATACTTTCTACCAACCTCACAAGCTTCTTTTTAGAAGCAACATTCTTTTTGAAACATGACGTACGAGGTAGCAACGAAAGAACTCCATATTTCTCCAAATTCCTCTAAACTGAAAATTTTGACGCCGAGCAAATGTATGACTTTTTGCTTCAATGAGTTAACCTTTTGTGTAGTCAAAGAAGTTTTTGCATTAAAACAATTGACCGTTTTGCCAGAAATGTCAGACTCTTCTTCTGTTTATCTGAAAACATATTTTGATGCTTAACTTGTTCCAAGTTAATCAATGTTCGAAACAAGTTTAAGATAATCCATCTTAAGAACACGTGCAACATATTCTGTTCATAATTCCAAATACAGAAAGAATAATCTCGTAAAATTCCATGTCAAGATAAACATAAGTTTCCAACACAAACCAACCTCTTAAAGATCATTAATATATCAGAAGCAAAGATATAATTTCTTGAAGACACCAATCCCATCTCAACCACATATCTTTTAAAAGAGCATAAACCAATATTAATCGCACATCAACATGATTGAATTGAATCAATACATTCAAAATCAAGATAATTAAATCAAGTTTATTTAATTATCATTAAAATCAAACAAAAGTATAAACACACGATCTCATAATAATGCTGAGTATTTATTGTAGAAAGCTCTAATTGATGAAATAAATAATTATTGTTGTCAAAAATTAGCTTCTAGCAATCATAACATAATGGGTATTGCAAAAAGTAATCTTTTAATGACTAAATGACATCTCTCCGCCCACTTCACTGAAAAAAGCTCAATTTTAGTCTCCAATTATTTACAGCTAGCCATCACTACTAGCAACAAAAAAGTACCTCCGTTATATGCAATGAATATGTTATTACATATAACTATTGTAAGCAATAAAATTTATTATTTACATCAATTAATCATCTGTAAGGGAATTTCCGTTGCGAAAGCACAAAAGCTTCAAAAGATTTGCCCCTGTCAACAATTTCCTTACAAGTAAACATATGACACAAAGTATTTGCAGCAAAGTAACATTTATAGCAACAATTTTAAACTTTTTACAAAAAAAATTGGTTGCAAAAAATCAAATTTCTAATAAAGCTTCAATCGACATGATACGAACATGTCACTGTTCGTTGTGGGCCAAAATTTGAAAATTTTAGTACTGCCATTGAGCTCATTAAAACACTTACAGCAAATGTCACATTAGTATATATAGGTAGGAACACCTGGATTTCCAATGTTATCAGTAACAATTGTGAAATTAAAGCAATCAGTATTTAAGTTTAACACATGCATGCTGTCGGCTTTGATTTGGAAAATCAATTATTATTGGGGAAGATTTAAAAAATACACTTGACTAGCTAGCTGCAAGCCTGAATACATTACAATACTCTCTACAGTGGCTCTAGATTTCTTTCTTTTCGACGTAATGGAGAAGCTCGCTTCGGCCCGAACTTAAATCGGAACTTTTTTTACGCACATACAGATATCAATTCTTGGGTATCCCTTAGGTGACTATTAACTCTAAATTTGGATGCAGCAACCCATCCTCTAATATTTTATACCATTACAAGAAAATTAACTTCTAGGCACTTCAGAATTTGTCACTGTATATACGTATAGGAAAACAATTAAGTGCAGATGGTGGTGCAACCACTGCAAATGCGCCGAGCATGATTATGAAGTTAAAATCCATTCACCCATTATATTTAAAATTATTTACTTTAATATTATACTAATTTTTATCCAATAAGAGAAGTGATCATGTGAGCATGGACTAAGCGAGACGTTTGTTTATTCACCTTAAAAATTTATTTGCAACATTTTTTTTTGGTTTTTTTTCATATACTTGTTTATCTAAGTGTATTTAACAATAATGAAGTTTTACCATTTTTGGATATATATATTTTTTGAGATTTTAAATACATATATAGATATTTAAAAATCTCAAAAAATATACAATCTAAAAATGATAAAACTGTATTATATATGAAATACACTTAAGATAAATAAGTATATAAAGAAAAAAGCGAAAAGCGTTGTAAATAGATTTTTTTAAGATGGACTAAGTAACAAATTTACTTAGCTTGGGCCGACAGGATAATTCCTCCTGGCATAAATAATTTGATATAAATATCGATCTTAAGTTGTATTTTCAATATGTAAATCTCGAAAACATATTTTTAAATAAACGATTAATTTTATAAAGTATTATTATATTTAATATATGTTACACCCATTCTACAACATACTGCGGAGTAATTATGGTGCAGTTCATTTGCACAAGATAAGCTCTTATATATCAATTTATACTATCATGTCATTGTAACAAAGTGGTTGTAAATTAATAACAAAACACTTTCACGACAATTTTTAAAAATGTATTATTAAAAGTATAACTTTTAGTGACAAGTTATGTCACTACAAGGTTACTTTTTAGAAAATTCCTTATTATTTTTAGACTAATTGCTAAAAGTTGTATTTTGTATGAAATTTTGAAAAATTGTCACAAGAGAGTGTTTGGTAACCCCTTAAAAAAAGAGAGAAAAATTTGTGGAGAAAAAATTTATGGATAAGGATCAGTACTACAAAGAATAAAAATAAAATAGAGAGGGATAAATATACAAAAGAATAATTAAAATATAGAGATAATTGTATAAAAATAAAGCAGTCGATGACTAAGATGTCTGAGAATTTTTTGATCAAATGCCAAGTAAGCACAAACACTTTTCGAACTAATTTAGCACAACTTAGATTGATATAGGAACATCAAAGTGAAAATTGATACATTTAATTAGAAGAAAATTTTATTGTAGCAGTCTTTTCTTGTAAGTGTATAACCCTCAGATCATGTAGCGGCTTGAAGTGTAACTAACATATACACTCGTGGTAATAAACTTTTATAAGTGTGCTCAACTTCTATATAATCAAGTTATACAGAAGAAATTTTGTGTAACCATTCCATTTTTAGGATATTGATGGTTGATGCGAAATTTAATTTATTTAGTGTATTTTAACTATTACTTATTTAGCTAGAAGTCGAATTTCATCCACATCAAAATATGCTGGCCACATTTGCTCAAAATAATTACATTTGCGCGTAAATTGGAGAAAATGCTTAGATTTATTCACATATATATTAAATATAAGACTATTTTATAGAATAATCTATTCATGTGGTAATGATATCATAGATAGTTTAGATATTGAATATATTAATTCAAAATTAATTTTTAATAGTAAATTATTTTTTTACATTGATTTCATACATTATGATAGGGCCCTACATCCATACTAAAGAAACTAAGATAGTTTTCATGATAATATAAATGTTGTTAAATATAAAAAATATATTTTCATCAATTGTCATAATATTAAAAATTAAAGATGAAAAATTAACTACAAGAAGGATTTAATAAAAGCGAGGCCTTTAAACATAAGCCTATAAATATTTCAAAACATCGCTTCTGACAAAAAATATAGTACAAGACCAAGTTTTACCATCGTACATGCATCCATATAAAATGGTTGCATTCATTCATCTGCCATAGTTCTTAAGTAGCAAGCAGCCACTTGTTAGTTGCAGCCATGTATTTGGATGATTGATGTCACATTTGAAACTGAAATTGAAGACATATCACTTCCCTCGGGGCACATTAATGAGCATGAATTATTTTATGAAAATGAAGAAAAATGAAAAAATGCCCTTACAAAAATAAACTAATCATTTGCAACCATTATTTTTGCTGCAAATATTATAAAAGTTGTTGCAAAAAATATTATTAATTAATAATATATACAATAAATATTTAGATAAAAATAATTAATTGAATATATTTCTTTAAATAAAATTTAAAAGAAAATAGTTTTAAAATAAAAATTTACTTTTTAATATTATAGTTATTTTGAATCATAAAAAATTGATCAAAGCAAATTATAAGTTAAATCTGTTAGTCCCGAGTTTATGGCTATTACCCAAGAGGGGAGAGGTGAATTGGGTATTTTAAAATTTTCACTTAAGCAGAAATTTTTCCTGTTTAATTTAATCTCCTTAATGGAACAGTTGAATAATATGGAGAGAAATAAAACAATAAAAGCAGAAATGCAAACCACAGCAGTAGACACAGATTTTGTAGTGGTTCGGGTAACCTTCCCTACTCCACTCTTTCAAGCTCACACCCTTTGTGACTTGGGTTCCACTAATGTATTATCTAATACAACTAGAGCAGTAGCTCTCTTCTAGATTCTAACTCTAGAGGGCTTACATAAAACACAGCACAAGTAGGTGACGGGTCACACTCAAGTCACAACGCTACTTTGCTCTCACTTGGTTCAAATCAAGTATCAAATACAAATATTAAATCAAATAAAGGAAACTAAACTTTATAGGTTGTGTAGGCAGATTTTAGCTCGTGGAAGAACTTGTAGAGAGAATTCTTTGATAAGCGATGCAGCTTTCTGCAAGTTGAAGCAAAGTTCTTCACTTGAAACTTGTTTAGATCACTTAATGCTTGGAGAGGATGGTAGTTGATCATAGTAAATGCTTTTTCTAACCTCTAGCACGCTCACTTGAATGCTTTTTTATAATTATGGAGTAAATTTGAACATTTGGTGGTAGGTGGCGTGCATTTAATGAGTTAATGTTCGAATTTTTCCGACTGTTGCGACCCAAGTCGCATGTGGAGTCGACTTCGGATGAGACTTCACCCAAGTCATAGACTGGAGTCGAATTTGGTTTCTACTTCGGTCTCCAGCATCTTCGAGTTCCACTTCAGGTCGACTTGGTCTTGGACTTGACCCAAGTCGCAGGTAAAGTCGACTTCGGGTGCGATTCACTTTCTATATGCACTTGTTGGAACTTGAATTTCTTTGGAAGTGATCTTGGTTGTTTGATATTCATCTCATGTCTTGTTCTTCCACTGATACTCTTGAGCTTAAAAGTTTAATCTTGAAACTTAGCTTGTTCATCTTCTCTTGGAAGCTTTGTCTTTATGGCCTTGAACTTAGAATAATTTGCTTTCATAATTTTGCAATCCATAGATGTAGCCCAATGATTTTCCCTTGAATAATATACTATCCTGAATGATTAATTCATGTACATTTGCTTGTCTAGACTTTATATATCTTCATTCTGACTCAAGTCAGATGCCTGGGTCGACTTGGTGTCCAACTTCACTCAACTAGCATGTGGAGTTGACCTAGGAATGCGACTTCACCCAAGCCGCACATGGAGTCGATTTCGGATGCGACTTCACCTGTCTTGGTTCCTAATTTCAACACTGGAAGGTTTGAACATCTGAAGTTGATAGTGGAGTCGACTTGGGTATGCGACTTCACCCAAGTCACTGCTGGAGTCGACTTGCTGCTGGAGTCGACTTAGACTATGACTTCACCTGTCTTGATTCTTAATTTCAGTGCTGGAAGGTTTTGCTCCATCTGAAGTCGATCTTGAAGTCGACTTGGGTATCAACTTCACTCAAATCGATGGCTAAGTAGACTTGGCTTTGTGACTTGGTCTGCCAGGTTTTGAAATCTAAGTTTTTAGGCTTTAACCAATTTCAACGAGTCATATTAGTACCCAAAATATTCTCAAATTGAGTTGTTAATCATCAAAACATAGATTGTGCTTAATTTGTCATTGATTCCAACAAAATCAATAGTGTCGATCATCATACATGGGTTATAGGTGCACAAAAGTATGGTGCACCACCAGAGCACCAAATTAAATAGATTGCCTCCCTCATTAAGCTCGTCCTCTCGCAGCTATGGATGCCGTATTCACCCATTCATTAGCGATCAACTAACCCTGCATAAGTTCTAGATTTGACGATGATAGATGACTTAGATTGTAGACTTGGGACGTTGGTGGTGGTGCTAAAGTGACAACCATAAATGATAGTCATGGTTACTGCTTTGGAAGACAATGAAGCTTTTCTTTGTAGGGGCGATTTTGACATTTTAAAAAACTTGTAACGTTTTTTTATTTCATCATTAGAAGGAAATAACACTCCCTTCCAAGCTCAATACTAGGATCCCATGCAAACAAACAAGATACGATACTACTTTTTTATTGGGGTATATTTTACATTATATCTCAATTCATCTTACAATTAAGTCCTTAGATAATTCTTACAAATTTCAATAGAAAGACTATATGTTCTCAAATATCACTAGGAGAGATCATAAGCTCCCACATATTAAAGAGGAGACAAAGTGTAACGTCTCATGGTCTAGATATTCTCAATGACTAGTTAATGGTACCATATAACCTATGAAACATTCGGCAGCATCTCCCCATAACTATAAGGGAGTGGTGTGGTACAAAGTATGTATTATAAATGAATATCATAATTTCATTTCAACATATAAACCTTTAGTCCTACATTCACACAGTCACATGTCCATACTATAAAGGCATCTATTCAGAAGGAAAATCATCATAACTCATCAGTATACCATAGGTAACTCAAAAGATCACATACAAAATGTTTGAGCATACATTAACATAAAAAGAAATTCAAATAACTAAAAATACAAATGCTAATCTAAATGTTTCCAGGGTTAGTTCTTCCTTCAGTCCCATCTCGAAGCTCTTCACCTGACCTGTGATCTAAAGTCAATATAATAAACCACGTGAGTCTAAACAGACTCAGTAAGTAGATAACAGTTAGCACACAGTGAAAGAAATAATATTTCATATGCACATGTCATGACAATAAAAGAAAATGATTTTTAAATGACTATATGAGACATATGGGTCCAATACCCATACCTAAGATCGTATACATATATTCACATATAAACCAAAGATGACATCCAGTCTCCTCCTTATGTCAATCAAGGGCCATAAACAATCATCTCCTCATGTCAACTAAAGGCCATGAATAACCTTTTACAATCACCCATCTTAGATAGCACATCATCCATAACACATAAGAACGAATATCGCAAACCGTGCATACAATATTAGCAAAATTAACAAAGTAACTTTCAATCTAGCATACTAACCATCACACAAGCATTTCCTCGAACACATGGTGGATGCCAAAAGGAAAATTCTCTAGTCTCTCATCCTAGTTCAACCCACTCGAAAAAAGTCATGTTCTAATCATATAAGGACTGCTAATGGTTCGTTTGTAGCACACAGGTCGCATAGTAATATTCGATTTTTTCCCAAACCCTATTAACCATAAACTATCATGAACCCTGATCCTTTAAATCACAAAATTGTAGGACATTACCCTTCCACACCAGTTCTATATCACGTTTAAACGAGATTCCATCAGTAATTTAATGAGAGGCAACACCTACTTACCTCATTCGTGATTTTTCTCAAAATAGTAGTTTCAGATTCAGATCTTCCGGATCTCTAGCTTCCTTAGTGCGAATCGACGATCTTCAAAAAGATTTAGAAGGGTTTATGGAAAGACCTAGGGCTACCGAGACTAGGAAGAAGGGAAGAAGGAAAGAGGAGCCAAAGAAGAGGGGAGAAGAAGACGGGCGTGAACAAAACCCTAGCGCGACCCTTGCTTTATATAAAATCTTATCAAAACGGGTCTGGCATGGGTTGGACCCAAGCATAGACCAATTTCAATCACGATTAGTGACTTGCTTTCCCACCCTTACGACTTAGTAAGTTAAAAATTTCTCTGGGGGCGCTGTCCCCTTCACCCCCATGGCCTGACAGGATAGGTTGAACCCTATACCTACTTTGCGAGTGGAAGATAGTCATAATGCTAAAAAATGATATGTCAATCATACACCTCTAAATCTATACCAAATAACTTATACCATAACCGATCTGTGCAATATAGAAACCTGTTAATGCACAACTCATACTCATGTCCCAACATGCTCGTGAATGGTATCCCATACAACCCAATGTGCTAGGATCATAATACATGCATGTATGCACTATATGTTCCCCTAGATGCCATGTCTATGTATGTTGTGCATTTCATTAACACCATTAATTCCTAATAGCATGTACATGAGTTACCTCATAAATAGGGAAAAGTTATAAATAAAATAAAATAAAATACGTGATCCTCACACAAAGCTCCGACGCCAGTTTTGAACCTAAGTCTCTTGCTTAAGTGGACATGCTCTTTGCCACATGCACTAGTCACATGTGGTGCTTCCTATATATGTAAAAATATATCATTAGCACTTGCATATATCAATGATTGGGAAAATATTGAAGGGGATTGCTTAGTGCACATGAGGAATTTATCCTCACACGTGTTATTCGATTTTGTGTCGATGAGATTTGGATGGCGGAAAAAGAACAGCATGGAACTGTTAAATGTGATACTTAAATCTATCCAGATAGTGGCATGTGAAGTCCTATTTTCTAAGTAATCGGTAATGGGTAATGCTATAGTGGAGTCATTTTTGGTGCTAATTGGGAAGTGCTTTAATTTCTTAATTATGTATAAATAGGGGTTCTATATCCATTTTGATAAATTCAATGAATCAATTTTAAGAGCAGTGGCTTTGCTTTCTTGTTTGTGGTATTTCTTGTGAATTTGGAGTATATATGAAGTACATTGTAGGATACAAGATAACTACAAGATAACATTATCATATCTAGAGATAGAGATTTCTGAATGAAATCTTCAAATTTCGCATTTTGGATATTCCAAATTACCTACAAGGAGTTTATGTCATTGTATCAGTTAAGAAATTATATTTGTGAGGTATTTGTTGACTTATTTTAAAGAAGAAAGTTCATTTTCTTTATTCAGTATGGCTAATACAAATGGGTTAAGTGTTACTCAGCCCGACATTCCTATTTTGTGGTGAACATTGTGATTTTTGATGCATTAATATGAAAACTACTTTGTTTCACAAGACTTGTGGGATTTGGCTGAAAATGACATGTGATCCATCTGAAAGGGGTCCTCAGACACATAAGAAAACTAAACAATTTCATGATAAAATAAAAAATTATAAAACTCTTTCTTTTATTCAGCAAGCTATCACAGGTAGCATTTTTTCAAGAATTCTTACAGCAAAGAAATCCAAAAAAGCATAAGACACATTGGCTCTTGAATTTCAAGGAACTGCATGGGTAAAATTGGTAAAATTGCAATCTCTTTGAAGAAAATTTGAAATTTTTTTCTTATATGGTTCTAAATCTATGAAAAATTTCTTTTCAAGTGTGAAAGAAATTGCGAATCAAATTCATAGTTATGGTAATGAATTGCCTGGTAGCATTGCTGCTTAAAGAATTTTGCATGCTTTACCATTTAAATATGATCATATTGTGGCTACCATTGAAGAATCTAGAGATTTGGACTCTCCTACTATAAGTGAACTTTTTGGTTCCTTACAATTGCATGAACAAAGATGGGCTAAGCTTGCAGTTAAATTTGATGAAGAAGAATTTACATTAAATTGCAATGTTTACTCATTAAAAATAGTGCAATATTTTTATTGACAAGTCAAATACAACAAATAATGACAGTGACAATGATGCAAGTTATATAAGTTATGCTAGAGGTTATGGATTCAGAGGCCGAGGCAAAGACAGATTTGATAGTCAGAATCATTAGCAATATACTGAGAACACATCAAGAAAGGAAGGCAATGAACAACAAAATCAGAAAGCTTCACTTCACAAGGGTAAAAATTCAAACATTCAATGTTACTTCTGTAAAAAGTATGAGCATATAGAAAAATTTTGCTATACTAAATAAACGCAACATCAAATTAATTTTATTAAGAAGAAAGAAGAACAAGATCACGGATTTACTAATTTAGATGATTCAGTTGATGCCCATCGAGTTGGAAATGTTTGATTTCTTGATAGTAGTTGTAGTAATTACATGACTGGTAATGAAAAATTATTCATTGATACAAACACATCTATTACTGCACTAGTCAGAATGAGAAATGATTCACTATCATATGCTAAGGGTAAAGGAATGATCCTAGTGCATTTATAGAATGATGATATCATAAAATTTTCTAATGTGTTATACGTTCTAGATTTGAAAGAGAATTTTTTTAGCATTGGACAGATCATTCAACATTCTATTATTTTATGATGAAAAACATCGTATTTATGATGCTAAGCATCTGAGATGAATTTTTATTGAAATTATAATGAATGAAAATCATTCATTTCTTCTTGAATTTGGTTGTGATACAAATTCAGCTATGACTTCTCATGATCTTACTAATTCTTGGTTATGACATAGAAGATTTGTACATTTGAGTTTTAATTGTCTTAAAACTTTTGAATTAGAAATAAATGATAGATGATTTATCTCTTATAATGGAAGAACATAGACTATGTAAAAGTTGCATTTTAGGTGAGCATCACAGGATCCCTTTTCTATTGTCAGTTTTTGGAGAGTCAATTTACTATTGAAGTTTATGCAAATATTATCATTCAGTAAAAGCAATTATTTTTTCTTGTTTGTTGATGACTTTGATAGTATGACTTCAATTTAGTATTTAAAGGATAAATTTGATACATCATCTATTTTTCAAAATCTTAAAGCTTTTGTTAAGAGAGAGAGAGAAAGATTATTCTCTGTGGCTAGGCTAAGTCACCATTTCTGCGTCCACATCCTGTTGGTCCCGAATTAATGGCAATTACCCAAGAGGGGAGGGGTGAATTGGGTATTTAAAATTTTTTCCTTTAAACAGAAACTTTACCCCAGATTAATTCAGTCCCCTTTAATGAAACAAATGGAAAGCAATAAGATAATGAAAGCGGAAATGAAAATCAATGGACAAGATTTATAGTGGTTCGGGCAACCTTCCCTATCCATTTTTCCAAGCTCACACCCTTTGTGACTTGGGTTCCACTATGTATTCCACGAATACAACTAGAGCTTCCGCTCTCTTCTAGATTCCAGCTCTATGGGGCATATACAACACACAACACAAGTAGGTGACGAGTCCCTACTCCAGTCACAATGCTACTTTGCTATCACTTGGTTTGAAACACCAAAATCAAACCAAGCATCAAAACCGAATAACAAATTGAAATGAAATGAAAGAGACCTATACTTTACAGACTTGTGTAGGCAAGTTTCAGCTCAAGGAAGAAATCGTAGAAGTGAAGAATTGATTGGTGTTGAAGCAAGCAAGCTCGTTCTTCCTTCAAAAGTGTATAGATCACTCAAGGCTAGGACAATGGAGTTTTTAACTTAGTATCTTCTGTTTCTTCTCTTTTCTATATGCTTTCACGTTCACTTGAGTGTCTATATATAATGTAATGAGAGATTTGAACGTTAGAGAGTTGGTTGGCGCGTAATAAATGCGCCAACGTTCAAATTTTCGAACGTTACCACTCAAGTTGCAGGTGGCGTCGACTTTAGGTGCGACTTCACCCAAGTCGCAGGCTGGAGTCGACTTCGGGTGCAACTTCGGATGTAAGCAGGTTTCTCAAGTTCCTCCTCAGGTCGACTTGGTCTCGAACTTGACCCAAGTCGCATGTGGAGTCGACTTCGGGTGCGACTTTGGATTTCTACAATTTTCAAGTCTTTTTTTCAGGTCGACTTGGACTGGGACTTGACCTAAGTCGCTGCTGGAGTCGACTTAGGTGCGACTTCACTTCCTTAGCTTGCTTGATGATCTTGAATTTCTTTGGTTGCTTGATTTTCTTCAATTTAAATGTTCCTTTGCTGATTTATATCACTTGAAACTTAGTATTATCATTCTAACTTGAAAAATTGTAGCTCCATGTCTTGAAATTTTGAATCCTTGAGTCTTGGAGTGCATGAAAATGTCCAAGTGATATTTCTTGATCCAAAATGATGAATTTATGCAACTTTACTTATTTAAGTCTTAGGTCTATCTTCATTTGATCCAAGTTGATTATTTGGGTCGATTTGGTCTTCAACTTCACTCAAGTCGAATGTCAAGTCGACTTAGTCTGCAACTTTGCTCTTCAAATCCTGTGCTGGTCAGTTGAAGTCGATGCTGGAGTTGACTTGGTCTGCGACTTCATCAAAGTTGCATGTAGAGTCGACTTCGTTTGCGACTTCGGCAGCTCTTGGTCCCCAATTTCAACGCTGGACAAAAATTGGCCTTTAAAGTCAATACTGGAGTCGACTTGGGGATCGAGTCGGCCTAAGTCGATGCCTGAGTCGACTTGAAAATCGACTTGACTTGTCATACTTTATATTTTTTATTTTTATAACCTTAAAATATTTCACAAACATATTAGTAGCCAAAACTTACTTAAATTGAGTTGTTAATCATCAAAACATATGCTTTGGATTTTTTTTCTTTGATTTCAACACTTGTTTCCAATAGTCTCCCCCTTTTTGATGATTTGACATAATTGATTTGAGTATATACCTTTCAATATTTTTAAAACATATCATTTTATCCTGTTTTGACATTTTTAGGATAATCATAGGTCATTTGCCTTTTGAACTTAATAAAATTGACATACATATTCAACATTTGCATATTTCATTTCCAATAAAATCACAAGTTAAAAATTGCACATAAGCATTCAATCAACCATTTCAATAGCAGAATATAAACAGAGTAATCATATCATAAACAAACTTTTTGATGAATAAACTTTTCATATATGATCAAAAATGTTTCGTACAAGTTTCAAAAGCAAATTAAAACCTATGTACAGGTTACTCAACCCAAAATCCTAAAAACCTAAAAACAAACTCAACTATTCTCCCCCTTTTTGTCAATAGATCAAATAAGGGTTGACTTGCTGAGATTTGACATATAGAAGTGTCGATATAGGATATGGAGTGGATTGAAGAGGAGTGGGTGGATGGGTCTAATGTGGGCCGAGGAATAGAAAGATGATATGGGGCATTGAGTCGGATCTCGGCGCACTGACTCGATGTCAAATGGATCTAATTCGGGTATTGGTTGATTCCTGTTGCTTCCGGATGCCAAGTGATACCGTATCGTTCTTAGCTCCCGATCCATGCGGTCCTGTCTCGAGTGCATGTCCATGATAGCGGTTAGGACCTCGGCAATCTAAGATGTCAAGCGATCCTCGATTTTCACTAAGTGCTCCTGGATCGCGTTGACCGAGTTGTCCCAAGACGGTGGCTGTGGAGCTAGGTATGGGATCTCAGATCCTCGTGGTGAACATGACCCATAAGAATGTGATGACGCGGGCTCCTTGGGAGCGTCATGTGGTGGAGATGGAGCGGGTTGAGGTTCCGGTGATGGCGGGGGCTGCTCCCCCTGAACCTGTGCTCCTCCGGCTTCTTCTAGAGACGGTACACCCATTCTTTCTCTAATCCGTTCTACCCTGAATTGCTCCACATTTATTTTCATCCATTGTAGTAGAGCATTTTTGATTGCATTCGCTGGCTTCAATACTTCGAATGACTCTCCTTCAATATCCACTTGATAGAGCTCTAGGATCTTAGTGATCCATGTCCCGTAGGGCAAAACACCTCATGGGTAGTCCTTTCTGGAGGCAAGGGCTTCTAGGAAGAGTCATGGGAGGCTGACCTTGACTCTATTGGCGACTTTCCAAAGGATTTCCGCCTCCTGTGGGTTCAACTGATTTCTGCCTCCGCCCTTGGGGTAGATACAGTGGGCAATCAACAACCTTAGGACCCTCAATCTAGGGGATAAGTCCATATAGTGTAAAAACTTGATCCCGGGATGATATTTGTCGCTCCTGGTGAGCTGGTTGTACATTTAGGTGAGAGATAGATCTACAGGGAGCTGTTCATCGTCATAAGGGACCTCCAGAATTCATCCCACCTGCATAATGGCATCATCTAGGCTTGATTCCCCCTAGTACCCAAAAACATCTCAACTCCTTTAACAAAAGTACTAAAGTTCTGTTCATCCCATAGATAATAGAAAATCCTTGTGAGGTCAGGATACACCCTATCATCTCCCTTTAGCAATCTAGTTCAACCTTGGAAATCCAGTAGCTCCTCGATTTCAAACTCATAATCGCTTAAAAATTTGAAATCGATAATCTTGAGTACGAATATCTTACGCTCATAGAAGCTTTTATAGAAGCGGCCGTACTGTAGCTCGGTCTTGAAATATGTTGTCGGCATTTTCAAGACTTAACCCTTAGTAGTTGGGGTTCCCTTTCTTCTGGCCCCTATATATGAACTTCCAGAGGTTTGAGTTTCTTCTTCCCTTGGAGCGGACATGGATAGAATCCTGGCCTGAAATCGGACCTGACGGCCAGTGGAAGTTGATGGTTCTTCCTGGGCATGCTTTGAGGAAGTCCGTTGTCTCTTGAAAATTTCTTCTTATGCTTGGGAGCCGGATGGTCTGGGAACTGGCCTTTGGGTTGGTTTGGACATAGCTAATTTGGGCAGTCTAGGTTTGGGTGCCATTTGAGATGAGTTTTTGGAAATGAGATTTGTGAGAGAGATGGAAAGTTTGGAAGAAAGACACTGGGTTTGAGAGGGAGTGGAAGGAGACTGTGGGAGATGAACTGAAAGAAAGAAGGAGAGATGGAAACCGTGAGAGAGGGAAATGAGAAAGAGAGAGCTGGAAAGAGGGAGATAGAGAGAACGAGAGAGAGAGCAATGGAGAGAAGCAGTGAGAGGGAAATGGGAGAGATGAGAGGAACCAAAAGAGAGGGAGAGAAGGAAGGAAAGAGAGAGATGAAGACCGAGTGGGAGAGAGAGAGCCAGAAGAGAGGAAATCCGAAAGAACTGAGAGAGCTCGAGAGAGAAAGGAATGGGGACAGAGAGCTCGACGGCGCGGGAGAAGAGAATGAGGAAGAAGAGAAGAGAAAAAAGAAAGAAATGGGAGAAAATCGGGAAGCCGGACGGTCGCACGCCCGAAGTCGAATTACCCTACGCGAAGTCGACTTGGGTTGTTCGGAGTCGACTTGGCCTATCGACTTGGACTATTATAAATTCATTTCTCCTATCTAATTATTTCTAATTTAACTCAATCATCCCCATATCATTTCTAATTTTGTAAAAAGATTCTTTTGCTAAAGGTTTGGTGAATATATCAGCAATCCGATCCTCAGTTTTCACATATTCCAGACAAACATCATAATTTTCAACATGTTCACGAATAAAATGATGTCTCACATCTATATGTTTGGTTCTACAATGCAATACTGGATTTTTAGTCAAACAAATTGTACTTATATTATAACATCTAATTGGAATATTATAATAATCAATACCATAATCTTTAAGTTGTTGTTTTATCCATAGTTGGGCAAGACAGCTCCCGGCGGCTATATATTCGGCTTCTGCTGTAGATAAAGCAACACTAGTTTGTTTTCTTGAATACCATGAAACCAATACGTTTCCAAGGAATTGACATGTTCCACTAGTACTTTTTCTATCTACTTTGTATCCGGCAAAATCCGCATCCGAGTAGTCGATTAAATTAAAAGTTGACCCCTTTGGATACCATAGTCCAAGATTAGTGGTATTTATCAAATATTTAAAAATTCTTTTTACAGCCATTGAATGTGATTCTTTAGGACATGATTGAAATCTAGAACACATGCAAACATTGAAAAGAATATAAGTCTAGAAGTAGTTAAATATAGCAAAGATCCTATCATGCTTCTATATAGCTTCTGTTCGACACATTTGCCGTTTTCATTTGTGTCGATCTTGATTGTTGAACTCATTGGAGTTTTTGCTCCCTTGTTAGTCTGCATTCTGAATTTATTTAACATTTCTTTGATATACTTGGACTAATTTATAAAAATTTCTTCGGCTTGTTGCTTAATTTGCAGTCCAAGAAAAAAATTTAATTCTCCCATCATGCTCATTTCGAATTCGCTCTGCATTGTCTTAGAAAATTCTTGGCATAGAGTTTCGTCAGTAGCACCAAATATTATAATATTTACGTAAATTTGGACAATTAAAATATTTTTGCTTTTATACTTGATGAATAATATAGTATCAACCTTTCTTTGTTGAAATTCATGATCAATCAAAAATTTGTTTAACCTTTCATACCAAGCTCGCAGAGCTTGTTTTAGTCCATATAATGCCTTGATTAATTTATAAACATAATTTGATTGATCATTTTTTCTTCAAAGCTAGGAGGTTGTTCAACATAAACTTCTTCATTCAAGTATGCATTCAAAAATGTACTTTTCACATCCATTTGAAACAATTTGAAATCCATGTGAGAAGCAAATGCTCGTAAAATACGTATGGCTTCTAGTCTAGCCACAGGTACATATGATTCTTTAAAATCAATCCCTTCTTATTAGGAATACCCTTTGGCTGCTAGTCTGACTTTGTTTCTTATTACAAGTCCACTTTCGTCTAATTTATTCCTAAATACCCATTTGGTACCAACAATAGTGCAATCTTCGGGTCTAGGAACTAAATGTCATACATTGTTCATTTCTAATTGATTTAGCTCTTTTTGCATTGCAATAACTCAATTTTCATCATTAAGAGCTTAATCAATAGTTGTCGGTTTAATTTTTGATACAAAAGCATATTATCCACAAATATTTTATTTTGATCTCCTAGTCTTTACTCCTTCATAGATATTGCTAATAACTTGCTCAATTGGATGGACATTTTTGAATTTCAAATCAGTTGAAGGTTTATAAGAATTATTACCTTCACTTACCCTTTCCTTCATGGAATTTTCTAGCTTGGGCTCAGTTTCCTCTTGTTGCTCTTGTTGTTTTGCTTTTGAAGTCTTCGATGTATCATCTTCATCACTTAATTCATCCTCCTTTTTCAGAGTTTGGTAAATTCATTAAAAACAACATGTATTGATTCCTCTACTATTTGATTTCTTTTGTTGAAAATTCTATATGCTTTGCTATTTGATGAATAATCAAGAAAAATTGCCTTATCACTTTTGGCATCTAATTTTTCCAAATTAGTTTTTTCATTGTTTAACGCATAGCAAGTACATCCAAAAGTATGAAAATATGATATGTTTAGTTTTCTGCCTTTCCAAAGTTCATATGGGGTCTTTTTCAATATTGCTCCAATGGTAACTCGGTTCAATACATGACAAGCTGTACTAACAGCTTCACCCTAAAACCTTTTGGACAATTTACTCTCATTTAACATAGTTCGAGCTATTTTTTGTATTGTCTGGTTTTTCCTTTCAACAACACCGTTTTGTTGAGGAGTTCTTGGTGCAGAAAATATATGGTAAATTCCTTTTTCATTACACAATTCTATGAATCGTTTATTTTCAAATTCACCACCATGATCACTTTTAATGAAAATAATTGTACTCTATTTTTTATTTTGCACCAAATTTGAAAACGTGACAAACATAGAAAATGCTTCATCTTTGCTAGCTAAGAGTATAATCCAAGTAAATCTTGAAAAATCATCAACAGTTACAAATACATACTTTTTCCCACAAAGAGTTAAAATGTCCGATGACCCATAAAGATTCATATGCAATAATTCAAGTGGTCTAGTTGTTGAAATTTTTTTTTGGGTGGAAAATGACATTTTGGGTTGTTTAGATAATTTACAAGCATTGCAAATCTTATCCTTGTCATATTTAAGCTTTGGTAACCCTTGTACTAGACTTTTTTTTCACAATGTTTTAATATTTGATATATTTATATGTCCAAGCCTTATATGTCATACCCATGGATCATTTTCTATGGCTATTAGACATTTTTCCTCAAGTTCATCTAGGCAAACCAAATATACATTTCCATGTCTTTTGCCACTAAATACTATGTGATCATCATCAAATACATTACATATAGAGGATTCAAATACAACTTTATAACCTTTGTCACATAATTGACTAATACTCATTAAGTTATGTTTGAGTCCTTCAACAAATAGTACGTACCTCAATACATGCATTTGAAATTCCATAAACATTTCTTTTACCTTTTATTTTATCTTTTTCATTATTTCCAAAAGCTACTGTTCCTTCGTTGCATGGGTTGATCTTATGGAACAGTCTTTTTTCTCCTGTCATGTGTCTTGAGCAACCACTATCCATAAACCATATGTTATTGACTTTAGCTCTAAAACAAACCTGCAAAAATAACATCAAGTGGAGCTCATCCTTTTGGTACCCATTTTATAGGTCCATTGGGTTAGTTATCCATTGGAATCTACGTTGATCTTTCTTTGAAGTCATAAATCCAATGCTCTTGGGCATCCAAACCAATTTTGCACCAAGGTTTTGTGATTTTCTCAATTTGCATTGAAAAACCTTCTGTCCCATCTTGTTGCAAAAATTACAAGCTCCTGGAAGTCTAGGAGTGGGAAGCCATTTTATAATTGGTTTTCTAATTGGTCTTTTGGTCCAAATCACATGATTTATCTTAGGTTTAGCATGGATGGATTTTGTTTTGTTTCTAAGATTCCTTGGAGCATTAGATTTGCTATTTTCACCCTGCTCAAATGTAATATACCCAAGACCTTTCTTACAGATTTGGGTGGTCCTTTTCAAAAATATTTTGACGCTTTCTCCAGGATTAGAAAACTTAGCAAGCGATTCATTTAATGATTCATTTTCCTTTCTGAGTTTTTCTATCTCATTTATCAAGGTATTCCTTTCGCTTATCAAATGATCAACTTTTTCTGCAAATTTTTCGTTCAGTGTTAAACTGTCTTTTCTTTATTGTGAACTTGTTTCCTAATTTCTTTATTTTCTCATATAATGAATCATAGGCTTATTAAAGTTCTTCTAATTCAGCGCATTTAAGGCATTCATTTGTAGAAAAGATAGAAAAGAATTTTGTTTGGAGGTTACCTGTTGACTACTTGTGCAGTTTGTTGAAGTGGTTTGATCCTCCAGAATTTCTGTTGCTGCAAGACATATGTCGGAATTTTCCATGTAACAAATTCTTCGCAATCCGCCTCATTTTCTTCACTTGAAGAGCTCATGTTGTAGATTCTTCCTCGTTTACGTACATGCCTCTTCCTTTGATTCTTTGGAATTTTCTGTTGTCACCTCGATCTTTTCTTTGCTCCTTTGCTTTAGTTTCTTCAGGCGTTGGCCATTGGGCTTGCATATGCCCCGTACTGCTATACCGAAAACATTTTGTTGTCTCTTTCTTTTTCTTTTTAGAATTTCTTTCTTTAAAGTTTTTGAAATTTCTTTCTTTTCTTACAAATTTTCTGAATTGTTTTGTAAGTAAGGCGATTTCATTGTCATTTTGTGACGACGAGGTCGAGTCATCCGAATCTTGTGCGGCTTTCAAGGCGATGACTTTCTTGCCTTTTTGTTGCTCCTCATTTCTACTTTTTATCAACTCATGTGACATGAGTGAGCTTATAAGGTCTTCAAGCCATAGTGTATTGAGGTCTTTTGCTTCCTCAATAGCTGTGATCTTTGGAGTCCATGATTCAGGTAGCGCCCTTAAAATTTTCATTACCTGCTCAGATTCAAAAATCGCTTTTCCTAGCCCTTTTAAGGAGTTAGTAATCTTGAAAAATCTAGAAAATATTCAGAAATATGTTCTGTTTCTAACATTTTAAAGCTTTTCAATTCTCCAATCAAAATATTTCTCCTTGTCCCTTGGACTTGAGAAGTTCCCTCATATATGGATGTCAATGTATCCCATATTTCTTTGGCGGTTTGGCATGATGATACTCTATCATATTCCGATGTCGTTAATACGCAAAAGAGGGAGTTCATGGTTTTCGCGTTGCTTTTAACAACTCTAACTTCCTCCTCGGACTATGTGGAGGCTCTTTCATCAGTAGGTAATACAACTCCATCTTGGATAGTAATCCAAGAATCAATATCTGTAGCCATGATTAATTGTTTCATTCTCAACTTTCAATAGCTGAAGTTGGTTCCATCAAATAGAGGTGGTCTAGAAAAAGACTGACCCTCGGCAAAAGCTGGGGTGGAAGTTAATTGGGATATCATGTAAAAAGATCTCTTCGGTTTAAACTCAAAGACCTGCTCTGATACCACTTGTTGGTCCCGAGTTAATGATAATTACCCAAGAGGGGAGGGGTGAATTGGGTATTTAAAATTTTTCGCTTTAAACAGAAACTTTACCTCGGATTAATTCAGTCCCCTTTAATGAAACAAATGGAAAGCAATAAGGTAATGAAAGCGGAAATGAAAATCAATAGACAAGATTTATAGTGGTTTGGGCAACCTTCCCTACTCCACTCTTCCAAGCTCACACATTTTGTGACTTGGGTTCCACTATGTATTTCACGAATACAACTAGAGCCTCCGCTGTCTTTTAGATTCTAGCTCTAGGGGGCTTATACAACACACAACACAAGTAGGTGACGAATCCCTACTCCAGTTACAACGCTACTTTGCTATCACTTAGTTTGAAATACCGAAATCAAACCAAGCATCAAAACCGAATAACAAATTGAAATAAAATGAAAGAGATCTACACTTTACACATTTATGTAGGCAAGTTTCAGCTCAAGGAAGAACTCATAGAAGTGACGAATCGATTGGTGTTGAAGCAAGCAGCAAGTTTGAAGCTCATTCTTCGTTCAAAAGTTTACAGATCACTCAAGGCTAGGAGAATGGAGTTTTTAACTTAGTATCTTCTATTTCTTCTCTTTTCTATATGCTTTCACGTTCACTTGAGTGTCTATATATAATGAAAGGAAAGATTTGAACATTAGAGAGTTGGTTGGCACGTAATAAATGCGCAAACGTTCAAAATTTCGAACGTTACGACTCAAGTCGCAGGTGGAGTCAACTTCGGGTGCGACTTCACCCAAGTCGCAGGCTGGAGTCGACTTCGGGTGTGACTACGGATGTAAGCAGGCTGCTCAAGTTCCTCCTCAGGTCGACTTGGTCTCGAACTTGACCCAAGTCACATGTGGAGTCGACTTCGGGTGCGACTTCAAATTTCTGCAATTTCCAAGTCTTTTCTTCAGGTCGACTTGGAATGGGACTTGACCCAAGTCACTGCTGGAGTTGACTTAAGTGCGACTTCACTTCCTTAGCTTGCTTGATGATCTTGAATTTCTTTGGCCGCTTGATTTTATTCAATTTAAATGTTCCTTTGCTGATTCATATCACTTGAAACTTAGTATTATCATTCTAACTTGAAAAACTGTAGCTCTGTGTCTTGAAATTTTGAATCCTTGAGTCTTGGAGTGCTTGAAAATGTCCAAGTGATATTTCTTGATCCAAAAGGATGAATTCATGCAACTTTACTTGTTTTAGTCTTAGATCTATCTTCATTTGATCCAAGTTGATTGTTTGGGTCGACTTGGCCTTCGATTTCGCTCAAGTCGAATGTTAAGTCGACTTGGTCTGCAACTTTGCTCTTCAAATCCTATGCTGGTCAATTGAAGTCGATGCTGGAGTCGACTTGGTCTGCGACTTCACCCAAGTCGCATGTGGAGTCGACTTCGTTTGCGACTTCGGCTGCTCTTGGTCCCTAATTTCAACGCTAGAAAAAAATTGGCCTTTGAAGTCAATGCTAGAGACGACTTGGGGATCGACTTGACCTAAGTCGATGCCTGAGTCGACTTGAAAATCGACTTGACCTGTCATGCTTTATATTTTTTATTTTTATAACCTTAAAACATTTCACAAATATATTAGTAGCCAAAACTTACTCAGATTGAGTTGTTAATCATCAAAACATATGCTTTGGGTTTTTTTCCTTTGATTTCAACACTTGTTTCCAACACATCCCCCTTCTCGCCTAAACACTATTGGATTGGGTGCGATTGTGCTCAGCCATGTGATGGAAATATTACATTGTCCTCCTAGTAGAATCTATCCATTTTGTGGTGAATAAAAAATTCAAAATAGCTTTGTCTCACGCAGCTCTCATTTTCTGCCCCGACCCTTCTCTCGCACAACTCCCATTTTTCTCCTCCTTCTGCTCTGATTTCGACTTCATCCTTCTTTCAATCGCTTTCTCATTTCGCCAATGATCTCTCTCTCTCTCTGTCTCCCCCCTCTTCCGGTGACGACACTACATTTTTCACATCTCTCCTCTTCAAAATCTCTTCTCTGGTAATAAGCGAAACTCCTTTCGGATTCATTTAACTTCTCTCTTGATCTCCCTTCTCCTTCCTTGGCATATTTATAATTTTTTACTTAAATTTCTCAAACCCCTCCAAAACCTAAATACCTTCAATAAAAAATGCAACAATTTGCCAAGAGTACTTTGGATTTCATATTTGAATGTGAGAGGTCTAAATATGAAACCCACCAGAACATTCGCAGTATCTTAATCCTAACGTGGTTGCTTGGATTGTCGAGGTATTAGATTGTTGGCAAATATGAAATCCAAAGCAGTGCGAGAGAAAGGTTACGGTGTGAAGTCCAGAGCAAATGTCTTGTTGAACTCAAGGTCTAAATTTGTGAAAAATTATTTAAAATTAAGGTCTAACTCTATCGAAAATTAAAACTCTAGTGATGCAATACAGTGATGATGCTACTAGCACGAGTTCTAGTGCTTAGATGAGTTGTGCAATACATAAGAATCTTCTTTTATTCGCCAAGAAGAATCAACTTGACTAGAGCCGAATTTGGAATGAAGAAAGAGGATCTTGATGATTAAAAAAATGTTGTATGAGGCCTAAATCTACAAAAGAAAATTGAACTCTGATTTTTCTTAAGAAAAATACAGTCTAAAATGTCAAATGATTTTTGTCCCTGTATCACATTTTTTATTGTTTTTCTGTCATATCTTACTTTGATACTTGACATGGAAGCCTCTAAGAGCACGTCAATTGCCTTAGGATACTGAATGCTCTCTATTTTTCTTATTTTTTCACATGCTTTTTTGGGTTTCAAATTTTAATGGAATTTAGGGTGGAAAGTGCTAAAATGTTTGTTAGTGAATAAGGAGTTTGATTTTGTGTATATAATGCGAAGTTATGCACATAACATTTTGGAATTAAGTCTCCTTAGCTGTGACTAGTTAAGCTTAAAGACAACTGATCTACCTATAGTGATACTTACAAATGACCTCAGCTATGAAAGTAGCTGCATGACTGAAAGAGATTAGGAAACCAAAATGTGTTTTAAATTGAAATATTTTCAATTAATATTTGGTGTTGTTTCTTAGTTTTCCTTTTTTTTATCATGTTTTGCAGTTTAAGTATATTATTAAATTCGTATCTTTCATTTCAAAATTCTAGTGGTTACCAGACAATTTTTCTTTTCTTGGTATGGAAGAATATATGAGAACAAATGAAAACAACCAAAGTTTGATACCAAATAACTTTCGCACAATGCTACTTGATCCAATGAATGAGGAAGTAGAAGCATTTATTGGTGCTACATCAGTAGTTCATATACATAAGGATGAGGTAGCCTTTAAAAGTGGTTCGGTGAATGTGTCGGATGGGGTGGAAGCATTTACTAAGGAAGTCAATGTAAGTGGTATTCAAAATGCAGATGAGTTGTTTATGGTTGATGTTGCAGTGGAACTGAAACCAAAAGCTGGCACGGAGTTTGTGTCCATATAAGAAGCTTTTAATTTTTATAACACTTTATGCTTAGTATTGTGAATTTATTGTTAGAAAGGACAACACTCGTAAGTTAAAGTCTGGAGCAATTTCAAGGCATGTTTTAAGTTACTCTAGGGTTGGTTGGTCCAAAAAAAAGCAAGAAATGAAGACCCAAGCAAACAAAAGATTGCATTTACCAGTTGTTGCTCATGCCCTGCTAAGTTATACGTGAATTTAAATTTGGAGAAAAATGTATATTATGTGTCTCAATTTGTAGAGACACATAATTATGCACTTTGTACCCCTACAAAGACTCATAAATTGCAATCACACAAGAAATTGACAGATGATGACCTAAGTATAATCACATCTTTAAAAGAATCTTGAGTTGGTATCGCTAGGTCCATTGATTTTATGATGAATGAAGCAGGTGATTCTTCTCACCTCCAGTATTCAGCAAGGGACACTAGGAATGCTCTATGGAGAAAGTGTCGAATTCTGTACGGGAATGATACAAATACTCTACTACACATGTGTCAAATAAATACCCATGATGATTGTCATTTCTCCTATGAAATCCAAGTTGATGATGATATGAGATTCACCTCATTTTTTGGGTGGATTGAAAATTGAAAGAAGACTGTATGGTATCTAGTGATGTTGTGTATTTTGACACTATATACAAGACGAATGAGTATGATATGCCATTTGGTCTATTTATTAGCATCAATCACCACAAACATACATGCTTATTTGGTGTAGGCTTACTTTTTGGGGAGACAATTGAAGACTTCAAGTAGTTATTCCAAACTTGGTTAAATGCAATGGGTGAAGTTCATCCTAAGACAATTATTGCAGACCAAGATGCAACAATAGGAGTAGTTATAGTAACAATATTTTCAAATACTAACCATCTATTATGTTTGTGTCATATGTATAAGAAATTATCAGAAAAGCTATCTCATATCATTAACCAACATTCTACATTTAAGGCAAAATAGAACTACTGTTTGTTTGACACTAATAGCAAGGAAGAATTCAAGAGCACTTGGCAAACAATGATAGAAGAATTCGAATTGCAAGAAAATTCGTGTTGGGACATATGTATGAAAATTTGCCTAATGTGGATTTCTATTTGCACAAGAAAAATATTTTTAACTGGCATGAAACCACCCAACGAAGTAAGAGTATTAACATTTTTTCAAGGGGTTCATGTCACGAAATTCAAATTTAATTGATTTTTCAAGTGGCTTTGACAAAAAACTTGAGCGAAGGAGTGAGGCGGAGGATGATGCTGATGACTTTCTATGCCAATCCTGTGTTGAGAACTAAACGTAGTATTGATGGTCATATGACAAAGTGTATACTCGAAATATCTTCCTAGAATTTCAAAAATAAGTTGAATTTATGTATACAGAGAAGGTCGCAGGTAAAGGAGCAATTCAACAGTGGCAAGTGTTCTTGTTAAATGAGGAAGATGAGAACAAGCAAAAATCTTAACATGGAATGCGGAAGAAATGATTACCTCATGCCCATGCTTGAAATTTGAGTCATCTGGTCTTGTCTGTTGGCATATTATCGCATTGTTCCATTTCTTAAAGATGAAAACCATCCATTCATATCATATATTACCACGATGGGCATAAGATGCTAAATCTCAATTTAAACATCTATCCACAACTACGAACAAGAAAGCTACAGTCTCTTGCTATTCATATTCACACATTATCCAAATGGTGGTCTTATATTAGAAATGAAGCCTTGCACAACCCGGATGCATTTGAAGTTGTTAGAAAGAATATGGAGAACATGATTGCTGCACTTTCGACAATGCCTAAGCCTCCATGTACAGAGACTGTTGATAAAGATGAAGTTGTAGTAAGGGGTGTCCTATCATGGTGCCAAGTGATAACTTTAACTTTAATGTTGGTAATGATGTGGGTATTTTTTATGGTACAATAGTCTCGCAAAATTCTTAGGCTTATGGCATCTTGTCTACACATGTTTCAGTAATAAAAGGAAGATCTTCTAAATGAATGAAAGGACATTTAGAACAGCCAGGCAGTGGAACAAAATTTTACCATAGATGTAAAAAATTTGTTGTGGGCCATGACAAAAAGAATTACCTCACTTTCAAGGTCTCAAGCTCAACTAATGTTTTCACTTCAGTTGGTAATGATTCATGCACTTCTATGGGCCGAGCGTAACGCCTCGCCGACAAAGTCAATGGTCGCTACTAAAATACAGGATTAATGATAATGATAGAACATATACAGGTGTAATATATAATTCCTTAGACTATCATGAACCAGATACCTCATTAAGTCTAAATTAAATTGGATCCAAATAATATAAATTCATATCTTCACTGATTATCCTTTAAAATTAAATTAAAATAGATCATTTTAGATCTTGATTCATCAAGTACTAGTCTTATCTGGTACACCAACCCCATGTTGGTCTCCACCAGCATACCTATTATCTAAAAAAGTTAACAAAATACGATAAGTTTGGGCATACTTAGTAAGTAAAGCATATAAATGTAAATTGGAAAAACTTGAGTCAACAATATGCATAGAGGTTGACAAAACATAGATTAAATCTATATCCAAATCAGATATAAATCCATAATAAAATATACGCTGATGCCCAAGCATACATTAATGCATCAAACACATGTTATTTCTCCAATCATCCAACAAGGTCTCAAATCCAATGGGGATGTTCGGTATCTTACTTCGTAATCCAACACGCTGCACAACCTTAAGTTGTCATCATTGCATCCCAGCACGAGTGGCCAATCTTGCATAATACGGATAGATCAGGAAATATCTTTATCCGAGCTGGAGATGTAATTGATACACTGTCACGCTCACCACACAACCGTAACTATGCTACACCGCATTATGCGAACGGCTCTGGCCTCAACCATTACATTGATGGTCACTAGTCCTATAGACTGGGTCGCAGTATTCATTATTCAAATCACAAGGGTCAGACAAACCAGGTCTGCAGCCCACCAATCAAACAGGTAAGTGTGAATCAATACCACCTAGCCTATCATATCCGATCCCTAGTTAGGATGTGCCAATGGTCATCACAGATGTTCTAACAACAACACTTCAAAATTTCACAACTATGGCCATGACTTATGAATATGCTAGCATCCCAAGCAATGCATGCCAGTGTCATAATGCATAATGCTAACATAAATAAAGAGCCAAACTTGACATCACAATAAATAATCATGACCGATAATATTTATTTGTTCAAAATTATAAAATAATAGCATCTAAAACATTCATACCCGTAACCATACATTATAATACAAAACCAAAAGAGAAGAAAAGAGCTCTACTTATCTTGTGTAAATCTCGAGTTCATCCTTGTACCATATTTTACTACAAAGCTCAAATCATCACGCTGGAAAATAACGCTTTTCTTTCGTTAATATTTTAACTCAAATTAAGTCTTTTAATAATGCTTTAGCATGATATCACGTCCTAAGATGTATGGATACCTCTATGCATCATAACTTTTATAATTTAACCAACATGTAAATTAAATTATTTTAAGATTATTATTTATAATAAATTTCATTAATTCTAAAACATTACTTGCTCCAAGTTATTAAAATTAATTTTAGTTGAGCTGACTTCACATAATTACCAAATTACTCATTTAATTTTCGATTTGTGTTTTCTGTATCATATTCAACCATATCTTATAAATATTCAATTTTAACTAATAAACATCATTCTCACATTATTAATTACTAATTGATAATTATTTGAGCTCCAAAACATAATATAATCACAGGTAGGCCTTCCTTTGATTACATTAACTTTCGGTAGTCTATTTGCACATAATTTAATTTCCAATATTTGTCAAATATTTTATGAAAACTTTCTATATGAATCAACTCAATAATTACATATTTTAACTAATCATATCAATCTAGATCATTATTATTTAATTTTGAATTTTTTTTTGATTATTGCTCAATCTGTCCATATTTGCTGAAATCAGACCCACTAATTTCTCTAAATTTAGATTTATAATCAAATCAAGGTATTTAAGTCTGAAATTTCTATTATACATCAATAAATACATGAATTAACCAAAATAAATATTTTCAGCTTAAAATATTAATTATTTAATTTATTTATGTATTTTTATTCTGCTAGACAGGGGTATAAGATTAGGGATGATGCAAATCACATTAATTATTAACCATATTTATATCATCCAAAAATTATTTTTTATTTTTTGAGTGATATTTAGAATATATTCTATATCATATAAAATTTTTAGATGAAAATTTCTTGTTTAAAAATTATTAAAAATCAATTAGTGCAACTGATCTTGACAACCGTTCTACCCTATTCAAGCTTATTTTCTAGCATTTTTAATTTACAATCTTCTAATTGTTTTAAGATGAAAATTGGATCGTTCCTTAATAATATTATCTTGATATCTCATACAATTTTTTATGCTAAAAATGATTCATTTACTATTTTTTATATTTTAAATTTTATTCCAGATGTAGTACATAGGTTATATAAGGTAGCTTATAAACGATTGTAATTATTACTCTAATCCACTAATTAAAGATCTAATCATATCTGTAACACATATATTGGTCTTAATCTAATGATTTAGATCATGAAAATATAGTTTTAATCAAATTTTAATGGTCTGAATCAACTTATCACCATTTCCACTAATATAGGCATTATTGAGGCAAATTTGTAAATTCTAAAATCTAATTATCCATCAAGGTGTCTGCATATGATCTAAATTTATATCTTTATATAAAACTAAAATTTACACACATCTAATGGTTTGGATTATCCAGATTATGTATAGAATCATAGGTTGAAGGGATGAGATCATTTCCATGTTGTCCATTGGTATATAGTCTATCCGGGCCCACTTTGATCAGAATTTTGGGTAGAATTTTTTCCAAATAATGAACCCTTAATTATGTCCATATTCAAGTATCAAAAATCCCTAATTCGTAGATTCAAATTAACCTCCATCAGATTTAATAAATTTGGTTTCTATGGACATCAATTCCTTTCTTCAAATCTGAAATTTATCTTTCAATTTCAATTGTCCAAATTGATTTCTACCCTTGATCCTTGCTCAATATCGTAATTAAGACATAAAATAAATAACAACTAACCTGTATGATGATGATTGATGGTTGAGATCACTTGATCAAGGCCTTGTCTCATCTTTCTCCCTCCCTCCCTCCCTCGCTCTCTCTCTCTCTCTCTCTCTCTCTCTCTCTCTCTCTTCGTTCTTCATCTAAGGTAGACCACACCCCTTAGTTATAGTGCTGGAAATTTCAACCAAAGGGGAGCATAACAGCCACCTCGTTTATCTAATTTTTGTTTTAAATTAATTATTTAATTATTTTGGCTATTAAGAAACCATTTGCCCCCTTTCTAGAATATCATTTTGAATTTTTCCATTTTATCTCCACATGGCCTTCATTGCTGGATATATTTTTTTGTTTTATACTTGCACCCCTTTTCTTCTTATTTATTTTGCATTGCCAATTGCTGAAATTTGCAATTTCACACTCGATTTGCTGTAAAATATCAAAATACTCTTCATTGCTTCAAAACCATCCCAAATTGATACAAATGACATAATTGAATGTATTCTATATATTAATAGTAAAATTAAAATATTTGAAACTTGTATTATCATACAAATTTTTTTAAAAAAATATTTATTATGTACACACATTTGCAAAAATATCAATTTTCTTCCCAATTTAAAATAAGGGATTTACACCAAGGTCGAGGTTGAGGCCATGGTATATTTTGGTTGTCCATCTTACATTACAGTTTCTTTCTTTGACCTCATGTTGCTTCCAAATAATAAGTACAATGACATCTTGAATTAACTATTTTCTCCTCTTGTTAAAATAGGTGGACATACGTGAAATGAAATCATTAGGTACAAGAACTAGATCACATGGAGGTAGGACATGTTTGTTCATGTGGTTTACCCGCTGTAATGCTGACCTCCCATACCATAAAAAATTCCGGTTGGCGGTTTCTTCGATGGCCACAGTATCGTGTAAGTCCTATATTTTCAATATGTATACATTGCATTCTTATTCGTTCTAAAATTATATTGTTTTATAGTCAATAATTTCACGTTTACTAATTTTTCTTGTGTTTTGTAGGATGCTTTACTTGCTTCTAAGTTTTTTAGATTGGTGGATGAGGATTTCTCGCCAAAAACCAAGATTGTTTCAAAGGACGATGTTCAACTTAATGTCCGATCTGAAGACCAAGTCTCCATGTTCAATCAAGAGTAAATAGTGGTGGATATGGGAGACTTGATATGTTGCGTTGATGATATGAGGGAGCATCATATGATGGAAATGCGTCCATTGAAACCAACAGTAGAGATGAGAACCTTCGAGATGAGAGAAACAAATGAAAGGAGGGATAAGAGAGGGATAGAGCTAGTTAAGAACGTCAAGAGAAATGAAATCTTACTCATTATTCTGTGGTCTTTTTCTGATGATTGTTATTTATTTAGCAATGTGGGAAAGTCTTATATTTGTGAAAGTACTGTAGTAATTTGGAGAACTTCTATTTGAATGGAGTCTTTTATAATGGAATATATTAGATTTGAACTTGTTTGAAGGAAATGGAATGAGTCTTTTGTTACATGTTGCTTGAGAACAATGGAATAAAATTGCAAAATTGTTTGAATGAAATGGAATCGAATGTTGAATGTGATAGGCTGCTTGGATTTAAATGTTAAAGATTGTTTCAATTTTATGGAATTGGTTACTTGTTGCTTGAGATCAATGAAATGAAATTGCATGTTAAATGCTATAGGTTGATTGGAATGTTCAAGTTACTTACTGCTTGGATAACCAATAGATTATAATCATTTGCTTGTCCATTTACTCTTACGATATGTTATTTGGCAGCTTTTCTTAGTATATGAAAATGAATAGGCATGAAAGTAACATGAATCGATGCAAAAACTTTGTATTTTACACACCAAAACTTTGTATTCGGTCAATAGTCATATGCTGAAAGGTTGTTGCATGTTATATTTTTATATGACATTACATTTAAATTTTTAAGCACCATGCTATCAATAACTTAGGTAATGAGGAAAAATATTTCTTCAACTACTTTCTTTAACTAATAAACATATTCAAATACAAAAAGTTCTAGACAATTTACAAAAATTCACAAATACAAGATCCATATTCCATAACAATCCCTCATGTATGATGATCCAAAGCCTTTGCACTCCCCACTGCAGGCAATAAAAAAAAGCAAGCCAATTTAATCCAACAGTTGTCTGTTGGTTCAAAATCTTGGCATTCTTTTCACCTTTAAGCACCTTTTGAATCTTGGCACTTTTGCCACCTCTAAACACCTTCTGGTTCTACATCACAACCACTTCAACCTGTCATATTTAGCTATAATTTATTGAGCTTCCATGTACTCTTTCAGTGCTTTTGATAATTCAAGATGCATAAAACTACACCAACATGGGAAGAAAGTGCTCTGTAAGTGCTTTATGAAATTCAAGATTTAAAAGACTACACTAATATGGGAAGAAAATCCTTTTTGAGTTTTTTATGTGACAAACAACATTTTTATATGATTGAAATATACTCGTGGTAGCATAGTAGCAGGCCTAAGATTTACAAGAACACTTAGCACAATAATTGATAAAGAAAGAAACTATTGAGAATACTAATAAGGCTAACATTCTTAGCATAATAATTGATAAAGAAAGAAACTGCTGAGAAGACTAACAAAACAAGAATTCCATTACCCTCCAACAGGCATTTATCAAAATTGAAACTCAATACCTACAAGCATTTCCATATTATTGCTAGCCAAATAGAAGAGGGATGAAAAATCAACAGCATGCTAACATCAATACAGTTGCTTTTACTACATCTATTGTAGAACATCCAAAGAAAAAGAAATCATCCATGATAGCTCTTACTAGAGTTGCACCATGTTGAGTAACAATGAATTCCTCTGCATCCAAGCTAGCCTCTCTCATGGCTTTGAACAGTCAAACCAAATCACTTCCCCTGACACCTTCACTTACTTTGTCAAAGCTATCGACCTGCTCTACCAACCTATTAAGAACCTCATCAAACATCTTCACCTTAGTTGCCTTTTCTCTAATGTCTACCACCTTGGGCCATTGACACTACCCCCATGTTCGACATTCCCATCCTTATCTTTTTTTGCCACATCTGCGACATCTCAAATTGGAAATAGAACAACCATTCCTCTTGACTAGCCTCTCAGATTGAATCAAAATAACGAGATCCCTAATCACAAATTTCTTAAGAAAGAGATCCTTAATCAAAATGACAGGATTCCTCTTGCCTAAGCCTCATCCTGCTGCATTTTTCATCAATGATATTAGGTTTTTGAGGAGTTAGGGAAATTGAAATAAAGAATTATAAATGTGCTAAGGAAGGAGAAGGGAGATCGAGGGAGAAGTTACCTAAATCCAGAAGGAGTTCCCCCTATTGTCGGAGAAGAGAAACTAGAGAGGAGAGATGCAAAAAATTTAGTGTCATTGCCGAAAGGGGAGAGAGAGAGAGATCATTGGTAGAATGGGAGAGTGATCGGAAGAGGGATGAAGCCGAAATTGGGGTAAAAGGGGGAGAAAAATGGAAGTTGTGCGAGAGAAGGGTCTGGGCAGAAAATGGGCATCATGTGAGACGAGGCTATTTTGAATTTTTTATTCGCCGCAAAATGGCAGGATTCCACGTAGAGGAAAATGTAATATTTCCATCGCACGACTGAGCACAATCGTGCCCAATCTAACTGCGTTCAAGAGAGAAGTGGGAAGTAGACGAGGAAATGGGGACTTAGCCAAGTCGCAAAGAATCATCCCTCTTGTTGAGAAATAAATTAGTTTAAATACTAAATCATTCGTACAGATAGTAGTCGATAATTTATTGAAATTTTTTTTAGAATTTTTGTGACAGTCACGACATCTGCTGGCAATTGACCACACCATATAGTCCTTAGAAAAATAACCCAGCAGAATGAAAAGAATCACATTATTGTAAAACTTACTAGAAGCATATTGAAAGAGAAAATTTTATCAAATGATTTTTCAGCTAAAGAAATGGTAACCACAATATATATTCTTAATCGATCTACAACAAAAGTAGTGAAAGATTGAACCCCACATGAAGCATGGACTAAAAAATGTCCACACATAAATCATTTAAAAGTTTTTAGTTGTCTAGCTTATTTACATGTGCCATATGAAAATAAACAAAAACTTGACCCTAAAAGTGAGAAATATATCTTTGTTGGTTATTGTAATGAAACCAAGGTATATAGGTTATATAATCCAAAAACTCAAAAGTTGATTGTCAGTAAAGATATGATCTTCTCTGAAAATGTAGCATAGATTTGGAAAAAGCAATAAGATAACTTGGTGATTAATTCTTTACTAGCTTAGTATTAGAATTCTGATCAAATGGATGATGAGGACAAAGGTCCTAGAAAAGTGTGTTCTTTGCATGAAATTTGTATCGCCTGTAACTTTTCACATGTTGTTCGTGAGCTTGGCAGTTATGAAGAAGCAACATAACATGCAGCATAAGTAAAGCAATGAATGAAGAGCTTACCATGATTGAGAAAAATGAAACATGGAAATTGGTAGAACCTCTAAAAGCCAAATTTGACATCGGTTTGAAATAGGTATTTAAGACCAAGCTTAATTTAGATGGGTCAATTCCAAAGCATAAAGCAAGACTTGTGGCAAAGGAATATTCTCAACAATCAGGTCTTGATTTTGTTAAAACATTTACTTCAGTTGCTAGAATTAATACTAGTTGTGCTATTTTAAGTGTGATTGCTATTAAAAAGTTGACTTTATTTCAACTTGATGTTAAGTCTGCATTTCTTAATGGCTTGTTGGGCTTGTTGGAAGAAGAAATACTTGTTGAATAGCCATAGTAATATGAACTGGAAGAAAAGAGGCATATGGTTTATAAGTTAAACAAAGCACTTTATGGATTGAAAAAGGCACCTCGTGCATGGTAGAACCGAATTGACAACTATTTTTCAAAGCAAGACTTCTTGAAAGTAAAAATGAACTCACTTTATGTTGATGATGATAATGTGCTTATAACATGCATATATATGGCGAGTAACATTGAAATGACAAGGCATTTCAAAACAAAGATGATGAATGAGTTTGAAATGATTGATTTAGGAGTTATGAAAAAAAATTTTGAGCTTAGAAATTTAGCAGATAAATAATGATATTTTATATGTCCCACCAAAAGTATATTGAGGAGCTTTTAAAAAAGATTAATATGTCTAATTGCATGTCGATCAACATTTTAATGAATGTATATGAGAAATTAGAAATGCAGGATAGAGCAGAGAGAATTGATGGATCATCTTATAAAAGACTCATGGCGAGTTTAATTTATTTAACTAATTTTAGGCATAATATTTTATTTCTGCTAGTTTATTGTCCAGATTTATGTAGGAACTAAGTAAAATCCATTTAGGTGTAATAAAAAGAGTTTTAAGGTATCTGAATGGGATAAAAATATTTTGCATGTACTATTCTCAATTCTCATTCTACAAGCAGACAATTCATATAAATAGTGATTGAGGGGACATTATTCAATGCACTCGAGTGCACTTAGCTTTAATGCACCTAGGTGTATTTAACTCATTTTTTAAATTATTTTACACAATTTTTAGCCTAAGTGTATTTAGCATATGTGTCAATTTTTACTATTTTTGAAGATTTTTAGATATTTTTTTGAATTGTTAAAAAATCGATGACATTTTTAGTAATTTAGAATCACTAAAATACTACTGATTTTTAAAAATAAAAATATCTAAAAATATCCAAAATTGGCAAAAATTAGTATACATGCAAAATACATTTAGATTAATAGTCACTTAAATTTATTTATTTTTTAAAAAATGAGTATTTGTACTTTGGTGCACCAAAGCTGAGTGCACTCAAGTGAATTGAACAATGATCCATGATTGGGCCAGTTCCAAAGGTGATGGAAGAAGCACAAATATATGAATATATCTTATTGGTCTCTAAAGAAGCAGAATATGGTGGTTCTATCTTTGTTTGAAGCCAAATATATCGCTGCTTCATTTATTATTTATCTTCTAGTTTAGCTAAGGAGAATCTTAGCAAATCTCTACTTGGTGTAAGGAGGAGCAATCGAGATATTTTATGATAACAAATCAACCATTGTCATGACTCACAGTCTTGTTCAACATGGTTGGACAAAGTACCTTGAAGCCACGTATCACTTCATTCCAAAGTTACTTAATGATGAACAAATTGCATTATCTTATTGTAATTCAAAAGACAATCTTGTAGATATTTTCACAAAAGCACTACCAACTGAAGTATTTGTAAATTTTTTATTGTTTTTTAGGAGTTCAAGAGTTTTTAAATATTAAGGAGTGTTAAATGTAATACTTAAGTCTATCTAGACATTAGCATGCGGAGTCCTATTTTCTAGTTAATGGATAATGAGTAATGGATAGTGTTGTAGTAGAGTCTTTTTAGGTGCCAATGGAGAAGTGCTTTAGTTTCTTAATTATACATAACTAGGGGTTCAATATATTCATTTTGATAATTCAATGCATCTATTTTAATAAGCAACAACTCTGTTCTCTTGTTTGTGGTGTTTCTTGTGTGTTTTGAAGTGTATATGAAGTACATTATAGAATATTTTGTGAAGTAATTTACTGGAAGATAAACTGCAAGATGAGAGGAACCCCTTGAGCAAGGGTTTTGAAGATAAAGGAGATGGAATTGGGTTAAGGAGTTTGACATTTCCAATAGCCCATCTGCACATGTGCACATGCATATTTGCATTTTAAACTTTGAAGTTGGTGAGAGTTGAGATGTGATAATTATTTTGCATGAACCACTTGCAAAATACTAATTATTTGGTATTGTACAATATAACAATTGATGTTACGATTAAGCTCATTAACACAACGGACAAGGTCTCACTTATCCTTATAGGTGACCACAAGCTCCCATTTATTCTCATGCAAGATCAAGTTTCCATAATCGGAACCTTTGTCTCCAGGAAGACTTGAACGCAGGATTGTTTGCTCATGGGAAAGCGTGCATTACCAATCGAGCGAATCCTCGGTCAGCAAGTTACTTTTGAGTCTCGATGAGACATAAAATTCAAAGAATATTTATCACATTATAAATATGTATTACTTAAAATTCTAAGAATATTCATAGATTAAGTTTAATATATGGTCTTAGTAATTATGAATATAAATATTTATTTAATATTACAACTAATTAAAAATAATTAAATACTTATGGTATTATAAATATATAATATTGACATTATGATTCAAACCAATTTGCTAAACTGATTAAACTAGTTTAAACTAGATCAGTGAAGTTGGATCGAGTTTGGTTCTTATGCAAAATACCCGCTATCTTCGCTGATCACTTCTAAGTAAATTTGCAGGGTACTATCATTTATGGAAACCTTTCTACTCTGACATGACCTCATAACCATCATACACTACTACATTCTGGTATCATCAACTTTTTATTTTTTTTGGATATAATCTCGTATCATCAACTTGGCGATGATACTACTTAGCCATACTTAGCCATACTCTAGTTCAAGTCTTTAAGGCTGATCCAAGAAACTCTAACAATTCAAGTAGAGGCTTGACCATTTTAGACTAGTTTTAAAAAATGCCCTTTCATATTGGTCCAAAATACATATTTTTTGTTTTTCAATTGTTTTACACAACTGTTAATCTAGTTATATTTAACTTATATGCCAAGTTATATCAATTTTGAAGATGTATATATATATTTATTTTCAATTTGTAAATATAGGTATATTTTTGTTATTTTAAACTATTTAAAATGACTAAAATACCCCTATATTAAAAATTTTAAAATAAATATAGATAAATCTCCAAAATTAGTAAAATCGATTTATAACTTAATATACCTAATTAATAGTTTTATAAAAATTTTGAAAAATGAAAAATTATATTTTTGGACGGTCTCAAATGAAGTCATTTTAGACTTGTTTGAAATGATCATTTCACTTGTAACTATGAGAACAATTTTTCTAAAAATGTCATAAAATGCCTACGATCTTGCCGAGATTATGTAACAATGCAAAAATCTCTTTTTTTTTTTTCTCTCCATTTGTTCCTTAAGTAATTATTCATTAAAAAGAAAAAAGTGAGGTCCAAATTTTTTGTTTTTTAAATTTTTTTTACAAGATGGTTATTTTAGTAATATCCAATCTATAAACTAAATTTTACTAATTTTAGATATGTGTATATATTTATTTTGTATTTTTAAATACAATGATACCTTAGTCATTTTAAATTGTTGAAACATGATTAAAGTACTTCAACGTTTAAAAATCTAAAATAAATATATATTTCCAAAATTGATAAAAATTGATTTATAAATTAAATACAGTTAAACTAACACTTTTGTAAAAAAAAAATTGAAAAATAATATTTTTAGAGTCTGAATGATGATCATTTTGCTTCATGAAGATATTTTGTTGCAGTCATGTTCTGCGAAGCATGATGATTCTGGCTAGCTAGCTAGACAATAAGGGGTCCTCTGTTAGAAGAATGTCATGGGAAAGCCCATCAGCGGTGGAAAGCAACATGATCCTAGTCTATTATGATAATACAAAGGAAAAGGCCCCTCCTATCTACTTGGATTCTATTTCAAAAATCAAGGTTACCAACCCATGTCTTTTGACCGAAAATTATACAATTCTTTTTCTTTTCTTTTTTTTTTCCTCTCCTCACCTCATGATCTTGTTGCTGAGGCTGAGATACGGCAGTCGGCCCTTGCATGTAAACGGATGGACCCCGGCCACCATTTAAAACCAAAAGATATATATATGTATCACCGCCAGAAGATCATATTCTGATTTCACTCAAGTGAGTTCTCCATCTCTAGTTGGACGTGTCTCAACACGTCCCATACAATGTTTGTTGTTTGCTAAAATGATTTGATAGCCAGAGAAAAATTAAATGCGGCTAACTAATAATTAAACTTAACCATCAATATTTAAATTCTGAAATTGCCAAATCGATGGATCATTGATAACGTAAGTAGCTAGCAAGAGGCCAGCTCGCGCGTTTCCTACAATTGCTGGTGCATCCGGTTTTCGATCCTGATGTGGTGAGATTTACTTCCATTTTCGAAACTAAAGTCTCATGAATATACATTGTTAGATGTGCATATACATCGAGTTGGACGGATTGGATTCTAATTATAACATTGTTAACGTATTTGAAAAACATCAATCCTAACTAATTTAATAAATGGATTGACGAGTTGTTAAAGTGTTGTCTAGCAAACAATTTGAAAATCTAAACTTTGATAGACGACGATCTTGTAGGGAGATGCGAAAGGATGTTTTCGGTGCGAGGAAAATAGAAATAAGATAATAATGAGAAAATAAAATTAGAGTAGCCCTGAAAAAATGAAAATTAGGTGGCGGGAGGAAGACTTAGTAGAGAAAAATGACCAATGGATTTATATTTATGTATATTTTTAATGTATTAAACAAATTAAATAGGTTGAATGAGTTAAATAAATTACTAAATGAGTTGATGAATTATAAAATCTCAACCCTAATCCGTTTATTTAATTAAATGATTGAATGTGTTTGTAGATCATTACTTGTTTATTCAAAAATCTCAACCCATACCTATTTATAAACAGGTTGAATGAGTGAGCTGACCATGACCATTAATGCCCTTGCGTGAATTTGATATTTGAGATTATTTGCGTGGTAAAATAACTGAATTTTTTTTAAAAAAAAAACAGCTATAGCTGTAGCATTTAATTTCTTCATGCCTTTAAAATAATTAACCGTTCCCCAAGTTTAGTGGCTTCTTTTGGCGACATCATAACTCAAAACTTCCATTTATGGTAAAATCCGAGAATGTATCACTGGCTTGCCTTGCCGCGACTGTCAGTCAAACTCAAAACTCGCTTTTATCACTGGTTGGCAACTGTCAGTCGGAGAATCGGAATTGCACGTGGCGGGAAGTAGTGTGTAAATCGGGTCTGGTTAACTCGGGTTGGGACAAATACAATCCTAACCCATCTTGTAAAATCTCAATCCAACTCTACTTTCAACCCTACTTTTCACACTTTAACCCAACCCTATTTCAACTCACCTCAAGTCGGTTCGGTTCGGGTTAGAAACCGGGCTAATAGATTACACATATTATCAATGTTAGTTAAGCTTTTGTTCACCCAAATTTCTAAAATAACAAAAAAGCAATGATAATTATAAAAACAATAAGTACTAAAAAGTTCTATGTAACTCAAAAGTGGAGGATAAGTTTTGTAATTGATTTATTTTTTTGCTTTTATATTTTTTGAGCAATTGATGTCCCCTGCAAGTCAAAAAGTGAAAGCCAAGTAAAAGTATTGCAGTAAATTATGCAAAACGAAAAAACGAATATCATAGTCTTACTTACATTCTTAGTTGGCTTCCAATCAAAGCTACAAACATCGAAAATTCCCAATTGAACTGTTCGTTATTTCAAATCACCAATGCAAGCGAACATCTAAACAACCTATTTACAATGCAATATAGGGTATGTTTGGCAATTGAAAGAAAAAGTCAATTAAAACTTTTCAATCTAAAACTTTTCACTCTCTACAATTATCATATTTTTAACTATCATATTTTTTAATTATTTTTTCACATTTTCCTATACGACTACTCTACTTTTCAATCATTTATATACAACTATCCACACAACTAACCTATCTATTTTAACTTTATTCTCTTTATTACTCATCATTACCCATATCATATCACATCAGTTGATAACTTTTATTCTCCAAAACTTTTCATCAAAAGTTTTATTCATTACCAAACACACTCATAAACAAATAATCCAAGCATAATTTCACAATTAATTAACCAAATATATTTCCAAACCAAATAAATTCAAACAACATTTCACAACCAAATTGTCAAACATATTTCCAAACTCCACACAATTTTATTTAAATATCTAAACAACATGAATGAAATACACTCTCATAAACATATCCAAATACATATCTTATGAAATCGGGTCAGTTCGGGTCGGGTCGACCGACCCCCTAACCCGGCTCAAACCGATTTTCAAAAACCGAATTTCCAAAACATCAACTCAACCATGGTATAAATCGGTCCGGGTTGATGCGGGCTCGGGTTGAACCCGACCCTATTTACACCCCTAGCGGTAAGCTAGCTTTTCTTTCTGGAAGTGGTTTACTGGAAAGCAGTTGTGTTTTCGATTTCGTTCACAGAAAACAAACATTTGTACACAATATTTTCAGCTATATTCCACATTTTATTTTTACTCTTTATGGGTGTTTTCCATCCGTACATAGAAGGTTTCGTTCAAATTGCAGGCTTATCACAATTTTTGTGAAATTTAAATTCATACCAAAAAGGTTTGCAAGAAACTACAAGCCCACTTACAAATCCTAAATGTTTAGGATGATTTGCAAATACACTAACTTGGTTCGATCATGATTGCAAATATACTTACACAGATTCAGAAATTGCAAATTTTCCCACTTGGTTTGACTATAATTGTAAGTATACCCATGTTGTTATAAAGTCATTATTACACCATTATGACGTGAGAATATTTACAAAGGTTTGAAAATTACGTGAGTATTTAATTTTTGCAAATAAACACATGTAGTTTTTAAACTTTGCAAATATACCTATGCCGTAACAACTTTGTTATACTTGCAATTATAGTCAAACTATTTTCGTGTAATTACAAATTACACAAAGTTTCTTAAAAATGAAGAAAATATTCCCATTAATTTTAAAATGAAAAATACAAGAAAATGCATTTAAAATATTAAAAATATTTCTCTTTCGTTTGCAAACACATTTCCCATCTTACTCTTTGATTTCTAAATCAGCACCACTACGCTAATTAATTTGCTGCGTATATTTCCGATCATATACATGTATCTCATCCTTTGTAAATTCCTGTTTGGTTAAGCGAATTCATGAAACCTCTTTAATGTGCCCTATCAAAACGTTTTTTTTTTTTTTTGATGAAAATGCCCTATCAAAACGTTGATAGCGAAACAAATTTAACAAAATTTATTTTAAACATTTTTTTAGCATTATCTTTTTATATGGTATCAAACATGGGGCTGATCCTCTTAGGTGGGCCTAAAAAAACATCTTTTAGATTTTTTAATTTTTCTTTATATACTTGTTAAGTTGGGTGTATTAAATCTATAACTAAGTTTTACCAATTTTTTTAGAGATTTTTAAACATAGTGATATTTTCATCATTTTCCATTTTCTGAAAATTAAACAATATCACTGTGTTTAAAAATCTTTAAAATATTTAAAAATAGTAAAACTTGATTTATAAATTTAATATATCTAGCTTAACATGTTTGTAAAGAAAAAAAATGAAAAAAACCAAAATAAATATGTTTTTTAGGCCGGCATAAGCTAATCATCTTCCATCAAACATTACTGCAATCAAAGTCTTGATTATGTTATACCTACGTAAATGTATGTAATTTTCTCTAACATATGAAAATCATAACTCAAATGGAGAGGTTTCATGAAACAGTTCTATGTAAAAGCAAAGTCTACACATATATGGGCTTTTTGCAGCCATACACAGATAGTTCGGGCAAAATTACTTAATTTTATAAAATTGTAAAATATCTGTATCGTTTGTGCATAAAATTATAAGTACGTCTTTTCTGTTTAAGTTTCATTGACATCAACAGTTTTTTTCTATGCACTAACGAAAATATTCCAGTAATTAAGGTGTAATCAGCTGCAAAGTAGGCTCCATGTGTATTAAAGTATAATAATATATTATATAATCATTTATCTATATAAAAATCATATTTTTAGATATTTTAGATATTAAAAATACGACTTCGATATTTATATAAAACTACTTCAGTGCATTAATTTTGTACTATTTTAAGATGGAGCCATGATTCTACATGGCTGGCAGCATGGGCTCACATGCGTCCGTCAATGTAACCCATTTTTTATTTATTATTTTTTTATGAATATATAAAGCTAGGTATATTTAATCCATAAACCCATTTTTATCATTTTTGAATGCTTTTAAGTATTTTTAATTTTTAAGTACAGTGACATTTTTCATAATTTCTGAGTAAAAAAAATTACGAAAACGCCATTGTACTTAAAAATAAAAATACCTTAAAAGCATCCAAAAATAAAAAAAAATGGTTTATAAGTTAAATACACATAACTTTACATGTTTATAAAAAAATTTTAAAAAATTTTTAAAAATAGATTTTTTGGCCAAAAGCATGGCTATCTGCACCCGATCACCCCTCTTTAAGATGGCGCCCATGCGCATGCTTTTTATACATATTTTTACATCCATCTCAACTTGTATCATAATTACGCTTTAAGAAATTCTTACAATCTTTGCTAAAGGAGACGATAAATAACTTGCTCCCGTAAATACCTTCAGGAGACGCTTCGATATATAACGGAGACACAACGACCCCAGTTTTGAACCTTCGTTTGGCCATGTGGGCTTAACAAAGTACTACTGTGCCTCAGGCGGTATAGCACACATACACATGTTTAATTTAGATTAAAATTGGCATGTCACTACAGTGAATAATTTTTACGGGCGAGGTAAATGTTAATTTCATGATCAAATGAATCCTATTTGCAGTAGACACCACGTGCAGTTCATGTGTACTATAATATTTTCTTAGAGAGGGAAAATCTAATACAATTAGTTGTAAGTTATAACAACTTGATTTTCTGATTTTTTTAACATCCTATCCATGCATTGTGTTTATAACTATTTATTTAGCATATGTACAAAAAAATCAAGTGAACTGAAAATTTTAAAAAATATGCTAAAGCAACATCATGCATTTGCACTTGTAAATTATATACGAATGCAAATAACATGATTTTTCATGTCTTATAATGGATAGCTTGGATTTAAAATCCAATATCAAAAAATAAAAAATATAACCGTATATATATATTTATATTTCAATTAGTTGTACTAACGAAAATATATGTAATGATCTAATATAATCCATGCATCTATATACACCCCTTTGGACTTTATTGTTAAATTTTTTAAAAAAACTTGGATTTTAAATGCAATATCGAAAAATAAAAATATAACCAAATATATATATTTCAATTAGTTGTACTAAAGAATACATATGTAATGATCTAATACAATCCATGAATCTATATATACACCTTTGGACTTTTATTTTTAAAAAATTTTAAAATCTAAATTATATAAAACATTCATAGATTTTTTTGGTTATGATTCCAAAAGTTTCATATTTAACACCAAAAATTTTTAAATAAGATTTTTCAATTAAAATTTTTTTACTCTCCACAGTTGTTTTATTTTTTAATCATTTTTCTCACCTTTCATTACCACTACCCTATTTTTTTTAATTATTTTTACACAACTATTCATCCAACTAACCTATCTATTTTAATTTTATTCTCCTTACTCTTCATCATTACTCCTATCATATTTTTAAATATCTATATATACATTTAAAGCATCTTTATTTATAAAAATCTCAAAACATATATGCACATATTAAAAAATGGTAGAATTTAGTTTATATGTTAAATATACGGAGATGAACAAGTATAAGAAGAAAAAAACAAAGTTTTTAATGTTAACTAAGTGAGTTATTTGCTTAGCCTGAGTTAACAGCAATAACTTATAAATAAATATTTCAACAATAAAAATAATAAGATTAATAATTTATTCATTATTTATGGGCTTTTTTCGTTATTTCATTAAATTTTAACTATTTTTAATAAAATTTTATCAGACACACTTGCAATTGCATGCATACTTTTTAGTGTGTTTTATAATTTTGTAAAACTAAAAAATATGCTTGTAATTTCACCCATTAATGTAAGTACGGATCAAAAAGTCCTTTCACATATAAAGAAATATTTTCAAGTTCTATCAGCTGCAATAGGTTACAGTTGATAAATCACAATCTATCTCACCCATTTTATTTAAATTATTTATTTTAGTGGTGCAGAAAATTTCAATTAATAATTTATTTTAGTGGTGTAGTAATTTTCATTTAAAATAGAAATGTATATAAGCCTCATCTAAGATGATGCAAAATCAATGTGATAAAATAGTTTTATTTAAAGAATTGGAGTGATCTTGTTAGCCTGAGCTTGGTAAATGTTTCACTTAACCCACCTCAAAAAACTCATTCACAATAATTTTGTTTGTTTTTTCTTCATAAGTGTATTTAACATATAAACCAAGTTTTACCATTTTTGGAAATGTTTATATATTTTTTTGAGATTTTTAAACATCTTTGTGTATAAAGATATTTAAAATACTCTTATGTTTAAAAATAAAAATATATATATATATATATTCAAAAATAGTAAAACTTGGTTTTTATCAATGTTGTCAGAACCAAACCAGTGATTGAACCAATAAAGAAACTAGTCTAGTTTGAATCGGTTCGAACCGGTGACGTCAGCATGACATATTTATGATGTCATAAATATTAAATTATTTTTAAATTTTAAGTAAATATATTGATAAGTTAATCCTAATTTAACACCTGTAATATGATTTTGAACCCTTTATAAGGTCATTTACACCTTAATTACAGAATTTGAAACCCAGATAATAGAATTTAATAAAATCTACCTTATATAACAGCATCTAACTTTTGATATTAATAAATTAATACTAATTTAATACCTATAATATGATCCTCATCTCCTTATAAGGTCATTTATACCTTAATTATAGAACTTAAAACCCAGATAATATGATTTAATGAAATCCACCTTAATCTAACACCGGCTAACATCATCTAACGACATTTAAAGGGCACTCAAATTTTATGAAATAAATAAAATATTAAAAATAAATTTTTCAGATTACACATAAATCGTCCTAGGTACTAAGAAATTCACCTAAAATATAATTATAATATTTTATTAATTATATTATAATTTTTATTTGCTACATTAATTATGTGAATAATTTTGTGCTATACAATTAATTGTGAGAGTGATATTAATTACACGAGTTGCACGCACAAAATTAGGCAGAAAAAATTTTGTATTAATAATTTAATATATACCTAAAATAAATAAAATGGCTAAATAAATAAATAATAATAAAATATGAGTACGCTGATACGCTCACGCTGTTTTGCTGCTGATCGGCGAGACGGTGACGACGAGGCGGGCGCGAAGGCCAGGCGGCACTGCAGGCAACGAGGCGGGCGTGCGGGCGGGACGAGGAGGCGGTGGCGTGACGGCGTGCACGACGAGGACGGAGGAGCCTAGTGAGGTGGCCGCAGTGGCGGGCAAGCGAGACAAGGTCGAGGAAGAAGCGGGCGAGCGAGCGAGACGAGGTCGGGCCGTCGGGGACGGCGTGCGCGAGAGATCAACGTTGGGGTCGGGGAAGAAGAAGCGAGAGTTGCCGGCTGCAAGCCTGCGAGATGAGATCGGGGATGGTGCGCGGGGGGAAATGAGAGAGGCAAACGACAGGGTTAGGGACCTTAGGGTTTCATTTTCATTTTTTTAAGTATTTAACTATTTAGATTATTTAAGCTCCGGTGGTCGGACCGGTCGACTCCGTAGATGACCGAACTGGGAACTGGACCGATTCACGGTCGGACCGGCCGATCCGGTCCGGTTCTGATAATATTGGTTTTTATATTAAATACACAGATAAATAAGTGTACAAAGAAAAAAAATAAAAAAAGTTGTTGCAAATGAGTTTTTTGAAGTGAGCTTAGTGGAAAATTTACTTAGTCCGGTCTAACAGGATCATTCCTCTGTAAATGATAATTTTAAAATTATATTTTTAACTTTTAAATTATCTAAAATATAATTCTTACGTGGAATATTTATTCAAAGTGTTAATATATACATATAAATGCATATGAGCCTCGTTTACAATGAATTGCCCCTTAAGTACGATGCAATCTAGTTGTCATGTAACATATCTCATATGCATAACATCCAGATTTTCTTTTAAGAATCAAAACATGTAGACGTTTTTTAATGGATAGTTGCGTCTGGGTGAGAGATACTTCTTTATTTTAAAATTTCTTAATTTCCATATATTAATCTTGAGTGAGTCCACATATTAGTAGAAAAAATAGAAAAAATAAAAAAGTCTATGATAATAATAAATGATGCTAAGTAATAGCTAAAATAGATATAACAGATTTTCCACCAATATGATAAAAATGAAAAAAACTAGAAAAGATATTTCACAAAAGCAAAGCTTATATCTATACCTACGTAATAAAGTAACGGAAAATCATTTATGCATATTAGTGATTTTAAATAATTCAGATATTGAAAATAAAATTTTAAAATTGATATTGTTGGTCCTATGTGATGGTTACTCAAAGAACTTGGTGAAATAATGTGAATCAAGCAAAAATACAACCACAATAATAAAATCAAATCATAAAGACAAGAACACATAGTGGCTCGAATTTCCCTGTCCCACTCTACTCTCCAAGCATGACAACTTGGAATCTACTAATCAACTTTAACACATAAGTTACAGTGATACAGTTTGTTCAACCGTCTTCTGGATTTATATTAAGTTCCACGTGAGCTGAAAAATTAATCAACTTTTGATTAACTTCTTTTTAGTTTGATCACCATCAACACCAAAGTATTATAACCTCTTTCTTAGTTTGATCACCATCAATATCAAAATAATACAAAGAACAAAACTTTAAATGAAAAGCAACCGGTTTAGCATATCTGCAAAAGCAACAACTCTTCAATTGATAGTAGTAACACCTTTAAGAATTTGCTACTTTAACTTCACCTTTGAACCTCCGCAATAAAGTATACTGGAGTCTTTCAAATTTGCACTTGGATATTTTTCTTTAATTTTTCACTACTTTTTAGCTCTCCTAAGTTCACCTTTTATGGCCTTTTGATCACCTGAAATATGGCCTAGACGATAGCCCAATAGGTCTTCATGTATACCCAAACTTCTTGAAATTTGAAATTTTGATGCCCATAAAAGGTAAACCTTTTCTGTCCAAAAGGTTGACTTTTTGCTTGCTCTAGTTAAGATAACATAAAAGTTGAACCAAAAAGTTGACTTTTCTCCTTTTTTTCGCAAAATTTGAATTTTGAAAAAACTTCATGCTTCAATCATGTTATTTCACTCAAGATAATCACAAATGAATAAACCTATCTTAATTCATGATTAAACAAATCTCAAAGAGCATATTCCATGATTAATTAAAGAAAAGTTATCAATTGAGCTTATTCCAAGCATCACGATAAGCAAATTTCATTTTCAAGTTATCCATTTATTTCAAGCTCAATCTTATCACAATTAGTATTATAAACTCAAAAATGATAACTCTACAAACACATCACACTCTTCAAAACTCCATTTAAGATCCCAAAACACAATTTCACAATATCAAAATTGAAAAGCACAATAATACATCTTTTGTCATCATCAAAAAACCAAAAATAGGTAATTACATAAATTCATAGATATTTTGTATTAAACTATTTTAGTACATTGATTTTACACATTTTTAGATGGAGACCATCCACAACGATATTTGACAAATAAAATAGTTTTTGTGATAACATGATACTAAATACAATGGATAGAGTAAATTTATTATCAAGGATTACAATATTAAAAACGGAATGAGTTACCTAGAAGAGGAATTTTAAAGAAGCAGAGCCCAGGAATATATATGGTGGGAAAGAATATATATACATGGAAAATCAGCCCTACTTTTATGAAACACTTTTTCTATGTAACCCCTTCCATTTTAAAAATCTTAATGATTGATGGAAAATACATTTCATTTATTGTATTTAACTTCATTTATATTATTTGGGAAACCCTTTTATTCGTTTAATTTCATTATATATGGATCCAATCTATAAACATATAAAATCAACATAATAAAAAGGTTCAATGCTAAAATATCAATTTTAAAATAGTTTTTTCAACATCCACATCATCTAAATATCACACTACTATATGGACAAATGATTTTAAAAAGTATTATTATATTTTAATGCATCTGTGAATGGATCTAAGAATTTTTTATAATTCACACATGAATATATATATATATATATATATATATATATATATATGACCATCCATACATGTACTTGATTTGGATGAAAATTGGTTTCATAAATAAACAAGTGACGTTAAATACGATGAATGAATTGAGTTTTAAATCAATCATCAATATCTTAAAAATTAATGGGGTTACATAAGACCCCTTTTTATGTAACTTGGTCACATAGAAGCGGGGTCTATGGAAATAACCAAGTTAATTAGGAGAATAATAATCTTATAGGGAAGTGCAAAGTGCAACCAGCCACACGCCCCAGTCAAGGTGTTGGTTGCTATAAATGGGCATCACATTGAAGATAACATTAAAATCTAATCTATTTTTTGTACTTAAAATTATTTATTTCATTATCACGTCAAGTTTTATCTAAATCAAATGTGTTTGACCTCATCAAAAAATGGTGCGGGATCAATAAATAAAATTTTTTGATTTAAATATCAATTTTAAATTTATATTTTTCAATTTCTAAAATATCGTTTTTATGTCAAGTATTACTGTATTCTAATATACTAGTGAATAGATTTAAGTATTTTTCATTATTTACACATGAATATGTATATTTTTAAGCATACGTTGCCCATTCGAAATCTGATTAGGATAATTTGATAACATGATAAAACAAATCATATTAAGTCATGTGCTCAGAAGAATTTTAATTTACAATCGATATGGCCCCATTTGCAGCCAACAGCGCCTTAACTAGGGTGCAACTGTGACTGTGTACAGCTAGCATGTACCTATCTTAGATTATCATTATTGACGAGAAAAGGAGGAGTGAGATTTACTTAAGTGGGGTGGTTCGATGGGGACCAAAGACAATATAAGAATGATGTGGTCTTTGAGCGCGCATAGTGAAAGGTAAACTCCCTTGCCTCTCAACAACCCTACCTAGCTCGTGATCCAATTCCCTGTATATATCCTAAAGGAGCTTAGGGCTATAGATTTGATTTCCGGTTCGGGAAGTGGGCCACCATCTTACCCAATTAAAATATATTCCAGCCTTCTTAATCGACACAATCAGTAAATGTTGTGGCCTACTTAATAGATCTATTAAGTAATTAATCCACACCGTTCATCTGATGCAATCCACATGATTTGTGGTACCCCAAAAAAATGGTATAGGTGGCTATATATATATATATATAGGGAAATGATCCAGTGCATGCGACTGCAAGTGCAGTCCATGCACTGTGGGCCCCACCTGATCATTTTCCATAAATCCACCCCACCCATTGTATTTAGAATTGTTCACTTTATTACCATACCAATTTTCATCCAAATCCAACATGTGTGTAGTCTCCATCTTAAAATGGTGCAAAATAAACGTAATAAAATAGTTTAATGTAAATATCAAGTTTAAAGTGGTTTTTTCAACATCTAAACCGTCTAAAGTATAATTTATATATGGATAAATGAGTGTATAAAGTTTCATTACAATCTAATATGTGTGGGGTCCATTTTACAGCGGACTGCACAGGATCGGTTCCCATATATATATATATATATGGGAAATGATCCAGTGCATGCGACTGCACCGTGCAGTCCATGCACTGTGGGCCCCACCTGATCATTTCCCATAAATCCACCCCACCCATTGTATTTAGAATTGTTCACTTTATTACTATACAAATTTTCATTCAAATCCAACATGTGTGTAGTCTCAATCTTAAAATGGTGCAAAATCAACATAATAAAATAGTTTAATGTAAATATCAAGTTTAAAGTGGTTTTTTCAACATCTAAACCGTCTAAAGTATGATTTATATATGGATAAATGAGTGTATAAAGTTTCATTACAATCTAATATGTATGGGGTCCATTTTACAGCGCAGTCCGACTGTACAGGATCGGTTCCCATATTATATATATATATATATATATATATATATATATATATATATATATATATATATATATAAGACACATCTACATATGAGATCAATGGTATGAATCGCGTCAAAGTGGGCTCCATATGAAACAGGCCGTCAATTCTTTCTTGGTGGGTGAAGTGAAAGAAAAAAAAGCTTATCCGGGCAACTGCTTTTTCCAAGTGGATGAGTTGGTTGAAAATCAGTCATATGTTTTTAGACTTACGAAAGCAGGTGGAATCACATAATAGACGAATTAGGAATTGAAGACATGATTAGACAGTGGTGTGGCACAAATTTGGGCCCCATGTAGAGCTAGTCTCGTTTCAGTTATTATTACAATTTTTTAATGGGTGTGTAATAGGGATTAGAACAGCAAATGATGCATGCATAAGCCGTGTCCAATGAAGTGTAACAGCTGTGCTCCATCGCCTACTGCCTTCCATTCACTCTACAGGTTAATTTGATTACACCCTGCAGCACTTATTAGCTTTGCCATATGTAGTCTTAATCTATCATTCTAGCTCTTCCTGCCTTGTAGAAAGAGCTTAAGCAAATAATAAATAAGAAAATCGTTAGAAGGATTAATTTTATATCTGGCTCAGTGTTTAATCTCACGCAACAGGTAATATTTTCATGAATTTGGAAACGTTCTCCCACTTGATGAATCTCATCTCTACACACACATACATATATAGCATGTACACTGCATGCATAACAATTATTGATATTTTTATTCCATACCTTGTCATACCTCCAAAATTAATTATTTTGGCTTTATCCAGCTCATCATAAGGACGTGTACAAATTAAAAAAGGAATCCACTGGTTTCCAATGAAAACCTCCTAAATGGGACTACTGATGATGAAGTTAAACCTTAGCCATTCATTTTGTTTAAAAGCATTTGTTTTATAACAGTTGCAAAAATCATTTCAACCTAAGTTTTAGATGGGTCGTCTGCTATATATGTTCCCTCTAGAGACTAGATTCATGCATAATGGTCAACAAACAATACATGTTGTAAGGTACAGTAGTCAAAGTTTCATGATTACTATAATCATCTCACACAAATGGTTCATGGGTAACTATTCATTATTCTTGTGAAAAAATTGAAATCCCATTAAAATATTTATGTGATTAAATTTACTTTGAATTTGTCACCAACATATGCCTTGCTTGTGAAGTATATGTTCATGCATATCCTGTCGATCTATATTAGACTAGAAGAAAATATTACAAAGAAATAACTACTTAATAATAGTATTGATTTTGGAATTGATATATTTTGTAGTAATTGTGTTGACTATTGCCTAATAAATTGTTTACCCATGACTAAAGAATATGAACTTTCTAGATTGTCAAAAATTCAATTATTATCAAAGTAAATGTTTATATACGAAAATTGCCTTGGACGTATCAGTAACTGGAGATTATACGTTTCAATTTATTATGACCTTAACTCAAATAAAAATAGCCGTTGATATCCTTGATTTAAGAATGATTGCTAAGTTACTATAAAAAAAAATGATTGCGAAGATTCAATTTTGATCTGTATATACTTGGGTCTAAATTATAAAAAAGCACTTAGATCCATTTGCATATTTATTAAAATATTATAATAATTTATAGAATTTTTTAATCACAAAGAATGAACGTTTTAGACGGACTATATGTTGGATTAAGAGCTTTGAAATTAATATATACCTCAAATAAAATACTATATTAATTTTTCACATTTATCAAGAATGGGACATGTGCATCTTTAATTTGGATGAAACTCAATTTCTTTGTTAAATAGAAGCTTTTGAAGAAAAATGATCATGTTAGCCCGGGCTAAACAAATGACTCACTTAGCCCACTTAAAAAAAACCTGTTTAAAAAATTCTTTTTCTTCATATACTTAAAAAACTGTTTAAAAATCTCAAATATATATATATATCCAAAAATGATAAAAGTTTATTTATACGTTAAATACATTTAGATAAACAAGTATATAAAAGAGTTAAAAAAATATTTTAAATAAATTTTTTTAAGGTGGGCTGAGCAAATTATTACTTAGCCCAGGCTAATAGAATCACTTCTCACATAATGCAATGGGTAAAAGTGAATTTAACTGCTTGATCAAGGTAGGCAATGTTTAGCAATCAAAAAAGAAAAAAAGGTAGGCAATGTTTGAGTTCACACAAATAACTTATTTGTCAAAAGTGGAACGCCATTAGCGAACAATTTACGAGAGTCATTCCTGAAAACGTTTTCATGTAAAATTTTATATAACTGGTTAATTTTCCTTTTTTTTAACTTTTGTACATCTAAAACATAAAAAATGAAAATTAATATGTATATATTTATGATGCTAAACATCACTTTGGTTGAAAAATTAAACCTTACAAATATCTAAAATATTTGAGGGCGAATATGAAATTGTTAAATTTTAAAAAACATAATATGTAAAGATTTTTCAAAACATTTGATTTTTTAGTGTTACAACCAAATATAAATTGATGAATATTATAAAAGATTTAAACATTAAAAAAGATGGTAAATGAAACGATAAAACACTTGCACCATGAAAATATTTATAGGAAATTACTTACCTCAAAGTTCAAAGCGCTTGAATGGGATAAAGAAATGATATGAAAATATAATGGTGTAGAGTGGAAAATTGAAAAAAAATTACATTAAAAATTAACAAATGTATCTTGAAAATGAGAAATTTCATTCCCTTGCCACATCTTCCAAACCTCTTTAATACTTAATTTAGAACACCCCAAGCTACAGACTACGGCCATATGTCAAGTGCTCGATGAGAACTTCGTGCATTGCTGTTTTTTTGAAAATAAAATAAAATAAATAAAATAAAATAAAATAAAATTCAAATGAACGAAAATTGCAGTGTATCTCGTTACACTGATCACGTGAAAGTTACTCTCCCATGTTGACTAGATTTGGTCTGACCATTCAAAAGCTAGCATTCAAGTTAAAGACAACACAGCAGTCATTCAATCAATTTCACATCGATTGCATGTCTAGTACTAGTATTAATTAATAATTAATAATACTTGCATTTGTGCCTTTTTTAAGGCCACAATTTATCCCGTATATTTTTGTCAACGTTTGTGGGAAAAAAAAGGTGCTTGATTAAGTGAGTCGATCAAAGAAAGAACATTTTGCACCAATTTTCTTTTCAGAATATACTAATTTGCTATTCAAAAATTTTTTCAGAAAGAACATGTTCGCTGCTAAAAGTTAGATGTTAGCTTTAGCAAAACAATTACATTTTATTTCTAAAAATTTTCTATATATATTTTAATAGAGGATTGGCCTCAAGCCAGATCTCATGTGTCAACCACTTGGATATCCAAATATTAACTTGGTATAATTTTTTTTACAATGAAATTACAATAACAAACTTTTATTTATGACTTTATTATGTAAAAATTTTTGCAAAAAATTTTAGTAAAGAATTAACCAGTTTACATGTTATTAGAAAGGAGGTAAGATTTTTTTTTTTTGCTAATAGTTAATTTCTAGCAAGAAATTAAGTTTGTTGCTATTATTAAAAGTATAACTTTTAGTAACATCCTTATAGAAAGTAGTTGGTAAATTCTTTATACTAGTCATATTGACACATTATTATAATTGTAACGCTTCAATTCCAAAAATAGCACATTCATGTTGGACATGGGCTTGAGGATTATTTGCAAGGATTGATCACATGTTAGTCTAACTAACATTTGCATAAAAGGAAGCAATAATTTGATAATTTGTATTAAAGGAAACAAAAATATAACAATGGAATTTGTGCAATCATGCCATCATATTTAAATATTATATTATCATCATAAAATGTAATATTCAAAAAGGAGGAAACAAGTCATGTCTAGTCCTACTCCGTGACATTGCGAATAATGTCCTTAAGTACCACCTATTGGAGATTCGCTTAGTGTTAACATTATGTTTTCGCATCTTAGATGACCTACACATCATGATTTGAATATCGTTTATACATTTTGCCACTATATCTCCATGATCTATGCCACTGATTGTAAATCAAAACCTTTTAGATCAATCTCGCTTAGTGTTAACATTATGTTTTCTCATCTTAGATGAGCTACACATCATGATTTGAATATCGTTTATACATTTTGCCACTATATCTCCATGATCTATGTCACTGATGGTAAATCAAAGCCTTTCATCTGATCTAAATGGTTAAAAACTTAGGAATCAGCCATTGAATCATCGAAACTAGAGTCTGGGATTACATTCTATGAGAGATAATAAATGGATGGCTCCAGATGTGCCACGTGGCACGCCGGAGCTAGCGATCGATCAAGCCTGGTTGCTCGGCTGTCTGGACTAGCTGGCTCCTGGCTTGTCACAGCTAATGCACCGCTCCTACTATTGGGCCGCCTATAGTCGGCTCTCCTGGTTGGCCAAGCCCAGCTCTGTCATCGGCGCCATCAATTGCCGCCAGGTCTATTGGGCTACGCCGGCTTAGTCTAGTGTCCACCCATAAGCCAGCGTGAATTTGGGCTTGTTGCTGGTGCAGCCTGCCAGATTTGGGCGCAAGCCGAGGGCTCAGGGGAAATGGCCAAGGGGTTTTTGGCAATTTCCAACACAGTGATTTTTGTCTTTCTTGGGGAATTTTTTGAAAAGATCCAGAAAAGCTCAAAACGGCAAAACCCTTCCTGCGTCTTCTTCCCTTGGCGTATGGAAGCTGTTCCATTTTATTAAGTAATGTATTATTTTTTGGCTAAAAGATAACTTTTAACAGTAAACCTCGTCCATGCATTCTTATTTTAAATAATAATACATGCTTATATTATTATTAATGAAAAATCCAACGAGCAAATTATTCTATCTTATGTCTTGTGGAGAACGAACCCAAGAAAAATGCAAACTCATCTTCGGATGTATCTTTAATCTACCATCTGTCACACTCTCTGTTGGGTTTAATACTATCTATTTTTAGGCTTAATATGGTCTTTGTTATGCATTTGCAATATACAAAGTCCAAGTCGTTCCTAAAACAGAGATCTGGCAAGTACTGAAATAAAAAGAATGAATATATGCGCATAATTTAGATGGTGATGTACGAAGCAAGAAAATGCAAACTCCACCACTTTCTTTAGAATCCACCAGTAATAGCAATTTAGCAGCAACCAGACTCCCCCTTTTTCTCTTGATTTTTCTCCGTACCCAACTCCCTCATGTCTGGCTTTTAAAACCAGATTCCCAATGAATATTTTCTCATTCATGGCATGTTATCCGAAAAAAGGGCTTCTTCTACTTGCAGCCGTGTTGCCTGGTTTGTTTGGGTGTCCCAAATCTGGATCCTGTGATCACTTAGTAATCAGACAACTCTTTTATCGTGCCATTAACTCAGCTTTTTGAGATAGTACCCCAATTATAATTTTTTAAACTTATTTTTGCCACCGTCAAACTTTTAATAGCCAAAAAGTCAATTTGACAAGACTCTACATCCTAAAATACACTTTCAAAAAGTATATATTACAATAATAAATCATATCTATATAACAATAATCCAATTCAAGGCGGATGTCCATTTCTTGTGACAATTGTACACAACAAAATTAAATTTGACAAGGATATATAAGAAAGCTTATCCTTCTTCTCTTCTTTCTTGTAAACATGGTTCAATACTCCACACCAATAGGCAATAGGTCAAGAAAAACCACACAAAAACACATGCTGGTACGTGCGTGTATTTGAAATAGGTGTTACAAATTCTTTAAAATATCTTTGAACTAACAACATTCTTCCAACAAATCTCTTGCTAATGTGAATTCCCCATCATTTACTAATATGTGCTAAAATGATGGGGTTTCATAGGAATGAGTTTCATAGAAGTGAACTTTCTAGTTTTTAGGTTCCACTAACCAAAAGATGCAAACTAATCTAAATTTTACAATTTCTGTTATTAACATTTTCTACGGGTTTAACCATCTATTTTATATAACTTTTAAAAAGTAAGAGTTTTTGTCTTTTATTGAATGTTGTTGCCAGTAACTTTATTATGATGTCGTTAGTATTCTCTTCTTAAGCCTTCTCAATTCTACAAGCTAACTCAAGAATCGAAGTTTTTACCTCACTTCCTTTCATTATTGATATAAGATAATCTGGGAACTGATCGTATGCTCTCGGGAGCATTGAGCTCTCAATGCTCTCGGGTGCATACGCCCATTTATTTTTAGTTTTTTTAAAAAAAATTTTACAAGATTGTTAATCTAGTTATATTTAATATGTGCATAAATTTTTATCATTTTTAGAGTATTTTAGTAGGGGTGCAACTCGGGTCGGGTTATACCAGGTTGGAGTGAACCCAAACCCTAAGCCAACCGGGTTGGAGTAAACCCAAACCCAAACCCTAAGAATTTAATCCAGGTTCGCATTGGTTTTGGTTTGGTTTCGGGTTAGAATTCGGGTTACCAATAAACTGTTTTTTTCCTAATTTAATTGTAATCTAAAAGAAAATTATTGGAATATACATACCTGTGTTTATGAAGTCAAGCCTCATGCTGAATTCTGCAACATCCTTTCAAAGAATTCTACAACATCATACTGAATTCTGCAATATTCTTTGAATGAACTCTGCAAGCAATTTTTCAGCACTTATAGACACAAATAAATGACAAATTAGTTAGTTTTATGACTAGTTGGTCATTTCTATTTAATAGTTAATGGAAATGACTCAAGTGTAGCAAATAGAAAATGAACATATCATACCAACTATTGTAGTTGAAACTAAACATTATCATACAAAATTGCTGAAATTGAATTCAAATTGAATATTTATCATACAAATTGCTAAAATAGAAATTGACCACTTATCATACCAATAAACTTAAAATATGAATCAAATTTATACTACAATCTGAAATTCAAACTAACAGATTTCTCATACTAATAGAAAGTATAATATGAAATAGATTTATCATGTCAACTCAAATTCAAACATAATCCACATAACAGTTATTCAAAGCAACTAAATCTAAATACAATAAGCATAATGGTTCAACATTCCAATCTAATTTAAGTGCAATCCAAATTTAAAATGACAAATAAACAAATCTCAAGTTTAAATAAGTTTACATCCACTTTTAAACAAATTCAAAATTCAAATGAGTTCATGTCTCCAAAGTTTTCAAAAAAACTAAAAAACTATTCGAAGACTTCCAAGTAATTCCTCCCTTGATTTCCATCTGCATTTCTAATGTCAAGTTTTTCCTCCTCGATTTACATCTTCGAAAATAATATGCATCAACCTAGACAAAAAATATGCATGCAACTGTTAACAATAAGAAGATAATAATCATAAAAAATCATCCTAGAAATCAAGTTACCTCAAGCATGCTTTGGTAATAGAGGAAGAGGTGATTTGTCTCAACTAGAGTTGGTAATGCGTAAAACATTTAATCTAAATTATTATAAGAATATTAAAAATGACTTTAGAATATAAAATATGGTATCTAAAAACATAATTACTAGATATAAGTCTCTCAAATTCAGTAGCTTTCTCTTCATCTTCAGTTATTCGAGGTGTAGCTCTAAGCCGATATTATGCACATATCAAATACTCAACTAATTTGGACGTCAATGAGCTTCTATATTGATCAAGAACACGCCCACCCGTGCTAAATGTCGACTCAGAAGCTACTGTTGAAACTGGAATTGCTAAAACATCTCTCGCTAAATAGGATAATGTTCTATACTTTGAACAATTTTTCCGCCATCCCAACACATCAAAACTTGGTTCATTCTCTTTAGAAGCTTCCTCTAAATATCTATCTACTTCATTTTTCCACTCATCAACATTCTGCTCAGATTGTTTCCATAGTTTAAACTCATCAAAGAAGGAATTAGATTGGGGCGCTACCCTTATAACACTGCTCTTTTCAGATGAAGACATACCAAGAGGTTGTTGTTGATACATTCTAAAAGGGCTAACCAAAGTATGCTTCACCATATTTGTAATTTGATTAGCTTCTTCTCTATCCAGAATTTTCGTATAACAAAAACGAACAGCAGCCAATTTAAACCGAGGATCCAACACAACAGCGAGCACTAAGAGCATATTCACTTTACCAATAGAGCCTCAATACTTATTAAACTTATCCCTCATTTTTTTACAGATTTTACGAATAAGTGGATCATCATCATTACTCATTTGCATTAAAACCATTTGAATCTTGTACAACTCAAGAAAATATTGATTTACAGTAACATATTCAGATCCAGATAAGACTTTAGTACTTTCATAAAAATGTTCTAAAAAATGACAAATGACTCTTGCTTGTTCCCAATCCACGGTATTTGGAGGCCCTGGAGATAAGAACTCTTTGTCTTCAGTTGCATATAGTTGAAAAATGTTCTTAAATTTCAAAGCTGTTTGTAACATAAAAAAGGTAGAGTTCCATCAAGTTGCAACATCTAAGCATAAAGTGCCCTTGAAAGAGAGATTGCAACTCTCAACCACTCTTTGAAAATGTTCTTGTCTACCAATAGAACTTCTTACATACTTCACAGCATTGCGAATACGATTGATGAATGCATTTATTTCACTTATCCCATCTCTTATAATTAGGTTAATTATATGTGCTGCACAACGAACATGAAAATTTTCTCTATCTCTTAACAAACGACCTTTTAGATCCAATTTACATTTAAGACTTCTCACAGCCACATCATTGGATAAAGCATTGTCAACAGAGATAGTACAAACCTTCTTTATTTTTCACTCATCCAAGCATGCTTCTATACAATGTGCAATAACATCACCAGTATGCGGTGATGGAAGAACACAAAAATTAAGAATTCATTTTTGCAACTTCCAATTTGTGTCTATGTAGTGTGCAGTGAGACATAAGTATCCGCCATTTTGAATTGATGTCCATAAATCTGTAGTCAAGTATATAGTTTGGACTTCTATCTTAAACATATTCATTAACTTGTCCTTCTCTGCTTTATATAGTTGAAAATAATCTTTCACTAAGGTTGTTCTCGAGAAAAGCTCAAATGATGGTTGCAGTACTTGACAGAAATCTTTAAATCCCTCCTTCTCTACAAACTTAAATGGCAACTCATCAATAATAATCATTCGCACAAGTGCTTTTCTACATAACTTTTGGTCAAATTTCCAAGGAGTCACTATCGCCGAACCATCTGACGGTGTGGAGAAAGACAATACTGGTTGCTTTTTGTCTTTATTTTTTCCTTTGTTATAAGGACATTGCTTCAAGTGCCTTGAAAGTGTGCTAGTACCCACGACACTTGGACACTTGAGTTTTTTCTTGCACCATTTACATTTACCAAATTCAAGTTTTCCATTCACAACTACTTTTTCAAAATCTTCCCATACTGCTGAAGTGGTTTTATATTCTCTCTTAACTTGATTTTCACTAGATTTTGCATCTGATTGTGATGGCACTGTCAAGTCTATTGTGTTTAAATCGACATTCCGCTTTGTGTTTACTTCCACATTCATATCAGTATCCATGCTCATGAAACACCTAGTTTAAAAGCCCACATCCGAACGGGTCCAAAATTATTTATAAATCATCGCATACATAAATAGTATAAAAGCCCTATGCCTAGGCCGCGTTTTTAGGGTGTCCCCACATTCAAGATATGATGGAATTTTTAAATTTCCTTTCCTACCCAAGATTATATATGTAATTTTTATAAATAATATATTCCAACATCATTTAAATACATTATATAGCAATTTGGGGCAAAAATATTAAAGCTTTCAACTCTTGAAATTTCGAATTCATGCATAGGATTCAATTTTTCACATTCTAGATACATTATTCGGCTCCCAAAATGAAGATTTACATGAATCTACGAAAACCCCCCATGATTTCTACCCATTTTAGGAAGAAATTTCAAAACCCTAAGTCACCCTAGCCACAAATCCGAATTTCCATCCCATTTTCTATAATTCTTTTCTTCATTTTTATACATCTACTCATATTCAACAAAAGCCCCATGATTTTTTCCATACTTGGAAAGAAAATTTCAAAAATAAACAAAAACTCATCTTCCTTACCTCCGGCCGGTGATGGGTTGGACGGCGGCGACGGCGTGAACGGCCGGCTCCTCCCCTCCCTCCTCCTTCCTTCTCCTCTTCTTCTCTTTCTCCTTCTCTTTCTTTCTTTTCCGTTTACGTTTTTTCTCCCCTGCCTCTCTGACTCTGTTCGCGCGATGGAGAGAAAAGGGGTTAGCCCACTTTAGGTAGTCCGCATGTACACACGTGCGGCTAACCCTCATATATTTTTAAAAAAATTTTAAATATCCATATTAACTATATGTTATAAATCATTAAATCATAGTCATTCATTAATTTAAACAATTTAAATCAATTAATCACTTAAATTAAACCATTGGACTGATATATATTAAATCAATTAACCACTTATATATTAAAATTACAAAAAATGTATAATTTATAAAAAAATTATATAAATTACACCGGGTTTGGACCGGGTCGGGTTTTGATACCGGGTTGGTGCGAACCCGGTTTTGATTTCGGGCTTCTACGGGTCGGGTTGAAACAGGTCTATTTTGAAAAAATCTTAAAAATAAAACTCATTTTTTGTTTTGGTACCGGGTCGGGTCGGGCGGGTTTGGACCGACCCGGGTACCAAGTTTCACCCCTATATTTTAGATATTTATTTTTAATTTTTTAAAAACAGTGGCATTTTAGGTAATTTAAAATTACTAAAATGTCACTAATTTTCAAAAATAAAAAATAAATATCTAAAATACTCCAAAAATGGTAAAAATTAATACATATGTTAAATACACTTAGATTAATAGTTTTATAAAAAATTTTAAAAAATAAAAAAATGGGTGCATGCACCCGGGAGCATTGATAGATCAATGTTCCCAGGAGCATACGACCAGGTCCCAGATAACCTAACAATATCTTTCTCACACATTTGGTTGTACATTAAACTTTCATTACTTTATTTTTCTAATGACTTTTGAGTAGAGTTATCTCATCCTAGGCTTGGTACAACATTTGATGCTTTTTGGCTTTCCGGACCCTAAAAGTTAACTCAAAATTCGGGATTCTCTCATATTTATAATTGAATATCCAATCTCCTTCATAATCAATGTAGGGCAACCCAATTTCCTTAGTGATATTTAGTAAGATTCTTTTGATAGCACTATCAACATTACGGTATCTCAATATCATTTACCTCATGCTCTTATATTATATAAGAAAATATAAAAAAATTCTTCCTATACTCATAACTTTTACTCATAATTTTTAATATACCCACAATATTTTAGAAATTCCTCTAATGCTTGCAATGTTTGTACAAAATTTTTCTCATACTCATGCCACCGATAACTATTTTGAATAAAAAAAATGCCGCTATTAGTTATGCAACATACAGTACCAAAATGATTACTCCATTTTCCCCAACTATAAATGTAGCCATGCCTACCATCTTCTTGTTGAAATTTAAGGTAAATTAAGCACAATCCATGTTTTGATGATTAACAACTTAATTTGAGAAGTATTTAAGTACTAATGAGGTTGCTAAGTGATGCCAAAGTGTATAAAATCAAAGTTCAACAGATAGCAGGTCAATTCGCAAACCCAAGTTGACTTAGGCATCGATTTAGGTCAAGTCGATACCCAAGTTGACTCCAAAATCGATAGAGCTGAAATTGGGACTCGGAGACAGACGAAGTCGCAACCGAAGTTGACTCTGCATGCGACTTAGGTGAAGTAGCAACCTCAAGTCGACTCCACCTGCAACTTGGGTGAGCTTCGGATATAAACTTAGAAAATGTCAGAGTTAAGTCACATTTCAAGTCGACTTCGTCAAGCGACTTAGGTGAAGGCGCATCTCAAGTTGACCTAAGTATGTGACTTGGGTGAAGTTGTACTCCAAGTCGACTCAAGCCTGCGACTTAAGTACAAAGCAACCTTATATTGGTTCTGAGACTCCTTGAGATGAAAATAAAAATCAAGAAGCAATGACAATCATGAATCAAGGCCACTAAAGAGGATTTCTTTCAAGAGAATAATGTATTGCACAAATCAAGCATCATAATACATATCAAGGACATCCAATGAAGATCTAAGTTCTTGAAAAGAGAAGAAAAGAAGGTCATATACAACATGTAGATCACAAGCAATGCTTTGAAATTCCAACAAGACATATGGCTGATGAAGTCGCACCCAAAGTCGACTCCACCTGCGACTTTGGTCAAGTCCGAGACCAAGTCGACCTGAGCATGAAACTTGAGTTGGAAGCTAAAGGCTGAAGTCACATCCAAAGTCGACTCCAGTCTGCGACTTGGGTGAAGTCGCACCCAAAGTCAACTCCACCCTGCGACTTGAATGAAGTCATATACCAAGTCGACTCTAAATGCAACTTGGCTCGTAATAGTCAGAAAAATTCGAACGTGGCACATTAAATGCGCGTCACCTACTACCAAACGTTCAAATTTTCTTCTCATTATTTAAGGAGCATTAAGTGAACGTAAATGAGGTTGAAAAAATATTGAATGAGTTCACCTTCCACTCTCTCTAGCAATTAAGTGATCTACAAGAAGTTTCAAGAAGAACTTTGCATTTAAACTGCTGACAGCTGTACTGCTCCATCCACAATTGCTTCTACAAGTTCTTCTACATACTCAAAATTTCCTACACAATCTGTAACGTATAGATCTTTTGTTATTCTTTGATTATTTATTTTTTCCACTTGGTTAGGCATTGAAGACTAAAACTAAGTGAAGGCAAAGTAGTGTGTGATTGGAGTAGAACTCGTCACCTACTTGTGCTGAAATTGTATAAGCCCCCTACAGCTAGAATCTAGAAGAGAGCGGATGCTCTAAACTGTATTGATTATAAAATAATGGAACCCAAGATACAACGGGTGTGTGCTTGGAATAGTGGAGTAGGGAAGGTTGCCCGAACCACTATATACTGTTGTCTCTTTATGTAATTTGATTGCTTGTATTTTATATTTCTACTGCACCTTCTCATTCTAACTCGTTGAATGTTTCATCAAGGAGATTAAATTTGCAAGGGGCTAAATTGATACTTAAGCGAAGAATTTTTTAATTACCCAATTCACCCCTCCCCTCTTAGGTATTGCCATAAACTCGGGACCAACACTTCTAAATTACGCGACAGCATGTTGACACATTAAACATGTAGGTATCTGAGTTAGTAGGATTATTTCATTATACCTCATGTGATATTGAATTGCAGCAAGTCTATTGGGTCAACGCTTTAGTGTCAGGCTTCATGCTTTTGTTGGATTTGGAGGAGATCAAGGTGGTGATTTTTGTCATGGGATATGAGGAGGAAGGTTGATTAAGTTGTGATGTTGTTAGCTAGTTGTGAAGGCGGGCTATTAGCAAGTTTGCTAATTGCCTTTACTATGGATAAGTAGTTAACAATTGGCAAGGATGGCTAAAGTTTAGAGAAAATGCAAATAGTGTACCTTTTTTTTGCAATAAAAAACACGGTGATGGGCACTTAGGGATGAAGATGGTCATTGAAGGAGATTAGATCTAAGGAAAACAAATCGCTTGCATCTTTGATTTGGCATTAAGAAACATTAGAGCAGACCACCACTATAACGAAGCTTGTTGAGTTTCGCAATGACAATCGGCCAGTGAACTTGTCAACAATTGTGAGGCAACTATAATGGTGGGTTATTGCTAATTAGGATAAATTGTTAGAATTAGGGATTAAAAAATTTGAAAGTGCAGCGTAATAGTCCAAAACTGAATTCCACATCGAAAAGGAGAAAGAGTCATAACGTTTATAATTGGGGTACAAGCTTAAACACAATATGAAGTATTTTAAAATAGCGCAGGTGAGTTGTCGGGTTAGAATGGACAATATCATAATATTGGGCCCGTAAGCCCCATAGGCCTACGATCATTTTTCTGGGTCTAGGCATTATAAATGGTATCAGAGCGGATCTCTCCAATGGATGAGAGGCAGAGATCCAATGTCAAGTTGAAATTTGGTTCGAGGATGAACTAGGCAAAAGTTGGTGGGCCTATAACAACCCAAAGCTGAATTTGACGTCAAAAGAGAGAGAGAGAGAGAGTTCCTTCAAATTTATAAATGAGTATAAGCTTAAAGATGGTGTAACGCATTTTAAAATTGTACAACTAAGCTGCTATGCTAAAGCGAACAATATCACATTGTTGGATCCATAAGTCTACATGTCTAAGATTATTTTTCTAGGTCTAGGAGTTACATGAAGATTATTTACAACTATATAAAATTAGAGTTATCAAGACTCATTTCGTATTCATTTTGAATGTTAGTTCAAGAGAGTCATGTGAATTTACATGGATTTTGCATTAGTTTTCATCATTTCTACATTTCATGCATTAAGTGTAGATTTTATGCATTTTGAGTTGAATTCAATGTAAATCAGATCTTTTTAGGTTCTTGCAATTTCATTAGATCATTTAGCATAGCATTTATTTATTTTTATCTTTTATTGTAGGAAAAAAATGGTGACTAATTCATAAACTTTCATGCCAATGTGATGGAAAAAAGTTGCATATAAGCACACACTAAGAATGTAAGGCAGAAAGTTGGTACTCTGGTGCCAAAATCTAGCGCTGGACTTAGGCACTGCTACAATAGAAAATTCTAGAAACAGGCAGTTTCGAGCAACTTCTAAAGAATTGGCGCTCTGGCGCTAACCCCACTTGTGTGCAAATCTTACACATGTTGACATCCAAATCATTGGACATATAAATACATAGTTTAGGATTTTATGAAGAGAACATCTAGAGCTCATTACTGTTGTGGAGAAGAGGAGAAAACCAAGGCTTCAAGCAAGGAGAGAATATTGCGTAGAGACAAAGCTATCCACTCCAAAGCCATTGACTTTCATCTCTCCTTCTTCTTTCTTTTCTTATTTTTGTTATTCTCCTTCCTCGGAAGGTTGTAAACTTGATTTTTATGAAAGTTGAAACATGTTTATGGGCAAAATCTCACTATGGTGGGAGATATGGAGGATTTGATATAATAAATTGTGTTATTTAATTTTCTTGTATTCGAATGAGATTATAAGTTGTTTTGTAACTTGTGTTGCATAGGATTATCTTCATATATCATGCTTAATGCATTTGCAAGTTTGGTCATCTTGTAGATTGATTAAATATTCAGATTCATACTTGGAAAAGTGGAATTTGAATGAGATCTATATATAAGCCATAGGTTTGCAACCCCGTTTGTGTTGGATATTAATATGGATAGGAATATATACCTATTAATCCTGTATAATCATGATTAGATTAAGGGTGTGTTTGGTAATTAATAAAACATGTCATGTTAAAACTTTTCATTCTCCACAACTATCATATTTTTTAATTATTTTTTCACATTTTCCTATACAACTACCCTACTTTTCAATCATTTCTACACAACTATCTACACAACTAGCCTATCTATTTTAACTTTATCCTCTTTACTATTCATCATTACCCCTATTATATTACATCATTTGACAACTTTTGCTCTCCAAAACTTTTTACCAAAAGTTTTATTTATTACCAAACACATCCTAAGTGGTTATTAACCTTGTTTTACTTAGGTGAATGGGAACATAACAAATAAATAAAACAGGATGAGGTTTGTATATGTTGGACATATATGAATATAAATGAACCTATATTAGTAATCTCTGCATAACTAACTTAAAAAGGTATCAATGTCACATAGTTATGAGTCAATGAATACATGCTCTCATCCATCTTAATCTTCTCAAGGCAATCTCAACAGTATCCACTTCCTTTTGGTTATTTTTTTCTTAATTAGTTTAACTGAATTTACTTCATTGAAAATAATTCTCATTTAATCTCCAATTCACTTTATACAACTGAACTTTAATATGCTAATTTTTTTAACACAATCCTCATGGGAATGATACTCTACTCACTATTTATTATTTAATCGGAACACATACTTGCGTTAAAATGAGCATTTTAATTAAACATATACACAACTTGTCAATTATGTTTTTAGTGGAGAGATAACGATATCATTAACAACATGATTATGTTAGGAATTTAGATTTAAATGTTATAAGTATAAGAGAAATTAGTAAAATATTATGAGTATATTAGGAATTAGAGGTAAAGTGAGTATAAAAGGAATTTTTTGAAAAATATTCATGAAAAATTATTAGTTAATTTTAATGATTATTTGGACTTCACTCTTTAGTATTTTTTTAAGAAATTTTTTGATGATTATACATTAATCCCTTACTTTTATACACTCAAAAAACTTGAAATTGAATCAATCATGCTATGCTAGATTTTGACTTATTTTATTCTAAAATCGATTATGTTAGAAGTGTAATCGGGTTAAGATTAACCTATAATTCAACTTTGAATCCAATTTGAGGCATAACAGGGTTGATATTTTTCAATCCATTAACCCATTTATGTGAATGATTTAATCCATTCAAAGAAATAAGTTAGTTATCGATAGAGCTTATCCAACATGTCAATCCTATTATCCAACTCATTTAAATCATCAACTTATACAAGCTATTTATAACTCACAAGGTAAAAGAAATAACAATTTTATTGATATTTATTTAACAAATTATACAAAATTGAAATTAATATTTCAATTAAAAGTAAGGTAAAATTTCATATATACCTATGAATTTTACTCTTAATTTCACTTATTCTCGCAATTTTTTAAAAGTTTCTATTATATCATTATATTTTGCTCAAAATTCTACTTGTACCAACATCGTTAGGGATTCATTAAAGGAGCTATCAGTACTCCTGTAAAATGATGAAAATGTCCATCCTCATCAAGGAAGTTATAATATAAATTGGCGGATAATCACAAATTGCATTAAGCATAACATAAACAAAATGAGAGCATGCAAGAAATTAGGGTACAACTCGGGTAGTGTGCCCATGAATGAACCCATCAAGTATCCTAAAATTAGCAAGTAGGTTTCTATTTTTCTACTCATGGAGTAGAGTAAGTTCCAATTAAAAAATATCCGATGTAATTAGAGTATGGTAGGTTCCAAAGTCCAAATACTTGGAACAGACTCGAATTACTAATATATATTTATATCTCTTTTATGAAATATATTATATTTTTGAAGATATAAAATATAGAAACTTATTTAATTTATATATTATTTAGTATATCTAATCAATGCATTTTAAAACTATATCATTATCATATTGGCTACAAGTTTTTAAATAAAATTTATATAGGATTATGATTTTCAAAAATAATATGAAGACTAATGTAAAAAAACCAATTTGAAACTAAAATCAAAACCAAACCAACTCTAAAAAATAGGGTATGACACATTTAGAATTGACCCAACTTAAAATAAGGTAGCGTAGGAATTTTTAAAAAACAAGATAAGGTAGTTTCAACCCCAAACCAAGCATACTTGACTCAAGTTGCACCCTTGTAGGAAATAAAAAGCGAAAAGAGAAAATCAATCCAAAAATAGAAATAGATGAAGGTCGAAATTAGTTGTCTAAGATCTATTTTGTCTCTTTCATAACATATATTGCAAAAAATTGAAGATTGTTGAGGAAGGAAAAAGTAAGAAAATATAGATTATCCCACTTCACCATTAATATTTCAATAATGTCTACTCAAAGTACCCTATAACATCTATTTTTATTGATGTTTTAGTAGAAATGAGTGCCTTTTATGCCATAAGTGTAGTTCTCTTCAGCATTTCTTAGAGTCCCTTGATAGTCCGTTAATTTTTAATTTTGTAGATTACACATGAATTCCCAAATTTGTTCAAAAAAATGTGAACAAAATTTATGCAACTTGAAGTGCTTTGATAATTTGCCAGAACTTACAATGCATTTTGAAATTGTACAAAAAATAAAGAACATATCTGGATTAAATGTTGTCAAAATATACAAAATGCATTTAACCTATTGTGATGAGTGAAGCTACTATCCACGTGCATCCATATTTTGGCAAAGTACAGGTTACAATAGCATAGCAATACAAGGATAAGCATAGAATATATTGATAATGATAATAATAATAATAATAAGACATCGATGCTATCAAAAATCAACTACATGTTATTTACAAAGTTCATCAGCTAATTGAACTATTAGTTTGGAGTTTAGACTATTAATTAAATAAAAACCTCAACGAATTCAAATACCAAGTAACCATTCAAATACTTATTCAAGATGCAACAACATCAAATCTAGGATTATCGGCAAGCAGAATCTGAATCAAACATTAAAGCGACGGACTGACTTATAGTTAGAGATTCAGGTCAGAAAATGATAGAATCAATCAAATAATTAGACATTGGATATCACAAATCTGAAACTCTAAATTTTGATAAATATCATATTCAAGTAATCTAAAGCTAGAAACGGTAATATCTTAAGTAGAAGAGTGGTGGTTGACAGAGAGTAAGAAGAGAACGAACCTTAGGAGAAGGAGAACATCAAATTCCAATGTGTATAAGATGATTCTGGGGAGGATTTTGATAGATAAAATGGCTAATCAATGCCAAGTCCAGTCCGCTGATGTCAGATCCCGATGCAGGTGAGAAGAAATGATGATTTAATAGAGGAACTACATTTTTCTAGTCCATTTTCCTATAGAGGTATTAGAAAATAAGGATTCGTTAAATACTTATTTGTTGAAAGAAGAAGGATTGAAAGGTTGTATCTTAAACTTCATTATTGGCTCGATTGGAATCATAAGATTGAAAATCAATCATACTACCACAACTTAAATACCACTAATCTTTGAAAGGATTTAGGAAAACATCTCTAAGAATTCTGCCCATTTGTTATATTGTGTGTATCTTCCAAATACCTCACACATATTATTACTATCCTGAGAAGAGTAAGGTGGAGTTGTTCTACTAGAAGTATATTTTTATATGTTTTGTCTCCAAGTGAAACTATGTTTCCTATCATAGGGAGGACATACATTATCGATGTACACATATGGGATACCTAATTCTAATGCATTTCTAATATCTCCCACTTGCATATGATAGTTTCTTCTACTAATCTTCCTTTCAACATTATTTATACTGGCAAAGAGGTCATGTGACCTATAAATATTTGAGAGCTCAACGCTATGCACCTATTATGGATAACATAGCAGCTACAATCTAAAGAAAATTATGTATATATGCACTACACACACATATGTCTCGCTATGCCTTAGACTTATTTTATTATACTAATTCAAGTATACTTGTCTCTCATGAGGCCATACTTGACTTTCTTTCTTTTTCATTATATTATAATCACAATTATGTCTGATTACATGAACTAATGATATAAATAAACATAATTAGTCGATCAGTGAATATAAGCAAGTTATGTAAATAAAAAAATTCTTTATCCCGCATGTATATATCTTAATTACAGACTAAGTACTTTCCTAGACATATTCCAGAAAGTTGCATCACCCATGACTTATAAGAACATGTTAAAGTACCAACATCAAACTATAATCTCAAAATATAGTCGAAAGTTATATAAGGCATAAAACTGAAGCTATTATAGCTTTAAGGGTTGTAATTGTGAAGAGATAGAGGTTATCCAAATCAATGAAACACAATTCACTTTCTTTAGGAGTTACTAAGCATACATAATATGAAACATATGTTATAATGCGAGAACTCCTAAGTAATCAAAAGTCTATGTCATTAACTATTTCATACCATAAAAATCTTAGTTCAGTCGCTGACAAGTGCCTAACTTGAGTTCTCAAAATAGTCACTTCCTTTAGGTGTCACCTAAGGTCTCACGTCTTAATTTCTTGATTCTCTTTATTAAGATGCCATTATCTTGAGTCTCATGCTATACAAAATATGTATCTTACCTAATTTATCTTATCTTTGTATATTCCCAAAACATCAGAGGTAATTGCCCATGAGAAAGGGTCAATATATGACTTTGTTGATATACTTCATATTGAATATTTCTCATTTATTCAATCATATTCATCAGTATCTAAATTAACAAAACACCATGATCTATGCAATGTAGATACATTGTACTAGATGTAGTGTAAATCCAACTTTCAAATTATGTTATCTCTTACTATCTATAGAAGATGCAATTTATTTAGCAAAGATATAATATTGGCATAACTCATTGGGTGTAAATCACTTACTTAGAAAATAATTTATTGTGCAAAAGCCGATATGAGGCAAATCTCTCAATTTGCTCGTCTAAATTTTGATTTGTTTTTGTTTACCAGATCAAATAGCATAATATGTGTTTGAGCGAGTACGTATCACAACATACATCAAGCACATAATCTCACTAGCATAAGGAACATTCCTTATTTTGATGTAAGAGTCTTTGAATATGTTTGAAGGCTCAATATTTTACCTTTTATAATATAATTGTCAATAGGATTATAACTTTGCATATAATTCAGTCCAATCCGCAAGTGCATATTTATTTCTCTCCACAAATGCAAGGTTATGAATTATAGTATTTAATAAATATTGATTCCACAAAGAATTTGAGACTTCAGACATTATTTTTAAACACTTATATCAAACATATAGTAAATAAGATATAATAAAGAAAGAAATAGAAAATAAGAAAAGCGAGTCTTGAGAACATAGAACAAGGATTAGAATTAAGAGACGAGAGTACCTAGGGTCTAGAGTTTAACATGAAGCATCTATAAAGGATACATATAGTGCATATTTAATTTAGATATTATGTATTAAAGGAGAACAAACTCCAAATTATCATTGCACATTCTCTCAAAACCTATGAGGCGTATTCTAATCTTTTGAATCACTTATTATCATGGTGTGGTCATTCATGGAATTCCTCAATGTTACCATGCTTATTCTCGTGGCTAAGATTTTTCAGTTTAATATCTTGATTGTCGTATATTAGACTTTCACCTTTCAGTTCTTCACCTACTATATGAAATCATGTTAAACAGAGATTTCAAACACCCAATAAGCGTTGAAACCACAAGATATCAAATTAACATAAAATATCCTTCGTAAATAGAATAAAACTACAATATCTTTTACATAATTCACTTACTACATCCTAAACCCTAAATTATGGGTTTAGTCTAATATGTTTATAATGAAAATCAAACACAAAACTATATTATATTCAAAGTCCATCAAAAAATAAGATAATTAAGTCAAAAGAAATAAGAAAAAGAAAGTTCATTGATTGGGAGCTTTAATGGTGTCTTCAACATTTCAAGTAACATGTCGTCTTACTTCTCACCTTATGCTCTTCAGTTTCTTCCACTCCCAGACCTTAACCCAGCTTAAGGGGCATTTTAAGATGCTCTAGGACATGTACCAAAAGTGTTTATATAGAACTCTCTTTGGAATTTGTACAAACCTGCTTCAAAACACATTAATTGGGCAACTCCAGACACCATCATGGCTTGGGCTGTCTTGTCTCTAGGTTGCTCAATTCAATGTGTTTTTCAGAGTTTTGATGTCCACACGCCCCAATCTGTGTTGAATCTTCCATAACACATTCTAGGTCATTTTGAACATTATTTTTCCTTCTTTTGAATCTTATAAATTTAAATTGAATGGGTCTTGGTCCTCATGCTTTAATTCTTCAAGAATTATGCATGTTTTACACCAATGTCACCTGGCTTTTATGAATCAATCAATTGTAAATGTTGTTACTGATTAAAACTGAATCAATCAAACTTTAGTTCAGATCATCTCAATCATTCATATTCTTATCCAAATATTATTCAAAATATATAGTATGAAAATAATGGAACAAATTCTACATACTTGAACTTTTGGTCATCCTCAAGCAAATAAAGCTGAACGTAAGATCATAGAAGTGTATTTCATAATCGGATCTTTCAACAACTTTGAGCAAAAAGTGATTTCCATCTTATATGAATAAATAACAAAGAGAAAGTTGAACAAAAATTTTTAAGCCTTGCAATTATCAAAGATGGCAATAAAAAATTGTCTCATTTAACTAATAATGTATATACTATCACCCTTTCCTACTTGAAAAGTCAAACTTTAAAAATTCAAAAATCTTATAGCTAAAACCCCTATTTTTTAAATAACTCTCCCCTTTCTATCTTAGTTTCTTAGTATATACATTGAAAAATTCAATCCTTTAACGGTAATAACTAGAGGTTAAAATATGGTCAAGTCGACTCATGACTCGCCCCACCTTGTTCTAATTTTATAGAGGGTTGGGGTAAGAATTTTAACTGACGGGGTGGGGCGAATTAGGATTTTAAGCCTCTGTTTCATTTCTAAGGGGTGGGCACGGGTCGATCATGTGCCGACCCGAATTAACCCACCTTGACCCGCAAGATGTAAATTACTTTTATAAATTATATAATTTACTAAGGTGAATATTGTTTTTTGGATAAATATGTTTAACTTTATGACTTATTAATATGAATACGATTTGTGTTAACATACATCTAACTTTATAACTTGTTTATATGAATAAATTTTTATTTCTTAATTGCATATGTCATTCAAGTTATCATAGTCACGAATTTATCAATGAAATAAAATATATAATTTATGTTGTTTATATCTTACAAGAATGAATATTATTATTTTTCAATTTAGTAATTTTAATTGTAATTCAAAATTTACATCAATATTTTTTAATCTCAATGCACATATTTATCAATGTTAAGTTGCAAATAAAATAATTAAAAAATTTACTAATATTTTGTTATAGCAATTGTTTTTTACTCTCTAAATAGTAAAATAATGAATAATTTAACCTTTAAATTTATCATAGATATGAATTTATATTGATATGTATATAAATTTTTAAACTTTAACTCATTTTTTAACTAGATCTGTTGTCCCGATACCAACTCCAGACCAATCGAAGTTTGTCCTAAAACCTATTAAAAAAAGGTGAGAGTTGGACTAACTTTGTCTCAACCCAGTATACAAAGTAAGGTCAAACATAATTGAAACGTCTCCAGACTAATTTAAGCCCTTTATGCAAACAGAAAATAAAATAACCCCTCTACTCAGTATTTTTATTCTTTTAAAAGTCAGTTATTAACCTTGGTTAGATTTTTTACACAAGCCTTATGATTAACTTAATTTCCATTATGCCTTTGGACTCAAAATTCAAATTCAAACATTGATTCAACTCAAACGGTGGAAATTAAATATCATGAAAAATCAAGTTTAGGTTTAATGTGAGACAACAATAGGGGTGATAATGGATTAGGTTAGACGAGTTGCAGCTTAATCCTAATCCGAATTCATTTAAAAATTTTCAACTCTAATCTATTTATTAACCCATTTAAAAATCTCAATCCTAACCCATTTACAACCCATTTAATAAATGAGTTAGGGGATTGTTAATAGGTTGTATAGTAAACGACTTGAAGGCTTAAACTCTGGCAGACGATAATCTCGCAGATAGAGACAAGACGGTGCTTTTGGTGTAAAGGAAATAAAAATAATGCAATAATCTAGAAATTGAATTAGGGTAGTAGTTGAAAATAAAAATTAAGTAGCGAAAGGAAGGCTTAGCATGAAAAATAATCAAAGAGTTTACATTTAGATATGTATAATTTTAATGGGTTGAACGAGTTAAATGAGTTAAATGGGTTAAATAAGTTAAACAGATTTACTAGATGGGTTGACAGATTATAAAATCTCAACTCTAATTCGTTTATTTAATTAAATGGTTAAAAGGGTTAGTGGATCATAACCCATTTCTTTAAAAATCTCAACTCAAACTCATTTATAAACAGATTGGATGAGCGGGTTGACGGGTTGACCATAATCATTAACATCCCTAGACAACAATGATGATTTAATTGAAAATATGCTCATTATTAAACAAAAATGTCTTAGTCATATCCTACAAATAAATCGAGTATTAGTCTTAAAAATTCTTTAACTAGAATGAGATTTTCATATATATGGAAAAAGCTACCGTTTTAATTCATTAGTTGTATTTATTAGAAATAATTTTTGATAAAATAGAGAGAATTACTAGAAGTTTGAATGTAAGCAAAAATAGTGTCATAGTATATTAATTTCATCAAGTGATTTAGGATAAAAATATAAGTATTTTCAACTAGTAAATGCCTAAAAACAAATTCAACATCTCATCAAAGTCCAAACATTCACCTAACTCATAGTTTTTGAAATCCCAAGTGTGGTCTACTTAAAGAACTTATAAGAATTCAACATGGGATCCAAAATAGTGTGATGTCAACAAAATTCAATACAAAATTTTCAATATATAATAAAAATTCAACGTAATAATCATCTAACATAACCATTAATAGGAAAAAATAATTTAAAAAATAATGCAATGCATTCACCCCCCCACACACTTAGAGGTGACATTGTTCTTAATGTGAAGAGCAATTCATTCAAATACACAAGGTCTCCAATAAGTAAGAGTTGTCAATTTCCTGTTAAAGTGTTAAGATTTTGAATCAAATTCCTTCTCATGCTAATCTCTGCAAAACAACAAAGAAGATTTCATATCAACAAGTATTAAAATCCTAAAAAGAAATAAAATAGAAATAATAAAGCAAACTACTACTTTCCTAAATCGAAAATTGAGTTGTCTCCCAAGTAGCATTTAGTTTATATCTTTAGCCTCACTGCACTTTGATCCTTATGAATCAACCAGCTGAGGCTTTTATATCGATCTGTTTCTTTTTCTTGCCTCTGAACTACATGTACTCTTTGTCTTTTGAACTGATGTCCAAACTTTCTTGATAAATTTTTCTTTCAATAAACCATAATAGTTATTTGTAAGAGGTCAACAAAAAGGAGAATGATTTATTACCATGTCAATTTTGCTCTTCTGTTTGTCAAATTTTATCTATTATGGTGATTTTGATCTTCCACTTTTAGGTGATTTAACGGTTTTAGCAACCTTTTGATTCACACTTTGGATAGTTTCTCCTTTGCCCATATATTCTTTTGTGGAACTTATCAATCTTTCTTTGTTTCATGCCTCCTTAACCACGTCAATCTACATATAAGAATTCTTAAGAGGGAAGTTATCTAGCTTTGAGGACAAGTTGAACTCCACCTTCTCATCTTCAACTGTTAATATAAGTCTATCATGCTTTACATCAATAATAGCGTCAACTATTGCTAAAAATGACCTTCCCAATATGATTGGGGTTTGATGATCCTCTCCATGTCAAGTACAATGAAATCCATAGGAATGAAAACACTTTCGACCTTCACTTGTACGTCCTTTACGATGACCACGGGATGTTTGATGGAGTGGTTTGCGAGTTGCAATGTTATGGCTTAGGGTGGCCCATCTTTAATTTTTTGCATATGAAAAGAGGGATTAGGCTAATGCTCTCTTCAAGGTCACACAAGGCCTCGTCTACCTGCACATCATTAAGAAGACAACGGATAGAAAAGATTCCTAGAATCTCGAGCTTTCACATATTTTGTAATACAACAATCCACTCTTCAATAAATGCTACTATCTCGTGCTCTTCGAGTTTACGCTTGTTAAGCAGATTTCTTTCAAGAACTTGGTATATGTTGGCATCTATGATAGCATGTCAATGAATGGCACATTGATAGAAATGTTATTTAATGTTGAGATGAACTTCTCAATCTACTTTTGTAGTTTGACCTGTATATATCTCTGCGGGAAGGGCAAAGGAGGTTGATATGGCAGAGGTAGGACTTCAGGCTTTTCAATAAATAGTTCATGTTGCAACTCCCCACATTACTTCTGTTTTTGCTAAAATTTTTGTTTGCTTCTTTCTCTTTAGTTCGGGATGACTCAAGTTGCTTACCACTCTGGAGAGCGATTACCATAACTTGTTCCCTTGAATTGACTTAAGGCTAACTTGGGAGTTAACCTTGGTTCATTTGAGATGAGTTTGGGGCTTGTTGAGCAATTTGGTTTTCAAGAAGTTGATGTGAGTCTGCATTTGTTCCATCTTGTCATCATTTTTCCTGAGCATTAATAAAATATTTTATAAGATGGGAACACTGGTTTGTGTTAGGTTTGATGCAAGAAAGGTTAGCTGAGGCTATTATGAGGGTGGGTTTGATGGTCTTTTGGGGAAACTAAGTGGTCTATTGGTTTGAGAAAAGTTCTGAGTACTGGACTGTTTTAACCAAAAGAAGTCGGGATGGTTCCACCATCCAAGATTATATTGTTGAAAATAGGGATTATAATAGGGGCGATTATTGCAAGCGTTCTCGCTTGCATAAATTTGCCCACCTAAGGTCTCTTAAACGAAGAAACTACACTCTGATGTATAGTGAGATGCTCCGCAAATCTTATAAGAGGTGTGTTGAGCTGAAGTTATGCTTCGGTCTATGGCTTCTTATTTCTTTTCTCGCAGTAATATCTAATTTATCTTTCTATTGAATAAATTGAGAGTTTTTTGACCTCATATACACCCTTGCATCGAGAAGGGGCTCAAATATCGTCATACTAGAAATCATAAAGAGTCAAGTCTTCGAGGAGTAGAAGTGTCTCCTAATTAGTTAGTCAGATAAATCGACCGCTAGCCGCTAAATTGACATCTCTTCAAGTTGGGTGATTATTGAGTCACATTTATATTATAAATTTTGATTATTAATTGAGAAAAATTTTAGTGTTTAAGATACTTTAAATCTTATTTTGATTGATTTAGCCTTACAAAGCATAAAACACTCATGATTGACTGATTTGTGTAAAGTAGGAGGAATGCGTGCAATTTTAGTATACAACATAGACAAATTGATAAACGCCGATGAAATCAAAAGTAAATTGCAAATTCAAGACTCAAATATGAAGCAAAACTGCATTTTAAGCAAAATACTATTCACACACAGTCACTGGCACTGTTCATTTGCACTGTTTTTGCGGACTATTCACGTTACTGTTCATGTATAATTCTTAGTCCGTTTTGGACTATATGCGCAAGTTGCCTCCTGGACCCCTATAAAAACACCTCCTAGGAACGTCCTGGGAGCTTCGGTTGAGGTCTAAAGAGCGAGATAAGGCGTAGAGCACAAGAGAAGAGGAGAGGCAGCGAGTTGCTTGAGGCGGTCGAGACACCATCGGGGCTTCCAATCAATAAACTTTCCTTTTCTTCTTCTATTTTGATTTAGTTATCTTATTTGTGATAAATTTTGAATACAATATTATTTTATGTTTGATTTTTATTATAAACATGTTAGGTTAAACCCTTAATCTAGGGTTTAGGATGTAGCATACGTATAATGTAGCGGATATTGTGTTTTGATTTATTTATGACTAATATTGTGTATTAATTTAATATCTTGTGATTTAATATTTGCTTGGTGCGAAGGCCTATACTTTGGCAGTTATTCCCATATATCAGGTGATGAAACCGAGAGGTGAAAGTCTAATATACGAAAATCAATATATTAAACCTGAAAAATCTAAGACCATGAGAATAGGCATGATGACCTTGAAAATTTTCATGAACTTTCACAGAACTTAATGGATTCTAATTGACTTAATCCCATGAGAATAGGTGGTTAAGAAGATTAGGGTACGCCTTGTAGATTTTGAGATAAGGTGCAAGGATGATTTAGGGATAGTTCTCCTTTAATACATAATATCTTGATTAAATAAACACTCCATGTATCCGTTGTAGAAGACATATTTGAAATCCTAGATCCTAGGTACTCTCAATCTTGTGATTTCTAATCTCTGTTTTACGTTCTACAAATTAACTTTTTTTTTCCTGTTCTTTCTTCTCCTTATCTTATTTGGTTAGAAAGTGTTTAAAACTAACATTTTAAGGATATACTACAATCTACAACCCGTGCACTTGCGGTGAGATTGTGAATAAGTATTTTGACGTCGTTCCCAGGAAATTCAGCGTTATTTAGGACTTTGAATTTAAATACTTTTTTCCTCTTCTATTTTTCCATTCTGTATTTGTATATCTTTTTGTGTAGAATTTTTTTCTTTTATTTTTCTAAAAAGTTATTTGATGGCATACCAGAATCAATGGTATGATGATAGAATGAATGATAGATATTTTCCTGATGATAGAATCTAATGAATTTTATGAGAATTGTGCAGTAGCCGACCAGTATAATTCATATGGAGAGGGGCTTCCATGATAAATGCATCATATGAACAAGACTGGGGATATAGACAGCAAAATTCTCATAACCATGACAACCTACACTTTTTTGAAAACCCTCGCCCAAATACTTACCATGATAATGGGCCTATGCGTTCGAACTTTCCTTGGTCCGACAATCTTTTCTTTCAATCTGAACAAAATTATTTTTCACCTCAAACCCATGAATTTTACTATGAAAACTTATTAAAAAAGATTTTCCCTCCATTCCACTTGCAGTTGCACCACAACTTCAAGAATCTGCTAAAGATAAAATTTTAAAATTGCTTCATCAAAAACTTGATCAAATGCAGGAGCAGCTTCTGAGTTTAGGAAAACAAATTACACAACAAGCCATTCATCTAAATGAGAAACCTGACGAATCTCCTAGTCAACTATGTGTGGACTGGACTCTATAAATTTTTCTGAGAATTATTATGAAATCATCTTGAGTGATATGGATCAAGTAGAGGATGAGATACATGCAGATGAATAAATGCATGTAGATGAACATGTGCAGACTCCAAACTAGGCATATCATGAAGACGTTCTGAATTATGGGAATTAAGAGGAGGGCAAGGTGTAGGATGAGGACATAGAGTAAATTCAAGACCAATCAAATCCTGATGAAACTCAAAATGAAAACAGAGAGAAAATTAAAGCAACTAGCTCATTCAAAGAAGCAAGGATTGAGGAGTCATCTATACCATCAGAGCTATGCATCTCATCATTTATTTTTTCACAAAGAGCCACTGAATATTGCACAAATCCTAAAGAGATGCATATTAATTATTATAACTTGAGAAAAATTTCTCTCTCATCTTATTTAGATCCTTTTTTAGATAGTAATTGTTGGAAACATGTACTGAAATCAATGGCAAAATAAGCCAAGTTTAAGTTTTGATGATTAACAAATCAATTTGAGTAAGTTTTGGCTACTAACATGTTTGTGAGATGATTAAAGGATACAAAAATAAAAAATATGAAGACTGAAGGTCAAGTCGATTCCCAAGTCAACTCAAGCATCGACTTAGGCCAAGTCGATCCCCAAGTCGACTCCAACAGCGACTTCAGAGGCTGTTTTTCATCCAGCGTTAAAATTGGGGAGCAAAGCTGCCGAAGTCGCAAACGAAGTCGACTCTGCATGCGACTTGGGCGAGTTCGCAGACCAAGTCGACTCCAGCATCGACTTCAAAGGCTGTTTTTTGTCTAGCATTGAAATCGGGGAGCAAAGCTGCCGAAATTGCAAACGAAGTCAACTCCGCATGTGACTTGGGTGAAGTCACAAACCAAGTCGACTCAATCATCGACTTCAACCGCCTAGCACATGTTTTGAAGAACAAAGTCGCAAACCAAGTCAACTTGACATTTGACTTGAGTAAAGTTAAAGATCAAGTCGACCCAAACATTCAACTTGGACCAAATGAAGATCAAATTAAGACTAAAGTAAGCAAGGTTGCATGAATTCATCAAGAACACACATTTGGACATCTTTATGCACTTCGAGACTCAAGTATTCAAGAATCTGAGATTTCAAGACATGGAGTCAAATGTTTTTCAAGATAGAATAATCATAAAGAGTTTCAAGTAATATAAAATAATGGAAAAACAATTAACATGAAGAGATTCAAGCAAGCAAAGTCATTCCAAAGAATTTCAAGTTCAACTAGCAAGCTAAGGAAGTAAAGTCGCACCCGAAGTCGACTTCATCTGCGACTTGGGTCAAGTCCAAAACCAAGTCGACCTAGAATGGAACTTGGAGTATTCGCTGAAGGACGAAGTCGCACCCGAAGTCAACTCTAGAATGCGACTTGGGCAAAGTCGCACTAAAGTCGACTCCACTTGCGACTTAGGTCGCAACAGTCGGAAATTTTTCGAACGTTGGCGCATTAAATGCGCACCACCTATGTCCAAACGTTTGAATTCTCTCACCATTTATATAAGGCATTCAAGATGGACGTGGAGGGTAGCTGAAACTGTTGGTCCCGAGTTAATAGCAATTACCCAAGAGGGGAGGGATGAATTGGGTATGTAAAAATTTAAACTTAAACAGAAACTTTACTCCGGATTAATCTAGTCCCCTTTTATGAAGAAACAAATGGAAAGCAATATAGTGCAGAGAGCAGAAATAAATATCAACAAACAAGATTTTATAGTGGTTCGGGCAACCTTCTCTACTCCACTCTTCCAAGCTCACACCTCTGGTGACTTGGGTTCCACTATGTATTTCACAAATACAACTAGAGCCACTGCTCTCTTCTAGATTTCAGCTCTAGGGGGCATCAACAATTCACAGAACAAGTGGGTGACGAGTTCCACTCCAATCATACACTACTTTGCTTACACTTGATCTTAGTTACCCAAACTAAATCAAGTTCAATACAACAAGAAATAATAAAAGAAAGTTTCTACACATTACTGGTGTGTAGAGGCAGATTTGGCGCAGAGAAAAACTTGTACAACAATGATAATGATTCAGCAACAGCTCTTGGCAGTTTGAAAGCGGATTTCTTCTTCTATATGATGGCTTGATCACTTAATGCTCTTAGAAATAGGAGTTATGCTCATTCAATGATTTCTCAGCTACCCTCTTCGTTCATATTGAATACCTTATATAATTGTTAAGGGAATCCGAACGTTTGGAGGTAGCTGGCGCACATTTAATGCGTCAACGTTCAAAAAATTTTCGACCATTACGACCCAAGTCGCAGGTGGAGTCGACTTCGGGTGCGACTTCACCTGTCCGCAGCTTTTTCAAGTTCCATTCTGGGTCGACTTGGTCCTCGACTTGACCCAAGTCGCAGGTGAAGTCGACTTCGGGTACGACTTCACTCCTTCAGTTTGCTATTTGAACATGAAATCCTTGGAATGCTTTGCTTGCTTAAATTTCTTCATGTTTTGGTTGTTCTTCCTTTGATTTTATCTTTTGCAACTCAGTATGATCATCCTAGGTTGATGTCCCTTTATCTCCGTGACTTGCAAACTTTGAATCCTTGAAATCTTGAACATATGCATGAATAAGTTCAATATATATTTTGATTAGAATGGCTGAATTCATGCATCTTGCTTGCTTTGGACTTGGATTAGTCTTCATATGTTCCAAGTCGAATATCTAAGTCGACTTGGTCTTCAACTTGACTCAAGTCTACCTTGAAATCGATCTAATCCCCGACTCGACTTCTAAAATTTCTACCCTGTCCGATTGAAGTCGATGCTGGAGTCAACTTGGTCTGCGACTTCACCCAAGTCGCATGCGAAGTGGACTTAGGATGCGACTTCGGCAGTTCTCGTTCTCGATTTCAACTCTGGACGAAAAACGACGCCTCCAAGTCGCTACTGGAGTCGACTTGGTCTGCGACTTCGCCTCAAGTCGCAAGTGGAGTCGACTTGGAATGCGACTTCGGCACCTCTCATTCTTGATTTCAACTCTGGAAGGAAATGACGTCTTGAAGTCACTGCTGGAGTCGACTTGGGGATGGACTTGGCCTAAGTCGATGCCTGAGTCGACTTGGAAATCGACTTGACTTCCCATACTTCATATTCTTCAATTTTATAATCTTTAATTATTTCTACAAACATGTTAGTAACCAAAACTTACTCAAATTGATTTGTTAATCATCAAAACATAGACTTGGCTTATTTTTCACATGTTTCCAATAGAAAATTCATTGATTGAGCATAACTCTCATTCCTAAGAGTTTTAAGTGATCAAGTCAACATCTAGAAGAAGAACTTTGCTTTCAAACTGCCAAGAGCTGCTTGCTGAATCATTAAGTCTGCTTCACAAGTTCTTCTCCGCACCAAATCTGCCTCCACACATCAGTAACGTGTAGAAATCTTCTTTAATTCCTTCTTGTTGTATTGAACTTGATTTAGTTTGGGTAACTAAGATCAAGTGTAAGCAAAGTAGTGTGTGACTGGAGTGGAACTCGTCACCTACTTGTGTTGTGTGTTGTTGATGCCCCATAGAGCTGAAATTTAGAAGAGAGCAGAGGCTCTAGTTGTATTTATGAAATACATAGTGGAACCCAAGTCACAAGAGGTGTGAGCTTGGAAGAGTGGAGTAAGGAAGGTTGCCTGAACCACTATAAAACCCTGTCTATTGATTTTTATCTCTGCTTTCATTATCTTATTATTTTCCATTTGCTTCATTAAAGGAGACTGATTTAATCCGAGGTAAAGTTTCAGTTTAAGTTGAAAAATTTTAAATACCCAATTCACCCATCCCCTCTTGGGTAATTGTCATTAACTCGGGACCAACAAGTAATATCAGAGCAGGTCTTTGAGTTTTATCAAAGAGATCTTTTATAATGGCAAGTCAATTTACTTCCATTCCCGCATTTGCCGAAGGCCAATCTTTTACTAGGCCACCATTGTTTGATGGGAACAATTTTGGCTATTGGAAGCTACGTATGAAACAACCCATCATAGCTACAAATATGGACTCTTGGATTGCAATTCAAGACGGTGTGACCTTACCTATTGATGAAAGAGCTTCCAAATGGACCAATGAGGAAGTAAAAAATGTTAAGAGCAACTTTAAGGCGATGAATTCATTATTTTGTGCACTTACTGCCTCTGAATATGATAGAGTATCCTCTTGCTTAACCGCCAAAGAAATATGGGATACTTTAACATCTATCTATGAAGGAACATCTCAGGTCCAAGGGACGAGAAGAAACATTTTGATTGGAGAATTAGAAAGTTTCAAAATATTGGATACTAAGAACATTTCTGAAATGTTTGTTAGATTTTTAAAAATTACTAATGCTTTGAAAGGTCTTGGAAAAGCTATCTCCGAATCTGAACAGGTCATGAAGATCCTAAGAGCTCTACTGGAATCATGGACTCCGAAGATTACTGCAATAGAAGAAGCCAAGGACCTAAACACGTTGAAGCTAGAAGACCTCATTAGCTCATTAATGTCACATGAGCTAATCAAGAAAAGAAATGAAGATCACCACAAAGGAAAGAGAGCAATTGCATTGAAAGTCATTCAGAACTCGAATGAGTCCACCTCCTCATCTCTTGGAGACCTACTCCTAGATTACCAATGACCTGTAACTTTTATAACAAGATGGGTCACAAAATTTATAAATGCAACTTTAAGAAACTGTATGACCATGGTACAAAATTAGTTTGGGTTCCAAGAAACACAAGATTTGGGCTTTTCAAGAATAGAACAATAGAGATTAAACCTGTTTACTAACCCAAATGGACCCATAAAATGGGTACCAAAGAAATAAGCTTTATTGGCTCATTTTTCAGGTATGTTTCAAGGCAAAGGTAAACAACGTGTGGTTCATGGACAGTGGTTGCTCAAGGCATATGACTGGAGAAAGAAGTTTATTTCATAAACTCAAGCCTTGCAACGATAGAACTGTTGCCTTTGGAAACAATGACAAAGGTAAAATCAAAGGTAAATGAAACATTTACAGTATTTCAAATGCATGTATGGAGGATGTATTATTTGTTGAAGGACTCAAGCATAATCTAATAAGTATTAGCCAGTTATGTGACAAAGGGTACAAGGTTGTGTTTGAATCATCTATATGCAATGTATTTGATGGAGAACATATCATGTTTAGTAGAAAAATACATGGAAATATATATTTGGTTTCACTTGATGAACTAGATGGTTAATGTCTAATGGTCATTGACAATGATCCATGGATTTGTCATAAGAGGCTTGGGCATATAAACATGTCAAACATTAAGACCTTATGGAAAAAGAGTTTGGTAGAAGGATTGTCAAAATTTAAATATGACAAAGATAAAATCTGTAAGGCATGTCAACTGTCGAAACAACCTAAAATGTCCTTCTCTACTAAAAAGGAGATTTTCACCCCCAGGCCACTTGAATTGCTACACATAGATCTATATGGGTCATCCGACATTTTAACCATTCGTGGAAAGAAGTATGTATTCGTAATAGTTGATGATTTTTCAAGATTCACATGGGTAATTCTCTTAGCTAGTAAACATGAAGCCTTCTCTATGTTTGCAACTTTTGTAAACTTGGTGTAAAATAAAAAACAAAGTACTATTGTGACCATTATAAGTGATCATGGTGGTAAATTTGAAAATAAACGATTCATAGAATTATGTAATGAAAAAGAAATTCACCACACATTTTTTGCACCAAGAACTCCACAACAAAATGGAGTGGTTGAAAGGAAAAATAGAATCATACAAGAGATGGCTAGAACTATGCTAAATGAGAGTAAATTATCCAAAAAATTTTGGGGTGAAGCTGTAAGTATAGTCTGTCATTTGTTAAACCGAGTTACCATTAGAGCAATCTTAAAAAACCCCATATGAGCTATGGAAAGGTAGAAAATCAAATATTTCATATTTTCATATTTTTGGTTGCACATGTTATGTTTTGAATAATGGTAAAACCAACTTAGGAAAACTGGATGCTAAAAGTGATGAGGCAATATTCCTTAGTTACTCATCAACTAGCAAAGTATATAGAGTCTTTAATAAAAGGAATCAAGTTGTAGAGGAGTCAATACATGTTATTTTTGATGAATTTAACCAAACTCCGAGAAAGGAGGATGAATTAAGTGATGCAGATGATACATCGAAGAATTCAAAAACAGAACATCAAGAGCGAGAAGGAGAAACTAAACTCAAGCCAGAAAATTCCACGGAGGAAATGATAAGTGAAGGTAATGATTCCTATAAACCTCCAACTAATTTAAAATTCAAAAATGTCCATCCAATTGAGCAAGTTATAGGCAATATTTATGAAGGTGTAAAAACTAGAAGGTCAAAACAAAATATTTGTGGACAATACGCTTTTGTATCAAAAATTGAACCAACAACCATTGATCAAGCTCTTGATGATGAAAATTGGATCATAGCAATGCAAGAGGAGCTAAATCAATTTGAAAGAAACCAAGTTTGGCATCTTGTTCCAAGACCAAAAGACTACACTGTCATTGGCACAAAATGGGTCTTTAAAAAAAAATTAGATGACAGTGGACTTGTAGTGAGAAACAAAGCTAGGCTTGTGGCAAAAGGATACTCACAAGAAAAAGAAATAGACTTTTAGGGAATCCTATGCTCCGGTTGCTAGATTAGAGGTTATTCGCATTTTGCTAGCCTTTGCATTTCACATGAACTTTAAGTTGTTTCAAATGGATGTTAAAAGTGCATTTTTGAATGGATATATAAATAAAGAGGTGTATGTTGAACAACCACCTGGATTTGAGAAGAAAGATCAATCTAAATTTGTATACAAATTAACCAAAGCATTATATGGATCAAAACAAGCTCCAATGGCTTGGTATGAAAGATTGAACAAATTTTCTATTGATCATGACTTCCAAAAGGGAAAGGTAGACACCACTCTGTTTATCAAGTATAAAGAAAAAGATATTTTAATTATTCAAATTTATACAGATAATATTATTTTTGGTGCTACTAATGAGATCCTTTGTCAAGAATTCTCTGAGCTTATGCAGAAGGAATTTGAGATGAGTATGATGGGGGAGCTAAATTTCTTCCTTGGATTACAAATTAAGCAACTAAGTAAAGGGACCTTCATAAATCAGTCCAAGTACGTCAAGGAAATGTTAAAGAAGTTCGGCATGAAAAATAGCAAAGGGGCAAACACGTTATGAGCTCAACCATTAAAATTGACAAAGATGAGAAAGGTAAATCTGTTGATTTAAAATTATATAGGAGCATGATAGTCTCTTTATTATATTTAACTGTCTCTAGACCCGATATACTGTTCAGTGTTTGTAGGTGCTCTAAATTTCAATTATGTCCAAAAGAATCACACTTGGTAGCTGTAAAAAGAATTTTCAAATATTTAGTAGATACTACCAACATTGGACTGTGGTATCCAAAGGGTTCTAATTTTGATCTAATCGGCTACTCGGATTCGGATTTTGCCAGTTATAAGGTAGATAGAAAAAACACTAGTGGAACATATCAGTTCCTTGGAAACATGTTGGTTTCATGGTATTCAAGGAAACAAACTAGTGTTGCTTTATCTACGGTGGAAACTGAATACATTGCCACCAGGAGCTATTGTGCCCAATTGCTTTAGATGAAACAACAACTTAGGGATTATGACATGGAATTCAAAGATATACCTATTAGATGTGATAATACTAGTGCAATATGTTTAACTAAAAATCCAGTACTGCATTCTAGGACCTAGCATATAGACCTAAGACATCATTTTATCAGAAAATATGTAGAAAATCATGATATCTGTTTGGAACATGTGAAAACAGAAGATCAAATTGCAGATATATTCACCAAACCGCTAGGAAAAGAATCATTTTATAAAATTAAAAATGATATGGGGATGATTGAGTTAAATTAGGAACAATAAGATAGGAAAAATGAACTTAGAAAAATCTATGTCTAGGAGGAGCATAGACTGAGGGGGAGCAGCCCCCACCATTCTCAGAGGATCAACCCGCTCCACCATAAGATGTCCCTGAGAAGCTCGCCATCCATATTTTTTGATCAATTGACAAAAAGGGGGAGAATAGATTAGGATTTGAGTCTCGGGTTGGGCAGCTTGTATCTAGGTTTGCACATGATCTGTTTGTTTATGCTCTGTTTTGTGTTTTTTTTTTTTTTGTATGAAACTGAAAATGGTTGAATGAATGATGAAGTGCTTGTATGAATAATTTCAACTTGTGAATTAATAGAAATGAAATATGAAATGTTGACAATAGAATAGTATGATATTTTAAAAATGCAAAAGACTAGTAATTATCCTAAAGATACCAAAACAAGATAAAATAGTATGTTTTAAAGATATTGAAAGGTATATACTCAAATCGGTTTTGTCAATCATAAAAAAGGGGGAGATTGTTGGAAACATGTGTTGAAATCAATGGCAAAATAAACCAAGTTTATGTTTTGATGATTAATAAATCAATTTGAGTAAGTTTTGGCTACTAACATGTTTGTGAGATGATTAAAGGATATACAAATGAAAAATATGAAGACTAAAGGTCAAGTCGATTCTCAAGTCGATCCCCAAGTCGACTCCAGTAGCAACTTCAGAGGCTGTTTTTTCATTCAGCGTTGAAATTGGTGAGCAAAGCTACTGAAGTCGCAAATGAAGTCGACTCCACATGCGACTTGGGCGAAGTTGCAGACCAAGTCGACTCCAGCGTCGACTTCAAAGGTTATTTTTGTCCAGCATTGAAATCGGGGAGCAAAGCTGCCGAAGTCGACTCCGCATGCGACTTGGGTGAAATCGCAGACCAAGTTGACTCAATCATCGACTTCAACCGCCTAACACATGTTTTGAAGAACAAAGTCGCAAACCAAGTCGACTTGACATTCGACTTGAGTAAAGTTAAAGACCAAGTCGACCCAAACATTCAACTTTGACCAAATGAAGATCGAATCAAGACCAAAGCAAGCAAGGTTGCATGAATTCATCAAGAACACACATTTGGACATCTTTATGCACTCCAAGACTCAAGTATTCAAGAATCTGAGATTTCAAGACATGGAGTTAAATATTTTTCAAGATAGAATAATCATAAAGAGTTTCAAGTAATATAAAATAGTGGAAGAATAATTAACATGAAGAGATTCAAGCAAGCAAAGTCATTCCAAAGAATTTCAAGTTCAACTAGCAAGCTAAGGAAGTGAAGTCGCACCCGAAGTCGACTTCACCTGCGACTTGGGTCAAGTCCATGACCAAGTTGACCTAGAATGGAACTTGGAGTATTCGCTGAAGGACGAAGTCGCACCGAAGTCGACTCCACTTGCGACTTGGGTTGCAACGATCGGAAATTTTTCGAACGTTGGCGCATTAAATGTGCACCACCTATTTCCAAACGTTCGAATTGTCTCACCATTTATATAAGGCATTCAAGATGGACGTGAAGGGTAGCTGAAACTTCATTGATTGAGCATAACTCCCATTCCTAAGAGCTTTAAGTGATCAAGTCAACATCTAGAAGAAGAACTTTGCTTTCAAACTGCCAAGAGCTGCTTGCTAAATCATTAAGTCTGCTTCACAAGTTCTTTTTCACACCAAATCTACCTCTACACATCAGTAACGTGTAGAAACCTTCTTTAATTCCTTCTTGTTATATTGAACTTGATTAGTTTGGATAACTAAGATCAAGTGTAAGCAAAATAGACTGGAGTGGAACTCGTCACCTTTGTGTTGTGTATTGTTGATGCCCCCTAGAGCTGGAATCTAGAAGAGAGCAGAGGCTCTAGTTGTATTTATGAAATACATAGTGGAACTCAAGTCATAAGAGGTGTGAGCTTGAAAGAGTGGAGTAGGGAAGGTTGCTCGAACCAATATAAAACCCTGTCTATTGATTTTTATCTCTACTTTCATTATCTTATTGCTTTCTGTTTGCTTTATTAAAGGAGACTGATTTAATCCGGGGTAAAGTTTCAGTTTAAGTTAAAAAAATTTAAATACCCAATTCACCCATCCCCTCTTGGGTAATTGTCATTAACTCGGGACCAACAGTAACAACATCTACGATTTTGTAGGAAACCACAACAAGATGATGCTGCAAAAGGAGATATTGGATATCACGTCTGGTGATAGTCCAAATTTTACAAGAGTGCGAAATGCACCACAAGAGAACTTAAAGAAAAATCCGCATGAACTAGTATTTGAAAATTTGAGTGTTAGTTGATGAAATTTCATCCAGTCTGGCTAAAGACGTTAAACTTGCCGCTGATTAGGATGCAACTCAAAGTTTAGTTAGGGGAGTATTAGTTTCTTTTTAGTGTTTTTATTTTTATTTTAGAATTTTGATACTTTTTAATTTCAAGCTGTATTGGATATTTTGTAGAGTCTACCAGGATAGGAAGCAACATAGGCTGAAAATTCGGTTCAACTCGCCGAAATAGAGAAGTTAACATCTCACATTCTTTATAGCTACTCCCTTAATTTTGATATATATTTTAATTGAATACTTTACAATGAGAATAATGTCAGTTTCAAGCGTGGGGGTGAATGCATTGCATTATTTTCTGACTATTACTTTCACTACCCCGATGATTGCATTGATTGGACCTTGCCTCAATTTTTATCACATTTTGAAAAATGTTGAAAAACTTTTTGCAAATTTTTTTTGTCATTCTTGCACAAATCTTGACAATAGACTAATTGAGACTCTACTTTGAACTCTTGTAAGTCCTATTAGCATACCAAATTTAGAATTTTGAAATCTTTGAGTCAGACAAATAATTAAATCCCGGTGAGATGTTAAAATTATTTTTGAATATGTACTCATTGAAAATACTTGAATTTTTGTCCTAAATCACTTCATGAAACTGATATACTGAGATACCAATTCTGTTTTCTTTTAAAATTAGATCAATCCTTTCTAATTTATCAAAGATTATTTCTGGTACACACAATTGGTCATTAAAAAAGGTAATTTTTCCCATATACATGAAAATCTTATTCTTGTTGAAGAATTTCCATAGCTAAAACTCAATTTGACTTGTTTATGGACATGATTAAGGTATTTTTTCCTAAGAGCCTATCTTTGAAAGTATAATACTCATTTACCCTTATTAAATCTGGATTTAAATTTTTTCTAAACCTCAATTCCTACTTAATTGAACCAACTTTGAATCTGAATTTTGAGCTAAAAAGAAAAATGGGAATAAGGTTTAACCTCTTGGCTTGCACAAATGATGAAAATGACTTCCTAAAAATCCTGAAATATGGTGAAGGAATTATTACTAGACTTGGTTTTTAAAAAATTCCAAATAAAAAAATTGTTAAACTAAGGGTAAGAATAGGCGTTAAAAAAAGAATGAAAGCACTAAGTTAGGAAATGACATTATTTCCTATTGCAAAATGAGGCTCAAATCAATGTGGAGACGGTTCAATTTTTAAAATTTTATTTCTTGTGCTAAACCTAATCGTTGTCCTACCAAATCCTTATGATCCATGAATTAGTTGATTGAGTTGGTAGAGGAAATTTGGATGTAAGATTTTGAAGAGATGTATATGAGGTAATTTGACTGATATTTTTCTACATCACTACCATTACTTGAATTGTTGAATGTGGGTATTGAATAACTAGATAAAATGGAAGGATATTTGTTAATTAGGAGTTTATATTGCGGGAGTTTTTGAATTCTTAGTGATTAAAAGCAGAAACGGTAACAGGGTGTATAGTATTAATCTAATGAAAATGGATTTTTTATTAAGATTTTGACAAGTGCTTTATTTCAAAGTCTTTTATTCAACACCTTAGTAGTTTTGATGATCATTTACATTTGATTTTTTTTCAAAATTCTTGAAAGGCCAATTCTTGAAATTTTGTGATTTGATTATTTCGTATTTGCTTAAGGACAAGCAAAGGTTCAAGTGTGGGGTGTATTTGTTGAGTCATATTTATATTATGAATTTTGATTATTAATTGAGAAGAATTTGAGTGTTTAAGGTATTTTAAATTATATTTTAATTGATTTAGCTTTACAAAGCATAAAATACTCACGAATGACTGATTCGTGTAAAGCAGGAGGAATACATGCAATTTTAGTATGTAACATGGACAAATTAATAAGCGTCGATGAAAGCGGGAGTAAATTCCAAATTAAAGATTCAAATCTAAAGCAAATTGTGTTTCAAGCAAGTCACTATTCATACACAGTTGTTGTTGATGCATTGAACTATTCATGCACATTGTTCAAGCACACTGTTCATTCGCACTGTTCATGTGCACTATCCATGTGCACTATTCATGTTATTTTTCATGCGCAATTCTCAATCCGTTTTAGACTATGTGCGCAAGTTGCCTCCTGAAGTCCTATAAAAATATCTCTTAAGAATGTTCCAACAGATCTTAAAACGTCCTGGGAGCTTGGGTTGAGGTCCAGAGAGCGAGAGAAGGCATAGAGCACGAGGCAAGATGAGAGGCGGCAAGTTGCTTGAGGCGGTCGAGACACTATCGAGGCTTTCAATCAATAAATTTTCCTTTTCTTCTTCTATTTTGATTTATTTATCTTATTTATAATGGACTTTGAATACAATATTATTTTACGTTTAATTTTTATTATAAACATGCTAGGCTAAACTCTTAATCTAGGATTTAGGATGTAGCATACGTATAATGTAGCAGATATTATAGTTTGATTTATTTATGATTGATATTGTGTATTAATTTAATATCTTATGATTTAATACTTGCTTGGCACGAAGGCATACTCTTTAGCAATGATTATCATATATCAGGTGATGAAACCGAGAGGTGAAAGTCTAATATATGAAAATCAAGATATTAAACTTGAAAATCTAAGACCATGAGAATAGGCATGATGACTTTAAGGAATTCAATGAACTTCCACAGAACTTAATAGATTCTAATTGACTTAATCCCATGAGAATAGGTGGTTAAGAAGATTATGGTACGCCTTGTAAGTTTCGAGAGAAGGTAGAAAGATAATTTAAGAATAGTTCTCCTTTAATACATAATATCTGGATTAAATAAACACTCCATGTATCCGTTGCAGAAAACATATGTAAAATCTTAAATCCTAGGTGCTCTCGATCTTAGGATTTATAATCCCTGTTCTATGTTCTACAGATCAACTTTTCTTTTTCCTATTCTTTCTTCTCCTTATCTTATTTGGTTAGAAAGTATTTAGATCCAACGTCTTAAGTCTCAAATTCTCTGTGGATCGATATTTATATACTACAACCTATGACCCGTGCATTTGCAGCGAGATTGCAAATAGCGATCGAGCTAGTTAAAGACGTTCTCAATAATATCACCTCATGAAATACTATGATGTAAGAACTTCCTTTACAAGTCTTTCAATCGCTCCTATATGTCGTAAAGGATTTTGTCGTCTTTCTGGATGAATTAATTGATCTCATCCTTAATCTTCTTAGTTTTGGTAGAAGGAAAGTGTTTCTCCAAGAAGGTAGTAGATAACTCATCCCACGTGATAAATAAGTTAAGTAGCATAGAGAAGAACCACTCAATTGCTTTATCACATGGAGAAAATGAAAAATGCTGAAGACGGATGACTGCTTGTGGGATTCCTTGTACCCTGATCATGTTACACATTTGCAGAAAGTTGCATTAGGATTCTCAGGAAGGAGTCTTGTGAATTGGTCATATTAAACCATCTGGATAAGCCTCAATCTAAGTATGAAGTTCCTTGCCAAGATTTTAAGTTTGACGATGCAAGACCTGAAGCCTTTGGATTTAAACAGTTCTAGTTGCTCATGCTAATCCTTCTCCGTGATTTGTTGTTTTTCACTTAGTCTTATACATGCTCTGATTGTGGCGAGTTAAGATTGTTTCAATCTTCCATTGATTCTTATGAAGTTTATCGTTGAGAAGATTATTATTTTTAGTATTCACAAACTCTTCTCCTGAAAGTTCATTCAATCTGAGGATCTACAACTATGAGTTTTCAACTATTTGTTTAGCAAAATTTCTGGTATGAAGTGCATAAAATAGTAATGAATCAATGACAAAATAGAGCATCTCAAACAAATTTTAAAAAAATAGAAAGAGTGGAATAAAAGAAGAATAGAGAGAAAGAAAGTGTTTAAATGCGAAGTCTTCGGAAACACCGAATTCGACAGCAACAGTGCCAAAATACTTATTCATTTCTCTTCGCAAGTGGACAAGTTATGAGTTGTAGTATTTAATAAAGATCAACCTCACAAAGAATTTGAGACTTAAGACATTTTTTAAATATTTTTACCAAACACTGAGTAAATAAGATAAGAGTAAAGAAATAAATAACAAAGAAGAAAAGTGAGTCTTGAGAACATAGAACGATCATTAAAAATAAAAGATGAGAGCACCAAGGGTCTAGAGTTTCAAAGTTTCACATGCAACATCTGTAATGGATACATAGAGTACTTATTTAGTTTAAATATTATGTCTTAAAAGAGAACAAACTCAAAATTATTCTTGCACTTGTTTAATTCTCTTTGAAAGCGCACAAGTTGTAAATTATAATATTTAAAAATATTGATCCCACAAAGAATTTATGATTTAAGAATTTGTTTTCAAATACTTATATTAAACACAGAGAAAATAAGAAAAGAGTGAAGAAATAAATAACAAAGAAGAAAAGTGAGTTGTAGAACGAAGATTAGAAATTAAGGGATGAGAGCACTTAAAATCTAGATTTTCACATATGTCTTCTGTAACAAATACGTAGTATACTTATTTAATCAAAATATTATTTGTTAAAGAAGAACTAATCTTAAATTATTTGCTTTCTTTCTTTCGAAACTTACAAGACATAACCCTAATCTTCTTAACCATCTATTCTCATAGAATTAAGTCAATTATAATTTATTAAGTTCTGTGGCAGTTCGTGGATTTCCTCAATGTCTTTATGCCTGTTCTCATGGTCTAGATTATCAGGTTTAATATTTTAATTATCGTATATAATACTTCTACCTCTTGAATTTTTTTTACCTAATATATGAAAATCATTACCAAAATGTGAGCTCAAACATCAAACGAATGTTAAATTCATAAGATATTAAATTAACACATAATATCCTTCATAAATAAATAAAATCATAATATCCATTACATTGAACGCATGGTACATCCTAAACCTAGATTAAGGGTTTAGCCTAACATGCTTATAATAAAATTCAAACACAAAATAATATTATGTCTAAAATTCATCACAAATATAATAATTAAATCAAAAGAAAAGAAGAAAAGAAAATCTTATTGATTAGAAGCTTCAATGATGTCTTGAATGCTTCAAGGAATGCATCTTCTCGCCTCATGTTCTTCGCTTTCTCTCGCTCCTAGACTTTAACCCTAGCTCCAAGGATATTCTAAGATACGCCAGGACATTCACAATTTGTATTTCTATAGATTTCCAAAGAAGACTTGCGCATGCAATTAGTTTTTCCCATGGAATTGCGCATCCAAGTACCCACATGATTTGAAACCGTGTCGGACCAAGCTCCACATAGTTCAAACTGTGTGGGACTTTGGCTCATACATTTTGTTCTGAAATTCTGAGGTTTTGACACCCATTTCGCTCATGTTCATGTCGAAACTTCCACGATATATTCTAGGTCATCTTAATCATTGTTTTGTTTCCTTTTGAATCTTTTAAATTATCAATTTGAATTGGTCTTTGTTCTCATGCTTCAAATCTTCTTAAAATTAGTATGTATTGCGCTAACTTTACTTGACTTTACACACATCGACTAATTGAGTGTTTTATGCTAAACAAAGCCAAATTAATCAATATATATTTCAAATCATCTCAATCACAAACATTCTCATTCAATTATCATCGAAAATAAATAGTATAAAAATGACTTAATAGCAACTTCTCTTGAAACTTGCAAGGAGTATTTTAATCTTCTTAACAACTTATTCTCATAGAATTAAGTGAATCCGTATCCATTAAGTCCTATGATCATTTATAAAATTCCTCAAGGTTATTACACCTATTCTCATGGTCTAAATTTTGATGTTAAATATCTTGATTATCGTATATTAGACTTTCACCTCTCGATTCTTTCACCTAAAATATGAAATCATGTTTGAATGTGAACTCAAATACCCAACAAGCGTTGAAATGACATGATATCAAATTAACACAAAATATCCTTTGTAAATAACAAAATCACAATATCGTTTACATAATTTACATCCTAAATCCCGAATCCTAAATTATGGGTTTAGCCTAGTATGTTTATAATAAAAATGAAACACAAAACTATATTATATTCAAAGCTCATCCAAAAACAAGACAATTGAATCAAAAGAAAGAAGAAAAGAAAAGCTTATTGGTTGGAAGCTTCAATGGTGTTTGAACACTTCAAGCAACGTGTCATCTCTCTTCTCGCCTTCTGCTCTTCATTTTCTCCCACTCTTAGACCTTAACCCAAGCTCAAAGGACATTTTAAAATGCTCTAGGACATGTATCACAAGTTTTTATATAGAGCTCTCATTAGAACTTGCGCAAACGTACTTCAAAATGCATTAATTGCATAACTCTAGACACCTCGGGCTATGTTGGTCTCCAAGTTGTGTAATTCAGTGCACTTTTTCAAAGTTTTGAGCTCCATGTTGAATCTTCCATAACAAGTTCTAAGCTAATTTTGAACATTATTTTGCCTTCTTTTGAATCTTCCAAATCATTAAATTGAAAGGCTCATGTTCCAATTCTCCAAGAATTATGCATATTTTGCTCCAATTTTACCTGACTTTGTATGAACTAATCAATTATGAATCTTTTGTCCTAATTAAAGCTAAATCAATCAAACTTTAGTTTAAATCACCTCAATCATTCAAATTTTATAGTATAAAAATGATAAAACAGTGCATAGATTGTGAATTATAGTTTTAAATAAGGCCAATTCCACATAAAAAGTGAGATTTAAGATACTGATTTTAAATACTTATATCAGACACCGAGGAAATAAGAAAGAAATAGCATGAAGAAAAATAAAACTTGAGAACATAGAATGAAAAGTAATGAATCTAGAGTTAAGAGCACCTAGGGTCTAGGATTTCACATGCAGCATCTGTAGTCGATATGTTGTATGCTTATTTAATTGATATATAATATGTTAAAAGAGAGCAAACTTAACTTAACCTTTTACCCTCTCTCAAGACTTACATGGTATACTCTAATTTTCCTAACCACTTATTTTCATGGCATAAGTCAATTAAGATTCATTAAGTTCTATAGCAACTCCTACAATTTCTCAAGGTTATCATGCTTATCTCCTGGCCTAGATTTTCTGGTATAATATTTTGATTGTCATATATTAGATTTTTTACCTCTTAGTTTGTTCTCAATCTTACCGTAAGTACACAGGTCGTAGATTATAGTATATAAATTATCGATCCACAACAAATTTGGGAATATAAACTTTACTTTTAAATGCTTTTGTGTCAAATATAAAGAGAATAAAGTAAATAAAATGGAATAAAAAGTAAAAAACTGAAAAGAAAAAATAAAATTAAAAACTAGAACGAGTAGTAGAAATCAATGTAGAGAGTACCTAAAGTCTAAGGTTTCACATACGACTGTTACAACGAGTAATGATATAATTATTTAACCTAGATATTATTTGTTAAAGAAAAATAAATCCTAATTTATACTTGCACCTTATCTTTTAAATCTAAATGGCGTACCTTAATTTTCTTAACCACCTATTTTCATGAGATTAAGTTAATTAGAATCCATTAAGTTCTGTGGCAATTCATAAAATTTCTCAAGATCATCATGCAGATGGTTTCAACTTGAATATATTATTTCTAACTTAGACCCGATGAATTTGAACCTTACTTTTTTACATATAAAATACCTTTTGATCATTTAATTGTGTGTGTTATGTCAGTGGAGATGGAAAATAGAGATGTTCATATAAACTAGGAGAAAGTAGGAGTTTTTAATTCATGGGGGTTGAATCATGGAAATGCATGTGGGTGAAGTTTAGTAATTAGAATGTTTATGGTTATTTGATAATTGCATATTGAGGATCATGTTTAATAATTCTACTCAGTCGATTGACATTTGATTCTTATATTCTTGAAATTTGCCATAGTTACATGATTTTGCATTGCTTGAAAACTTTTGAATTCTAAATTTTATTTATAGTTTGTGGCGTCATTTATTATTTGCTTCAGGACAAATAAAGGTTCAATTATGAGAGTATTTATTATGTCAAGTTTTTCCCCTATATATTGGATGATTTAATGATAAAACATATCAAATTGTAATTTTATGAGCTTTAATGATAGAATTTGTTTTGTTCAGTACAAGATACTTAGAATTAATTGATGTGTGCAAATTCAGGTGATTTCATTGCAAAATCTATGCAATTCTTGAAGAATTAAAGCATGATGACCAAGATTCATTCAATTTGATGATTTAAAATGAGACAAAATAATGATCAAATAACTTGGAACATGTCAAGAAAGTTTCAACATGATTTGGGTCCGTTGGGGTAGAAGACCACAAATTTTTGAAGCAAAATGCCACCACCAAAGTGTCACATGGTTTGAGCTGTACGGACCTTGAGGATGAGGATTGAGTCTGCTTTAGACTTGGTTTGCATAATTTTAGAATCCCTGCTATATAAACACTTTTTGTACACGTCCTATGACAAGAACATTCTTGAAGCTAGAGTTAAAGTCCTAAATGATAGAAACTCAAAAGCAAGATGAGAGAAGCAAGGCAGCATATTGCTTTCAGCGTTCAAGACAACATTGAAGTTTAAAAAATGATAAGCTTTTTTCTTCTTCTTCCTTTTGATTAGATTGTCTTGTTTATTATAGGTTTCGAATACAATATTGTTTTGAGTTTTATTTTCAATATAAATATACTAGGTTAAACCCATAATCTAAGGTTTAGGATGTAGCATTTGGACTATGCAAAGAATATTATGATTTCGCTTTATTTATGAAAGATATTATGCATTAACTTAATATCTTATGATTTTAATGATTGTTTGGTGTTTGATCTCATACTTTGGCAATGATTCTATATATTATGTGAAGAAATCAAAAGGTAGAAATTTAATATATGATAATTAAGATATTAGACCTAAAAATCTAGACCATGAAAATAAGAATGATTACCTTAAGAAATTCAACAAACTACCACAGAACCTAATGAATTTTAATTAACTTACTTCCATAAGAATAGGTGATCAAGAAGATTATAGTATACCCTAAAGGTCTTAAGAGAGGATGCAAGGATAATTTAGGATTTATTTTTCTTTAGTACTTAGTATCTAGATTAAATAAACACACTACATATCCATTGTAGACATTGCATGTGAAACTCTAGACCCTATGTGTTCTCATCTCTTGATCCTTTAATTCTCGTTCTACATTCTCAAGTTTTTTTTTTCTACTTTACTGTTTTTTTCTTCATTTCTCTGTAGGATAAATCTTTATTACATGATATAATTCTACAACTCGTGCACTTGCTTAGAGAACTGAATACTAAGTTGACTTCACATGCGGCATAAGTCCTAAGTCCGAAGTTGACTCCACAAAGAATATGATGGTTAAAGCTTGAAAAAATATTACTAAAAGTAGTTGATGGGTTGAAGTTATAAGCCAAGTCGACTCCAGCATGCAACTTTGGTGAATTCGCAAGCCAAGTCGACTTCAAGTGGGACTTGGATTGTAACGGTCATAAATTTTTAATGTTAGAGCATTTAATGTGTGCTACCAACCACATAATGTTCAAATTTTCTTCTCATCTATTTCGGAGATGTGGAATAGCATTCAAAGGGTCAACTAGAAAATGGAATGAGCTTCGACCTTCCTATCTACAAGCATTAAAGACTTCATTAACTAATTTTCAAGCAAGTATACTATAAGAGGTTCAACTCTCTCATCTTTCTCGAATCTCTCAAAGCTTACTACTACACCTCACTATTCTACACATCTTTGTAACGTGTAAATTTATTTCCTTTACAAATTCATTATTGTATTGAGCTACTTAGCTTGGTATTCGAGATCAAGGCCAAATTAAGCAAGAAGTAGTGTTCTATTGGAATAGAACTTACCGATTACTTATGATATTATTGTAAAGGACCTCTAAAGCTAGAATCTAGAATAAAGCTAAAACTCTAGTTGTATTGTCATTGTTATAGTGGAATCCAAGGCACAAATGAGTGTGAGCTTGGAAGAGTGAAGGAGAGGTGTCGTCCAAACTTTTATAATTTTTTGTGTTCCTTGTGTGTGATTATTTCTTTTCTTGCTCTTTCTAGTTCATCTGTTTCATTCAAGGAAAATAAACTAATCTGGGGTTAAGTTTTTTTAAATTCACAAAGAAATTTTAATAACTCAATTTACCCCTCTCCTCTTGGGTTAAGCCAATAACTCAGGACCAACATATCGTTCTTTCTACTTTTTAGGTATATTCATTATCAACTACATATTTAGCAATTTTACTTTTAATGCATAACGAGACATCTATGTTATTGTTATCGAAAGTAAACATCAAAGGCCATTAAATGAGTTAAAACAATTAGTGAACATTCAAGTTACCAATAGAATTCTAAATGAGGTATATTTCATTAACTTATTTTTATAAATTTATATTATTTATTCATGTTTTGTTTAAATATGAATTTTACTTTTACTAATTAGTAACACATTGACTATACTATATTTAAATTTAGCAGAGAATGTTTTTATGCTAAAAATTCTTAAAATTATCCTGTTTGACTTGTATTTCTTACTTAACCTTCTATCCTCGCTATTGACATGAAATTTGTCCCGAAATCTAATGAAGAAAGTGATTTGCCTCGATATTGATAGTGTGGCACCGATTTGGCTTCTTAAGTTGTTTTAATTTTTTTATTTTTCACTCTCCCTCTCACTTGAGTTTCCCTTCTCTTTCAAGCACTCAAGCCTCTAGATACCTACTCTTCCACCTCTAAATATCATTCCATCACTTACATTCTCATTTTCCTCACATCATTTCATTAATGGATCCCAAAAGAACCATGCGTAAAGCCACCAAGGTCCTTGTTTCACATCCGTCCCACTCCAACACTGAGGGAGACGTCCTATGGAGGCAAAGAATGTCTGCAAAAAAGCCAAAAGAGGAAGCCACCTCGTCTCAACCATGACAAGGGAAAAGAGTACATTTTCGAGAAGGAAATCCCTCATCCATTGAACCTAAGAATGAGGAAGTCACATCTAGTAGTAAGGAGGAGGTGGGAGATAGCAAGAGGAAGGGAATTCCAACTCAACGGGCTAAGGTGATTGAAATGTCTGTAGATACTTTAGAAATGTAACTTAAACTGGAATATTTTATAAATATTTCTTTGAAAGGAAGATATTCCCACAAAAAAGCATAGACTTGGAGTTTCTTATGGAATATAAATTTAAAATTGAAGAATTACTTAACCACCAAGGGTGAATTGGGTCGTTGAAAGAAGAAGGTAGAATACACCCAGATCTAACTAGATAATTTTAATACACGTGGAGCATAGATGACCTCAATCATTTTGAAAAGAGGCAAGAAATTAACATTGATCACTCACATGGGAAGTCTAAAAGCCTCACTAGATGCCACCTCTCACAAATCTTTGGAATTCCATATGACAATGGAGAAGATCTTCTAGGAGGACTTACTCAAGCTTGCACTTATAATCAACTAATGAGAAACAATAAATATGTAGAGGAAATGAATTTCTATATTACAAGAACCTGTCCCCATAGCTTCAAGTGTTAAGATTGCTAGTTGGTCACTGTATATATCCAAAAGAAGTTAGAAATAAATTCAACCCTTAAGATGTAGAGATTTTCTGGACATTGACAAATAAATGAAGAATTAGCCTTCCAAGACTCATCATAGAAGCCTTGAAAGGGAAAAAAGACAACCCAAGAGGCATAATTCCATACGGGGTGTGGATTACTAATAATTGGAATACTATCGGGTGGACCTGGAAGGAGAGCCGTTTGAAGTTCTCAAACCCACCAATGCTTTCAACAAAGCCCTATTCACAAGAATGAAGATAGATGTTAAGAGTTTTAGGGCAGATCAAAGTGCGGCAAGACTGGGAAGATCTTCCAGAAAAGACACAATCTCTAGGGAAGCCTCCAATCCTAGAGCCTCAACCAATGCCAAAGCCCCCAGCCTACAAAATCATAACCTCACCTGCACGCATCTCATTCATGTGCATCATACTCATCTCAAGCATCTTATGCACTTGATATGTTTGAATAGCACCCTAATCATATATCGATGCATCTTGTCATCCTAGAGTACCTCCAGGTTATGGAGAATAGGATTACATGAGAACTAGATCATGTTAATATATCCCTCATAACCATGCATGAGAGGTAAGACAAAATGAAGCATGATATAAAAATATTGCTTATTTATTTGACTCTGACATTAGGTATAACCAACCCAATCAAACCATTTCTAGCCTAGACCTGTACATAGTAGAGTTTAGGGTTTCATCTCCATTTGTAGAAAATGCGCCTGCATTCTTCACACCTTATGACTCATCTTCTCCACTTCATTTCTCCTATGACCAAATGTCTTGCCCAATCACTTCATTTCATAAGGCATGTGTTGCATTTGAGTGACCCCTTCTTAATGATTGTCAAAAAGGAGAGGAAATTGAGAGAGTAAAGAGTGAAATTTCTATAATTTGGGTTAGGTAGATTGTATACAGGAGAATTTGTAAATTTTGTAAGCTTTTAGTTGAATTAAATGGAATCTCTTGTGTTCTCTTATGATTGTTTCAAATATAAGTTCTCTAGATACCGGATTGGATGAATTTTCAAGAGTTTTGACTTATATGTGTTATTTGAAATGACTCAAATGATTGAATGTCTAAAACCTACATCACATACTTTGATAAATGCAAAACATATCTTGAATAATCAAAGTATAATGGATTGAATATGCTTGACTTGAGCATTAATTGTAGTGTTTGAATTGAAGCTTGTCAAGCGCACATGAATATAAGTTGAATGCAATGAAAACGAACATATTGAACTTAAGTTCTAAATTTACAAGCTTAATTATTTCAAAAAGTAAGGTATAATCTTAAAATAATTTTGTCAATCATCAAAAATAGGAAAATTATGAACTCAACTATCATAAATTACAAATTAATATTCAAGTTTTGATGATTAACTACCAATTTGAGATAATTAAGGCTAATAGTGAATTTGGTGTTGTGTTGAAAGTTAGAATTTGAAATTCAAGTCTCAAATTGATGAAGTTACAAAGTGAAGTTGACCCTATGATCAACGAGGGTCAAGACGCAACTCAAGCCGCCTTTAATATCAACTTTAAATGTGATTTTGGAGATTGAAAGTTAAAGTGAGGAGTTCTCACGATCGAAGTCACATCCTAAGTTAACTCCGCATGCAACTTGGGTAAAGTTGTTAACCAAAGTCGATAAAGATTGCAACTTGGAGTTAATCGGCTGCTTAAAGCTTCCTCCAATTCTACCTTGAAGCCTGAAGTTGTAACCCCAAGTACACTACATTTGTGACTTGGGTTAAGCCGAACCCGAAGTCGACCAGGACTCTTCAACTTGGAGAAATAAGCATCATATTGAATAAAATTTCACAAGTACTAGGAAGTTGTATCATAACTTGACTCAACTTGTAACTTGGGTCAAGTCTAATGTGAGATCAACCAAGAATTAAGACTTAAAAAGAGGAGGGCTCAAAGATGAAAATTTTAAGTTTTTACAACCCAAAAACACAATAAAGTCGAATGTCAAATCGACTTCACATGTGACTTGGGTGAAGTCCCAAATTCCAAGTCGATTCCGTAAGGAACATGATGGTTACAGCTTGAAGGATATATTTCTGGAAGCAGTTGATGGACTGAAGTCGCACACCAAGTCAACTTCAAATGAGACTTGGATCATAACAGTTATAAATTTTAAAACGTTCGTGCACTTATTGAGTGCCACCAACCACGTAACATTCAAATTTCCTTCTCATCTATTTAAAAGACGTGGAGTAGCATTCAAGGGGTCAACTAGAGAATTAAATGAGCTTTAACCTTCCTATGTACAAGCATTAAAGACTTCATTAAATGTTTTTCAAGTCTTTTAAGGATATTACAAGAGCTTCAACTCTCTCATCTTCTTCAAATCTCTCAAAGATTGTTGTTGCGCCTTATTATTCTACATATCTTTGTAACGTATAAATTCATTTTCTTTACAATTTCATTATTGTATTGAGCTACTTGGCTTGGTGTTCGAGACTTAAGACCAAGAAAAGTAATACATAATTTTTAGTTGGAGTGGAATGAACTTACCAACTACTCATGATATTATTACAAAGGCCTTCTAAAGCTTGAATCTAGAAGAAATCCGAGGCTCTAGTTGCATAGTCATTGTGATAGTGGAACCCAAGGCATAAAAGAGTATGTGATTGGAAAAGTGGAGTATGAGTTTGCCTAAACTACTATAATTTCTTATATTCCTTGTGTGTGATTATTTCTTTTCTTACTCTCTCTAGTTCAATCTATTTCATTCAAAGGGATTAAACTAATTTGAGATTTTTTTAATTCATCAAGAAATTTTAATAACCAAATTCGCCCCGCTTCTCTTAGGTTAAGCTACAACTCAAGACCAACATAATGTTCTTTGTACTTTTTACGTATATCCATTATCATACTACATATTTTAGCGATTTTACTTTTAACTCAAAATGTGAGATATATGTTATTTTTGTTGAAAGTAAACATCAAAGGCCATTAAATGAATTCAAGAAATTAGTGATTGAAACATTCAAGTTGCTAGTAGATGTCTAAATGAGGTATATTTCATTAACTTATTTTTGTAAAGTTAAATTATTTATTCATATTTTGTTTAAATATGAATTTTACTTTTATTAATTAGTAACATGTTGACCATATAATATTTAAATTTAACATAGATATGTTTTGATGCTAAATTGGTATATAAATTCTTAAAATTATCCTGTTTGATTCGCATATTTTACTCGACTTGCTATCCTCAATATTTGACACTAAGTTTGTCCTGAAATCTAATGAAAAAAGTGACGGTTAAACCGATTTTGTTCCGACCTAGTATATAAATAAGGGTTAAAAAAGATCTTGAAATACAGGGTCAGGATTAGGCACACTATAATCGGCTTTGACCTGCCCTAATTCTCACCTTAGTGTGGATTCTAGAAGCCTTTTCGACTGAGTAAAGCTTAGTCCATAATAAACCCATAATTTTGTGTCTCGCTTGTCAACAAACAACCACTCCCTCAACTATATATATTTTTAAAATTTTTACATCTCAAAAATCGATATTGCTTGGTTGTGGTTGAAAAATGCATAATTTTTGTGCCTCCATTGGTCTAATCACCTGCTTAAATTAGGTCAACCTTTGTAGAATTTGCAATTTTCAAAGACAGGCTGAATTTTCATCTTATGTTATCCACAATGTTATATTGCATTCATCAAACATCCCTCAATATTTTTAGTTTAATTTTGTTTTCTTTTATTTGAAATTTGAAAATGTCGGTCAGGACCCCTCAATTTTTGCAAGAAAAAAGTTTAGTGCTGGTAAGGAAATGAGATCTTTTATGAATGTAGGCTTTATTGCAATGATTTTTTGGCTAAGAAATACCATTTCCTTGTTAAGAGTTCACGATTACAAGTAAATGAGGTCCCATGTGAGTGCTTAATTTTATACAACATTTTTATGAAGAAAATATTATTTTCTTGCTAAAAGTTCTGTATTAGCAAGGAAATGAGATCCCTTACAAATGGTAATTTTTATATGATGATTTTTTTGCAAGAATATATTATTTTCTTCCTAAAATTTCACTATTGTCAAGGAAGTGAGTTCCTTTGTGAATGTTGGATTTTTTAAAATGATTTTTTGGAAGAAAATGTTATCTCTTGCTAAAAGTTCATTATTTGCAATAAGCAAATGTTAGACTTTTAGCAAGGAAATAATTCTTCTAGTAGGTTAAAATTTTATAATCACTTATGACATTTTTTTATATCCTATTATAAGTTAAATTTCATCCCAAAAATTTGAAATTTAACTTTTATTTTAATTTATTCCTCAATCTGTCCATAATGCTGAAATCAGATACACTGATTTCTCTAATTTTTGACTTATAATCAAGTCAAGGAGTTTAAATCTAAAATTTCTATCATACCTTAATAACTACATAAATTAACCAAAATAAATAATTTTAGTACAAAATATTAAGTATTTATATTTATTTAAGTATTTTTACTCTGCTAGACAACAACATCAATTTTCAAACGGGTCAAATCACGTTAATTATTAGACATATTTATACCCTCCAAAATTTAATTTTTATTTTCATTGAGTGATACTCAGGATGTCTTCTATATCATATAAATTTTTAGCTCAAAATTCCTTATAAAAAGATTATTAAAAATTATTTGGTGCAGCTAATCCTAACAACAGTTTGACCCTGTTAGGGTTGATCTTCTTAGATTTTTAATTTCTAACCTACTTAACCTTTTAAGCAAAAAATTAGGTCGTTCCTTAATCATTATACCTTGAGTTCTTACATTTCCTCCTTTGGACACCTCATTTGCACCATTAAATGCCTTGACTTTGCATTAATGAAAAATCACTTTTTAAAGCAAAAGGTCAAAGGGTTTTAACCATAACTGAGTAAGCATTTTTTTCATAGTATTTAGCTTAACCAAATCCATCCAAATGATAGAACACCTTTCTTCGCAATCTCACCCCAAGTGTACGCGTCGTAGATTGTAGTATATAAATTATCGATCCACAGAGAATTTGGGACTATAAATTTCGCTTTTAAACGCTTTCATGTTGGATATAAAATGAGATTGATAAGTGGGAAGAGCATATAGTAAATAAAATGGAAAAGAAATAGAAAAATGGGAAGAGAAAATAAAATTGAAAACTAGAACGAGTAGAAAACGAGAGTGCGAGTACCTAAGGTCTAGGATCTCACATGCGACTTTTGCAACGGGTAGTTGTATTATTATTTAATTCGGATATTATTTGTTAAAGGAGAACAAACCCTAATTTATCCTTGCACCTTCTCTCAAAACCTACAAGGCGTACCCTAATTTTCTTAACCATCTATTCTCATTGGATTAAGTTAATTAGAATTTATTAAGTTCTGTGGTTTGTTCATGAGATTATTCAAGATTATCATGCCTATTCTCATGGTTTTAGATTTTCAGGTTTAATATCTTGATTATCATATATTATATTTTCATCTCTCGATTTCATCACCTAATATATGGAATCATGCTAAAGTACAGACTCATGTACAAAGCAAGCGTAAAAATCATAAGATATTAAATTAACATCAGTATCCATCATAAATAAATTAAAAATCAATACCACGCTACATTGTATGCATGCTACATCCTAAACCCTAGATTTAGGGTTTAGCCAAGCATGTTTAGTCCAAAATAAAATTAAAATCAAAATTCATCTTAAACATGACAATAAAAATTAAAAAGGAAAAAGATAGGAAGGCTTATTAGTGAAGCTCCCGACGGTGTGTCGACCACTCCACGCAACTCGCCGGTCCACCTCTTGCCTGTACTCTCCACCTTGCTCTCTCTCTCTCTCTATAATTTTCTCTCATAAAATCTGCTCTTCAAATTTTGCTTGGAAAAATCTGTCTTCTCAATTTTGTCCGTCCCAATTTTTCTGTTGAATTTCTGTGTGGACCAATCTCCCCAATTCTGCTGGCAGCCCCTTTCTAACTTTTGAAACTGCGTAAAATTTTTTTGCGTAGCCTGCTTACGCTAATTGGCCATTACGCAGTCCACCATGTTGAGGACTTCAGTTTGCACATAACTTGCACTGATGGATCCTTTGTTGCCTTGATGTGCTGAGTATCTCAACGTTAATTGATTGTGGGGCCCACTGGTTGAATGGCTTGGATCTATGAACATAAAAATTGTTGCATGAATTAATTGATCTAGACGGTAGAAATTTGCTGAACATATGAACGATGTGATACATTAAAAAAATCGCATGATCTGCAAGGCTGGATGATGATGGACAGCTGATGGACAGTGCATGAATTTGAGACGGCTTAAAATATCTGGATTGGCTGATCGATGCTCTGCTTTTTACAGTGGAGGTGAAATATTGATAAAAAATTCAGGCATGGATTTTAATTGACATGGGTAGCTGCTTAGAGGGACGGTGCTGATTTGGTGGTTTAAGCGGTGAAATAAATAGGAACGAACAGGATTTTATGATTTTTTGATGGATTTTTAACCAAAAATCTGGACGATAATTAGCTGAAATAAATGGACAGTTTGGATTTTATGATTTTGCTGAAATTCTGGACGGTTTGACGGTGGTGATCAGATGAATGGCTGGATGCGATTTGATTTAAATAAATCTGGTGGATTTTAATTGCTTTGATTTGGATTGACGGCATGGATGATATAGCTGCTTGAATTGAATTGGAGATGGACGGCTGAAAATTCATATAATGGACGACTATGATGGACTGCGCTGAAAATTGGATGACCGGTGATTGAATTGGATGGCCTGGATTTTTGCTGCTTATCACGGTTAGAATTTTCCTAGATAAAAGAAATCCAGGCAGTTAATTTTCTGATGATCTGGTGGGCCTTAATGGATGGTTGGATTTTTGATTTTATGCATTAAATGGACGGTGAAAAATCTAGTTGGATCTGGACAGTTTTGGACGGTCCAGATTTAATTAACTGGACGTTGATGATTTTGTGGGGCCCACTCTCGATCTTGCAAACCTGCATAAAAAATTTTTAAACCAAATTACATACCCAGCAATTAATAAATAGGCAATTAATAAAAAAATATTTAAGGCCCAATTGTTGAAAGACTTTAATAAAATATATCAAGCACTTGTGATTTTGTGGCAACAAATAAAAAGAAATGTAATTTCAAGTTAAAAGATCATTAAAATTATTTAAATAACTTGAAATTGATATTTAATAACCAAATGTTGCAAAACCACATTTTAGAGCAAATTTCACATTAAACTCAATTAATTACCTACCAAATTGGTATAAAATGTCCATAAAATATATTATTAATTTCCAATTATCAACCTTGTTTTAATCGTTCATAAAAAATTTCATCTCAAAATGACCATTCTAATACAAGATATGAGCATTTGAAATTATCTCATGAAAATTCATAAAATTAAATCAATATCATCATTATCTAATCATGATTAACATCATCCATATCATTCATGAGGTAGAGCACGTCAACATGTGCTTACCTTTCAAATTTCACGTCAATCTGTCTTATATACTTCAAGTTATGAATTTTCAAACAATAACCTAATTTATCTCATTCATCTTAATCAAAGGCATATAACTTAATCATCTTCATTTCCTAAAATTTTTAATTTCCTCTTGAAACACATTTCAATTATATTCATTAGGCTTAAAATCCTGGGTTTCACACCCGTATAATATTAAACCTACCTCCAATTTCCACCAAGTTCTCGATAAAAGCAACCAGATTTCTTACCATGAGCACCACTTGGACAGAAGAACTAGGAAGATGATCAGAAAAAGAAGTTTGTTGCTGCTAAATAATTCGCAAGTTGGCCAATTTTAGCTAATCAAATGCAATACGTATGGTACCTTGGTTTTGGACCTACACCCTTGTTTACTTTATTTCAATTAGTAATATTTGTATTTGCTTATGATATCTATATTAATTTGGTTGAAGGTAAACAGAAAAGGGCATTAAATGAGTTCAAGCAATTATTGGTTCAAATGTTCAAATTGTGAATGGGATTTTAAACATGGTATGTTTTATTAACTAATTTTCATACAATTGAATAAATATTTATGTTTAATTTAAGTAATGATGTTTTACTTGGACTAATCAGTAATAAGTTGAAACATGCAATGTTTAAATTTAGCATATATATGTCTTATATTTAATAGATTCATAAATTTTTAAAACCATACAACTTGACCTGCATTTTTTTCCCAACTCATTGTCCCGATACCGACCCAAAATTTATCTCGAAACCTATTAAAAAGAAGTAAGGGTCAAACTAACATTGTCCCGGCTCAGTATAAAAATAAGGGTCAAACCAAATTTTTAAAAGGTAGGGTCAGGGTTGCTCGTCCCGGCCTGCCCCGATTCTCACCCCTGTTTTCAATATGTCTAAAAGACAATTGTTGCATAGATAATATTTTATAAATTATTATATTCTTATACATATGCGAATGATTTAAGGATTTTTATCCTATGTATATATTTAAGTATTTGTGGCCCATGCATATCTTAATTTGATTTGCATGAAATTTGGTCTCACAGCTAAACAAATTATACTAAGTTTAGACAGAGGAAAAAAATAGAGAAAATTTTGATAATTTCTTTTTAAAATAAATTGGGTAATGATGTTATATGATTGGAGTAATAATAAGTAGAAAGAAAAAACCTAAAATAGATAAAGTAACTACACATGAAGAAATACAAAACATATGCGTGAAATTTTTTCTTTTCCCTTTCTTGAATGGTAATTAAATATTTAAATACAATGAAGGAAGTATATTTTTCATGGATTATTAAAATGAAAAAAATGAATGTGAGCAAAGAAGTAGATTCTATGTAAGAGGACTCAATAAAATTATCACAAAAGATGTATAGTTATAGTTGAGCATCCTTAAAGTCCATACATCACGTTTAAAATCCGCTTGTATGGAGTTTTATATTACCTCATTCATTTTTCCTACCTTGATGATTGATACGAGATTTACATATTTAACGGAGTATTGTTATATGCATCATGATGTATTTTAGGCTAAAATACAACATTCGATTATTTTAACAATTAGTTATATTTTTATTTTTTCATAAACATGTTTTCCTAAGTCTATTTAATCTATATGCAAAGTTTTCCCATTTTAAAATAATTTTACATATTTATTTTTGATTTTTTAAAATCATCAATTTCAAGGGCATTTAAGTCATTTTGCAACCCTTAAAAAGCTTGATTTCTAACAATAAAAAATAAATATGTAATAATATTGTAAAATGGTAAAACTTTATATATAGATTGAATATACTTAGGTAAACATGTTTCTGAAGAAAAATTTTAAAAATATAATTAATTATAAAATACATGAATGCTATATTTTAGCCTAAAATACATCATATTGTATATAATCATACTCCATATTTAACATTATTTATTTAACTAATAGACTAAGTTTTAGCCAAATCGAATATATGCATAAGCCTCATTTGCTTTTAAATATATTTGTACAAATTATATATTTTTTATTTTTCTTCATAAACATATTTTTCTAAGTGTATTCAATCTATATACAAAGTTTTTCCATTTCACAATACTTTTACACATTTATTTTTTATTTTAAAAAAAATCATTTTCAAGGGCATTTATGTCATTTTCCACCCTAAAAAATTTATTTTTAAAAAATAAAAAATAAGTATGTAAAAGTATTATAAATTGGAAAAACTTTGTATATAGATTGAATACACTTAGATAAACATGCTTACAAAGAAAAATAAAAAATATAGCTAATTGTAAAAATAAATGAATGTTGTATTTAAGCTTAAAATACATCATTATGTATATAATCCAGCTCCTTATAAAAAAGTTTAGATCTATTCACATATGCACTAAAATGTAACAATACCTTATACAATATTTTGTATAATAATATTTAAATGGTTTAGATGTTTAAAATACAATTATAAAATTGATATATATTTAACATTAAATCATTTTATTATCTTATTTTTATATAGATTTGTAGATGTGGCCATGTACATTTATATCAAACAAATATAATAATAAAATATTTATGAAACTAATATCAAATAAACGATAAATCAAATAGAAAAAAAATACTGTCTAAATATTGCGAAAAAACATATAGCTTTTTTTAAAGGTCCATCTGTCAAGTGGAGCAAAGTTGCTCTTCTCTGTGATCCTCACTCTCCAGATCCGACGGCGGAATAAACGTGAACTTGGGATTGTGGTTGCAGACGGGGATAAAATTTTCTGCAAAATAAGATAATTAACATCTGGATTGATATGGAAGTCCATACTTGTAACAGTAATTAGATGCAATAGACTAAAAATCTCTCTCGTTTCCCTGTTATATGAATTTTTTTTATTGGTTCTATTTGAAAATCTATACATACTATTTTTCTGTGTAGAAAAACCCCTCTTTTATCTTTATTAAATTTATGATAAGGGTGTTGGCATTACCAAAAGTTACTAAATCCAATCTTACTCACATTACAACCAAGCGCTAGCTCGGTTGGCAAACAAAGCAGCTAGCCTGCAGCACGCATGTCGCTGGCTCAAGTCGCGCCGTGGCTGCTTTAGGGGAGCACTTGCCTTTCCCATTTGTTTGAGAACTTAAGTCTCCTCATTTGTTGCGCGGGATTTATGATATCACTATTTATAAATTGTAAGAATGTCTTATGCTATAATGTATAAATTATAAGACATGTCTTATGGCTGTAATGTATAAATTGTAAGAATGTCTTATGGCTATTTATAAATTGTAAGAATGTCTTATGGCTATAATGTATAAATTGTAAGAATGTCTTATGGCTATAATGTATAAATTGTAAGAATGTCTTATGGCTATAATGTAATACGTTGAGATACATATACATATGTACAGATTGAAAAAAAAGAAAAAGAAAAAAAGTCTCACTTACATTAATTAATGCAATCACGTGTGGAGATTTCTGTGCGTCTAGACGTGTAATCCATGTCCATGTGCCTGAGTCGTGTAAGATCGAGGTTCCAGCTCGACAGTCCACACCACTGAGCCAATAGCACGTGCCACTGTCTGGTCTCGCCAACAAGTACCATATCTGCCGAGGGATTCGATTTCGTTCGTTATTACCCAGCAATCTCATTTCCTAGTAAACCACGACCCGTCGACACAGTATGCACAATCCACCTGCATGAACCGAATTTCTTTAAAAAATATATTTTTAAAAAAATGGATCACCGAAGTATACTTAATTGCATTTTTATAATTTATTTTCGGCCTTCTGGCATTGTTAAAAACAAATTTTATAAGTTTTAAGAATTAGCACTCAAGTTTTAAAAACGAAATTATCTAGAAAAAGTTTTAGAATGAAACAGAATGTCTCATTTGGCTGTGAATTATATTAATGTTAATACGAAAGACATTAAAACAGTGTGCACATTGTCCCAGTAAAACAGTGGGCACACAAGGAGAGAACAAATATTGGGTTTAGCGTATTCCAAGAGATAGGGAGGAGTATGAACATTTTTTCCTATTAACGTTGCCCACTGTTCTAATCCTCATTTATGTCAATATACCGTGGCCCTTTGTTAAACGCATCATCATACGCTAAAAGTTATCTAATTCCGAACCGAAATTGTAGTAGGCTTGGCCTGCTGTGTTGCAGTCTCCCGGTCACGTGGGAGTCTTCACATATACGTCTCCTAGCATGGTTCTAAATTTGTGGACTGGGAGTGGATGGTTTGTCCTCCAAAATGGAGGTGGTTGATTTTTGTGGCTCATTATAAATGATATGATCGACGGATGTGAAAATATTTTTTCAAATTTAAACTCTTTCTCATATTTATTTATTTGCAATGATTTATAGAGTTCAATTCAATACATATACATAAAGGGAGTTTACGTACGTACAGTTGTTTTCAGCTTTTTCTAAATTTTTTTGTTTATCTTTACATTTTTTATGTGAGCACATATGTGATCTTTGTATATACCATGAATTATACTTTAGATTTTTGTATATATAGATGTTTTATAATTTCAAAAACTAACAATTTTCACCTTTATGTAGTATTTTTTTTTTGAAAGTTACCATTATATAGGGTTAAATGCGGTGAAAATTGCTAATTTTTGAAATTAGAGAATATAGAATTCAAAAATTTTGTATTTAACCTAAATACAGGTAGGTCTATATAAAAAATGAAAAGAATTTCTTTAAAATAAAAAAGCTCAAAATGCATGTATATATCGAGGTCTGGGACATATGTATTTATTGAATTATAATTCTTATTTTCACCCATATTTTTTCTCAAATGAGGATACAACTATTGATTTAATTATAAAATATATAAAATTCAAAAAGATAAATTTTAGTATACAATTTAAATATATGTGAACCCATAAAGTCTTAAAATGCCTATACATATATACAAGTTTAGTACACGTGGATGTGTCCAATCAAAAATCTTATTTATAATTTCAAAAATCACATATATTAAAAATGTTATATATGATACACTTTTTTAAAAAATTAGTAGTTATATATATATATATAATTAGTATACATTCCATCTCAATTCATCTCACATATGCCTGAGACAATTCTTACGATTTTGGAGATGACTCCCTAATATTAAGAAGGGAAACATTTTTTGGCTATTGTAGTAAACATTTGTACAGATAATTTTTTGGCAATGCAGTGCTCGGACCGCTCTTTCCATCTTTCATACTAACATGGATGAGGGATGGCTAAGGTCGATCCTTTTCATCAAAAAATAAGGGAAACCGGAGATCCTGGAGTTTCAATCCTCGGCTGGTGGAACCAGCGGCATGCTGAAGTACCGTTGTGACCGACATTAGTAATTATATATTGAGCACTCTCCCAAGATGTCAATTTTCTTACAAATCAACTTTTTACAAAAATATAAGTTTCGATAAAAATTATTTTTTCCCATAAAAAATATATTTTCAATAGCATGTTAAAAGGAGTAATATAAAAATAAAATAGATTATTTAAATTTGAGGAAAGAATTTAAAATAAAAAAACTGTATGCTGTATTGAATCATTGGCTTCGCACAATCTGTCTGCTTGATGAGCGGCTCGATCTCTGAACTCTGATGTATCATTGATGCATTTTCACATAGTCTACGTGCCGCCAGAGCAGCGCTGCATGCACGTACTCTGAGATTTGAAAACCTGTAAGCCTAGGATATATGAGTCCATGTGACCAAGTTGGGTGGAAATGGTCATCACGGCCGGTCATGCGCAAATTTGCAATATTGAGGTGCGACAGAGGTCCAGGCCCCGCGCATGTCCTACAAATGCTATCATGAACTAAATCCTTATTTTTGATTAATTTTCTTATCCGTTTCGCATTCTTTAATATGATTTAATATTTTATTTAACTAATTATCTTTCTTTTCGATTATCACCTCTGTATTTTAATTATTTTTTATCTTTTCAGATAACTATCCTACTATTTATTTTAATCATCGTTCCAATTACATAACATCATTTCCTCATTTTTTCTTGATGTTTTACACAATTTTTTGCAATTTTTTTCTTTTTTAACCTCTTACCAAGGGGGAGATCTAGACTCTATTTTGTTCCTAAAGCCGGCCAGTTCGATTCATCAGCGCGGGAGAAATCGAAATATATATTGAAGAAAATATAAATATTTTCTAAGGGAAAGATAAATAACTGGGACGTATATGACGAATAGATATATTTTAACAAAATAAAAGGTAAATATTATCAAAAAAGAAAATGAAAGTAAAAGTATGTTATGCTAGGAAGACTTTTTTTTTTAATAGTGTTATCCTAGGAAGACTAGCGAGTTAAATATTAATTAACATACTCTGCCCTCCAACGTTCTTTTACTACATTCTGTAGGAAGAAAAATAAATGTGCAACCTTACTGCCAGATGAAATCACATTCGATGGTAATTAGTATGACAGTGAAAATTAAGGCATGTAGCCACATTAATTTTACGCGTTTTTCTTCCCGTGGTAAGTGTGGTCCACTTTTAAGTGTGCCGTTTAAAATTTCCGAAATATTTCTGAATCGGCGATGAAGCTAATTTTCTCACTGCATTATGATGCAATATTTGTTGAGCTACTCAGTAACCGGGTTACTCCCGAGTTTGTTTATCCCTATTTATTTTGACTCACTTGTTGATGATATACAATGCACTCCGTTAATTGAATTTATAAATATTTTCTTAATTAGGAGAATAAATTTTATCCAAATCAAAGATGTGCATGACTTTATCTAAAAAATATGTAAAAGGATAGTAACAATTTTTTTTGTTTCTATATCAAGTTTAAAACTATATCTTCATTATTCAAATAACATTCCTGTGGAGCTAAAGGTCTATAAAGTATTATTATATTATAAAGCATTTATGAATAGATATCAGTATTTTTCGTATTTTACATTTACATATATATTTTTAAGTAAAATACTCCGGACACAACTCTTATCAAAATGATTTTTCTCTCATGATAAAAACAAATTATGTCAAACGACAAAAATGATTTTTTTTTAATCCTATTTTCAAAGTAGGCTTCATCCACGGATCATACGAAAAACCTTATTATAACTTGAAAAGAGATCAGTTGTTTGTTGATAAGGGTGGAAATTGAGATAAGTAACACTAGGTCAAGGTTTATTTAACCTCGACCGTTCCTATACCAAGTCACAAAAATGTTGGATTTACCCAATCAAAAATTAGTAAGAGGACACAAATCAACACGCCCCAAATTTCCACCCTTGTATGTTAAGTTCCACTTCCATGAAACTCCGCTTCTATACACTTTTATTAATTTTTGTAGTCTTGATAATAAATAGAACACCATGCCCTTATTTAGCATTATTTGTATTGTCATTGAAATTCTATCATTAATCTTATATTATTATACATGAGCTTCATTTATAAATATGTAAAATCAATATAGTAAAATCGTTAATACCAATTTTCTAAGTTGTATTTTTAATATTTAAATTATCTGAAATTTTATTTTATATCGATAAATACTTTTATAAGATATAGTTACATTTTAATACATATGTAAATGAATCTAAACTTTTTCGCAATTTACACATAAATTGATAATTTTTTAAGCAATTGTGGATGAGTCATGCATATTAATTTGAATGAAACTTGATCTCATAGCTAAATAAGTCATGTTAAATATAATTGGAGTTCATATTACATTGTTGTGACTTCAATTAAAAATATGAAAGAAAAAAGAATAAAATAGAAACCTACGTCGGCATGTATTCATGCTCTTTTTGTTGATTTTTAAAATAAATAGTAATAAAAAAAATTTTAAAATTATCAAATTCTACAAGGGTAGGATCTATGTGAAGCCTACATGTTTATTTTAAAAAAAAGTTTGAGTTGCCTATAAATCATTAGTTCCTTAAATGGTCGCGTATAAAAAATGCAATTTACAATTGATCATGAAATTATTTATTTTCTTATAGATACGTTGGCTCCCTTAGATTTGCTGCTATGAAACTGGCAATTTTTAAAACTTGTTTAATATATTAATTAAAAATGTGTAATAATACGTGCAAATTTTGATACTTTTTTGAATTTATTTAGTATTTTTATTTTAAAAAATTAATAAAATGTGGGCATGTATTTATGCCCATTTTATTATTTTCAAAATAAAATTAACAAATAAATTTAAAATTTTGAAAAAATTTACAGAGGACATAAAATCTGAAAAATATTTTTCACGGTCGTATGCAAATCCACCGAATTACAGGTGATTGCGTAGGATCAAAGAGCTGGGTAGACAGAAAGAAACAGCGTCACGCACCAAACATGTGACGCATTTAAGACCCACCTGCTGATTTCCAACACAGTCCTGGTTGCTGTGCATACATATACCCAAAAAGCAAAAGATCACTTTACTGCTCGATACTCTGACATGCACGCTTCATATGCACGGTGCCATTTGCTTTATATGGCCAGAAACCTCAGTTGATAAGTGGGATTCCGGCTTGATTTCCAAGTTTGCAAGTATACCTTAGTGAAACTATACATGGCTTTCTTTTTTTTGATGAAAACATGGCTTTCTTAACCTAAAACATATATGTAATAGATGGTTGTCCACTTCAGCATAGGTCGAGCTAATTAATAAAGATTAACTAGTTAGATCTACAGCAGAAAACTATTATCTCAATGTGAATGAGAATCTATTTTTATTAAGTAACAATTCAAGACATCCATGCAGCCTTTTTCATTACAAACCTATATTTTATAAAAAGATAATTCTTTTTGTGAGCGGATATATAAATTAATTGGGGGATTTTTATTAAGTAACAATTCAAGACATCCATGCGGCCTTTTTTCATTACAAATCGATATTTTATAAAAAATGGGGTGTGAATGTGTTGAAGTATATAGTGTATATTAGTATATAACAGTTAGAAATATATATAATTTTTAAAATATAAAATAAATGTATACAGATACACATAAAAAATGGTTTAGATTTTTAAATATTTAAAATTTTAAAAAATAAAGAGATGCAGCCCGGATGTCTCATGAGACGCCAATTCACAACATCTGGTCGAACTGCGTGCGCGGCAGAAAGACAGAGACCACAATTTTTACCACGAACAAACGCCATAGTTTTTGGCTTTTTGCGGATGGTTATTGGCCCTCTTTCATTTTTGTCTTTCCTTTTATTGGGAGGTCATGTGAAAGTGAAATCCCTGTGTTGTGTCGGTGGCGGAGGTAGGACCTTGGGTGTAAATTTGCAATTACCAATGCATAATATTTTTGAAGGGACGGTTATTAAAAAACATAAATCATATTTTTAAAAAAATTTAAACTTTTAAGGAGAACTTTTCAGTTTAAAAAATTTTCAGCTCTATGTGACTGTAAAAAAAAAAAAACACCTTATTACTCGAATACCCAAAATTACTAATATTTACACGGGAGACGTACAGCTAGTACAATTGCCAATTAGAATACCCGTTTTCAAAGAACTTGTTTTTTTTTAAAAGGATATTTCCTCTGGTACTAATTACAATTGCACCTAATTCCTCATATATGTACAACGTTTCACAAATTTTTCTTATACTCATAAAATTCACCATAAATTCTTGTCATATCCATGTCGTAAATATAATCATTATCTACTCCATTGAAAAGACAATTTTGCCTTTTTAAAATTTCTTAATTGAGATAATTTAGTCTTAATATAATTCAATTCAGGATAGTAAATCATTAATACAAGATATTAAATAATTTAAAAGTCGTATTAAAATTGAATTATTTTAATTAGAAAAAATTTTAAAAGAGCAAAATCATCTTTTCAATGAGGTAGATAATAGTGGTTTTAATGGATAGAAATTTACGATGAAATTATGAGTATAAGAAGAATTTACGAAATGTTATAAGTATATTAGGGATTAGGTGCAACTGTCATAAGTGTAAAAAAAATTATCCCTTTTAAAAAAATGCTACTTAACTCATGCACACACAATGTTGAACTACATAGTTGTGCCTTAAGTGGCATATTCAAATAACTAAAGTCACGAATACAATTATTATCCGAAAATCATTGCAATTTAAGGGCCGTGTCCACAATTCAAGCGAATTTTTCTCCAGCCGGAAAGCTTTTTTTGTTTTTATCAAACGGGGTCCCATCTAGATCAAATTCAATGTAAATAGACATGAATACATGTGACCACAAGCATGTGCATTTTTTACAGCAGGTGACAGCGATGTATTATTCGTCATGACAAATGACATTTCACGAACAATGCATATATCGCACATTGGCTGCATCGTTCCTCTCTCTTGGCATGCACCCGCTGTACAGAAACTAGGAACATTAATTAGCCGTGCAGCATCTATATTGGAATCAGATACGTCATTATTTTACCCACATTAAATTGATTTAATTCAGTTGTATTTATATATAAATTAACAAACTTCTGACTCCTTCCCGCAGTATGGGTCAGACTCAGACCCGCAGGATAACACCATTGTCCAGTTATGGCTAGAATTCAATTTTCATGTCAGATGTATGACTGCCATCGATCACCAAATCTTGTGTGTTCTATGAAAAATCCTAAGGATGCACACCAATGTTATCAGAACAGGCCGGTCTTCCCGGTTCGGTCATCTACAGTTCGGTTCAATTGTCTAAAACTGCTCGAACCAGAGAACCGCCGGTCGGACCAGACTGGATGATCGGACCGGATTCGACTAGTCCGACCGCCGGAGCTTAAATAATCTAAATAGTTAAATACTTAAAAAAAAAACGAAAATGAAACCCTAAGGTTACGTTTCCCCCTGCGCGTTGTTTCCGACCTCGTCTCGCAGGCTTGCAGCTGGCAGCTCTCGCTTCTTCTTCCCCGACCCCGACGTCGATCTCTTGCGCACGCCGTCCCCAACGGCCCGACCTCGTCTTGCTTGCTCGCCCGCTTCTTCCCAACCTCGTCTCGCTCGCCCGCCGTCGCGACCGTCTCACCAGGCTCCTCGGTCCTTGTCGCGCACGCCGTCACATTGCCGCCTCCTCTTCGCTCCCGCTACCTCCTAGTTGCGCTCGGGCGCCTGCACTCCCGCCTCGCTGCCTGCAGTGCCGCCTGGCCGTCGCCCCCACCTCGCTGTTGCCGCCTCATCGTCGCCGTCTCGCCGATCAGCAGCAAAACAGCGTGAGCGTATCGGCGTACTCATATTTTATTATTATTTATTTATTTAGCCATTTATTTATTTTAGGTATACATTAAATTATTAATACAAAATTTTTTCTGCCTAATTTTGTGTGTGCAACTCGTGTAATTAATATCACTCTCATAATTAATTGTATAGCACAAAATTCTTCACATAATTAATGTAGCAAATAAAAATTATAATATAATTAATAAAATATTATAATTATATTTTAGGTGAATTTCTTAGTACCTAGGACAATTTATGTGTAATCTGAAAATTTATTTTTAATATTTTATTTATTTCATAAAATTTGAGTGCCCCTTAAATGTCGTTAGATGCTGTTAGATGTCGTTAGATGCTGGTAGACAGTGTTAGATTAAGGTGGATTTCATTAAATCATATTATCTGAGTTTTAAGTTCTATAATTAAGGTATAAATGACCTTATCCTCTGAGGATCATATTATAGGTGTTAAATTAGTATTAATTTATTAATATCAAAAGTTAGATGTTGTTAGATGTCGTTAGATCTGGTTAGATGCTGTTAGATGTTGTTAAATAAGGTAGATTTCATTAAATTCTATTGTCTGGGTTTCAAATTTTGTAATTAAGGTATAAATGATCTTATAAAGGGCTCAAAATCATATTACAGCTGTTAAATTAGGATTAACTTATCAATATATTTACTTAAAATTTAAAAATAATTTAATATTTATGACATCATAAATATGTCATGCTGACGTCACCGGTTCGAACCAGACCAGTTCCTTTACCGGTTCAATCACCAGTTCGGTTCTGACAACATTGATGCACACATTTTTGAAACTCTTTTACTTTTGTACAAAAGTCTTATCTATGGATATGTAAAATTAATATAATAAAATACTAAATAATATTAATTTAGTATCGAATATTAATTTTAAGGTCGTATTTTCAATGTCTAAACTGTTTAAAATATTATTTTTACGTTGATTAATAATTATATCAAATATTTTACATCTTATCATATATGTAAATAAATTTAAATATTTTTTTAAGTTACACATAAATACATTTATTTTTGAGCAAGTGTGACCCACATATATAATCTTTTTTTATTTGTATTGTACATTATATATTGTAACATCTTTATATGACATATCAAGTTTATTCACTATGAAAATAATATACTCTACCTCTCTCAAAGGAGATGGCACCCACAAATATGAAAACAAAGCTCTACTAATAATTATGCAAGGACATATGCCCCTAACAAGGTTCAAAATGTGGATGGGCTAACATGCAGCCATCATCTAAGACCGCGACGCTAAAGTCGTCATGGCGACCCATGCACACATTTGATTGGAATGAATTTGATTTTCTAGATAAATAAATAATATTAAATATAATAAATAGATTAATTTTCTATCGAACATGAAAAAATTAAAATTTGAAGAGATTATATAAAACCACTTCTACATAAACCGATTACATAAAAATGAGCATCATATAAAAGTTAAAACATTAATAAGACATTTTTCAAAATAACGTGCACATGATTGAACAAGTTAGCTACGTATATAATTCATAGTCAACCTATATTATTTTTATAATTAAACAAACGTTATCATCAGTAGTTCCTGTCTTTATTTTATCTCATCTGTCATCCAATTAATTACAATGACGTCATTAATTTTATCTAACCTGACCTACCAGGATTTCTTATGACCTTCTCCCTGAAAAAAGCATTTGCTTGACAATTAAATGTTTGATAGTTACTTATTCCATCGCACCTTAATGTTATTTAAAACTCAATAAGTAGAATTTTGGATTATTTTTTACAGTTCTAATTACTTCTTTCCATTGATTTGGGAGGGAGGGTGTCCCTTCTTGATCAAGCCACATGAGACCAGAGACGAGAGATTACAATATGCTCGAGGCCCAACCGCAGAGAAAAGAATCAAAATCAAAACCTAAGATGGAAAGAAAGAATGCCTAATTAATGAGACCCGAAACAAATTAAAGCAGTTAAGCATGCATGCGCCCAACCCTCAAAACAAATCAGCAGTCTCATCTAATGCCATCTCCATCGCCATCAGGTCATCTTGCCCCATCAGCCACTTCTCAAGAATGGAGAAATGGCCTTGGGCCTCCAAGCTGGCTTTGCTCTCCCGCTGAAAAAACCGCATGCTACTGGCGCTGCAGCTCTTCGTATCTTCCGACTGAGGTGTCTCGGGTGTGGAAGACTCCTCGAAGCTGAGCAGAGATTCAAGAGCGTCCGGCGATATATTCTCATTGTTGGTGGGGCTGGGCGTCCCTTCGCTGGAAGAGTTGTGATCGATTTCGGAGTACGATTGGGTGGCGGCGGGCTTCTTCGGCGAATTCCTCATCCATCCCTCTAGCAACCGAGAAACAGTCTCTGTGCTCCATGCATATGTATGGGGGCGATGGCCGAGAGGAGGAGGGGCTGGTTTCGTGTCAGATACCTCCTCTGTTTTCTCAATCGACAAGGCTTCCCGGAGAGCTTGCTTGGCCATGTTTATGTCGGTCTGGAGCCTCCTCTCCCATTGCCCTTTGGAGATGGTGGGGTGGGAGCCCGAGGCGTCGTTGCTGGAATGCCCGTCCACACCTGTTCGAAGCTTTTTCTTCAAGTGGGTGTTCCAGTAATTCTTGATGTCATTGTCTGTTCTTTGAGGGAGGTAAGAAGCAATGGCAGCCCACCTGGATCGATCAAGCCAAAACCAGCATAAATACGCATAGGTACAAAGATCCCTCAAAATGGGTACAAAAATAGCTTTGTCCTTTCTCTTAGCAAAACAAAAAAATGACAGAGGGAGATGGTGTTTGTACCTGTTCCCCAACAGAGCTTGGAGGTGAATGATCATCTTCTCTTCAGTTTCAGTGAAATTCCCTCGCTTGATCCCGGGCCGTAGATAGTTGGTCCATCTCAGCCTGCAGCTCTTACTGCATCTAAGTAATCCTAGAAGAGCCCCAACAAATCAAATTCACGTCTTTAGGGTGTAAGGAGAAAAAAAAATTAAAAAGGTCTCTTGCTCTCCCAAATCAAACACAAGGAGACAATGAAAGGAGTTAAGAGAGAAAGAGATGTACCTGTGTTAGTAGGGACAGATCTCCAATTTCCGGGGCCATGTTCTTGAATGTAAGAGACCAAGATGATATCCTCCTCAGGTGTCCAAGGGCCCTTCTTCATTCCCAATTTATCACAGCAAGGTGGCCGACCCATGTCTTTCTGCTTCTGGTTCTTCTCCTTCTTCTTCTTCTTCTTCTTCAGATGGCCTTTGTTTCTTCCCTGTTCTTTTTCCTCCTCTTCCTCTCACTACTGCCTTTTGTTTCTTCCCTGTTCTTTTTCCTCCTCTCTCTCACTCTTGCCTGAGTAGCTAGAATATAGCTGAGAAATTCGTCCACGGACAGTGGTTGCGGTCCAAGGTATATATAGAAAAAGAGACAGATGGAAAGGAAGATGCGAGGATGCCACGCTGACCCATGCATACTGAGGGAGGCCAGAGGAGGGGCTAAAACGGTCAAATTCTGACGGTGAGTGCATTTACTACTGGGGTTGCAAAAGTCAGCCTAGTTGAAACCTCTCCTGCCGCACAAAACCGCGTGCATTCAATGATCTCGTGTCCTGATGAAAAGTGAAAAACCAGCTATACGTCAAGCTAGCAATCTCATACCTATCTAGCTACCACATGTCATATGATCCATCCCGCGTTTCACATGCACATGCTTACTCTCCCAGTCAATCTTCGCAGGGATTCGTCGACATTGTATTCATGTCTGCATCTCTGATTGCTTCTCTTGGATAAAAACATTTTCCATGCATATTCGGTTGGCATGGATTTCGATTCTTGATTTTTACAAATCTTTCATTTTCTAACTACAAGACCATCTTCGAGTACAATATAATATAATACTTCTGCTTTTTATTACCACTATTTATAATTTTCATTTTCCAAATGCATAACTTTCAGATAACAAATACCAATTACCTGCTAGCAACATAACAGACGATGAAAAATCTTCCCATCACATATATAATTTTTTAAAAGATAAATCACATATTCTCTGTGTTATTATTTTCGCAGCAACAAATGCACTGTTGAACGCAGCCAAATTTTTGGCATATATAACATAATTTTAACTACATTTCAATGATTCTTAAAATAACTACACTTAAATGACTTGGGCTAGAATTGATTTTTGACTATAATACTCAAGTTGTTTACGCGTGGTGTCATTTGATTAAAAGCAACCGCTTTTTACATCAATTGCAGCAAAAAAATTATGTTTGTTGCAGCTATTTAAATTTAGCTGCAGATAATAACAAAATTTAGTTGGAAGCAAAACAACTACATTTAGTTCAGTCAAATTTAATTTTGGCTGAAAAAACGTGTAACAAATTCTGTTAGGGTGTTTTTCCATACTACTCACATTAATATATTATTCTCTATTAATTTTAACTTTCTTGGGGCCTTTTCTTTCTAGCTAAATACCTAACTACTATTCACCTTCAATTGGATTGGATATTCTAAGTCTTTTTATGTCTTGCTCCATGAAGCCTACAATAAGCGTATATACATCACCTCAATACAAAGATGATACTATCAAAAGTCATTACCAAAAACAGATGCACGCATTAATCCATTTTCATATTAGATGGCTGTGGTTAGAGCCTCAAAAAGGATCGACGTGAACTTCTCTTTCATGACATTAATTTATTACCCTAGCTTTGAGGCGTAAAAGGGGAAGAAATCAGAAAATACAAAAACTAATTGGACGTGCTATTTTGTTGGCAAACTCACGAGGGATGACATTTATTTGACAGAGAAGACCATGTGAAATTCATAGTTTGTACAGTAAAGCGGGACCCATGTCCCATAATGCCTTTGTTTTTTCCACTTTAATTTGTCGTTTTAATTGGTCCGGATTGCTAATAAATTGAATTAATCTACGCGTTCCGAAAGCTTCACTTATCGTGTGCACTTTCCTTGTTTTACCAAGAATCGAAGCGTTAGAAGGCGTACTAGAATACCTTAATAAGCTGATCTCTTTTTCTTTTTTTTTGTTCAAATTGGATGAAATATGGAAGAAGATGAGGAGATATAATGAAAAAGTATTGTTAAATATTAGAATATGAAAAAAAATTGAAAATAGAAAAAGTTGTATGAAAAATAGAAAAATTTATGTGAAAAATAGGAAAAGTACGTTTTTATATATGTATTATGATGAAAAAGTGATTTAAAAATGGAAATTCCATTCTCAGCTTTTTTTACGATTATCTTTTATCCTTGTTTAAGGAGAGATTTTGTATGAAAATATATTAATTATTTGCAAGCACTATTGCTTACACGGGAAGGGAATTTGAACAAGCGACTCTTCAAAAAGGTCTACAGGCTATAATAAAATAGAGTTTGCAAATCAATTTAGTAAAAAAAAAAAAAAATTATTAATTACTTAATAGACCAAAATTTCATTGCTAAAATTATCAACTATATGTAACCTTTATTATTGCCAAAAATCAAATTTCTTTTTATTCCCATAGAACAGGATAATACATCTACCAAGAAGATTACCACAAATTTATCATATGTGGTCACCCTTTCATAGGTAAATTTTGATTTGATTGTATTTGGTACCAAATACTGCTACGTACTATATTAATTTATGCCAAAGTTTTAATATATTTTATAATTAAAATTTAATAGCTAATTAAACATTATTTTTATTAACATTTGATCTAAAAATTAACTAGGTTCGAAGCAATAAAGTATCTATAACTAAATAATTAATTGTAGCCAAAATACAATTAATACAACAAAATATATGTTATGTCAGAAACCAAAAATTCTTAGAAAATGAGTACACAATGACAACCATGCATATTTATTTTTCGGCGAACGTATATATCACCTCACTCGTTTGTTTAGCTGTTCCAAGGTATGGGCACAAGACTTTCGTTTTGTTTGGTACATGTTAATCAGCCATGCCAAAGGACACATTCTACTTAATCCCCTCACAGTATCTAATGCAACTAATATGGAGATATACCATCTAGTTCGGACCAACTAATTGGATCTTAAGCTACATGAAAATAGCTATATAAAAGTAAATAAGAAACAAATTAATCGATTTGGAAATATAAAAGGCTACCGGTTCTATGTTTCTGTGTTAATTTGATCGGATCCCATTCTGAATATAGTAAGTAAAACTTATAAAATATTTCAGTGAACTACATACTGATTTAAAACTATTTATTAATGAAATAAACTTTAGTTAATTTTATTTTTCTTTGTGGAGTAATTTTAATAGTTTTATATTTATTTTTTATGGCCTCATCTACAAACTAGTAACCTCCTTCATTTTCAACATCTAGATAGTTGATAATAGTTGATAAAAATTCACTCTATCTATTATATTTAGCATCACTTATATTATATGAAAATCCTTTCTTTTGTCTAATATCAATGTATATGGGTCTCATCTATAAATATGTAAAATCAACTTAATAAAATGATTTAATGGTAAATATCAATTTTTAAGTAGTATTTTTAACATCTAAACTATCTAAAATATTATTACTATATGGATAAATGATTCTTTGAAGTATTATTACATTCCAATATATATATTAATGGATTTAAGTATTTTGTCTAATTTACACATAAATGTACCTATTTTTGAGCAAATGTGACCTATGCATATATTGGATGTGAATAAACTTAGTCTCATGATTAAACAAATGATGTTAAATATAATGAATATATTGAATTTTTATCAAATATTCAAATCTTAAAATTCGATGTGGTTACATGGAACTATTTCTATGTAACTCAGTTATATAGAAGCGGAAATATGTATATATGTGTGTGTGTGTGTGTGTGTGTGTGTGTATATCGGTTACATAGAAGTGAGTCCATTTGTATGTATATATGGAAAATATTCTAGTGCATTTGACTGCATGATACAGTCTATGCACTGTGGGCCACACTTGATCAAGAAAGAGAAATCCACTCCACCAATTGTATTTAAAATTGTTCACTTTATTAGCATACCAATTTTCATTCAAATCCAACATGTGTATGATCTCCATCTTAAAATGGAGCAAAATCAACGTAATAAAATAATTTAACATAAATATCAAGTTTACAGTGGTATTTTCAACATTAAAATGGTCTAAAGTATGTTTTTTATATAGATAAATAATTGTATAAAGTTTTATTGTAATTTAATATGTATGGGGCCCATTTTATAGTGCAGGATCGAATATATATACATCCGTCCCGTTTTTATATAACCGGGTTACATAGAAGTGAACTTATATAACCCCTTTCAAAATCTAAGATTTTGATCTTTGATAGAAAATTTAATTCATTCATTGTATTTAACATCGTTTGTTTATTTAGGAGACTAAGTTTCATCCCAATCAAGTATGTTTATGGGTCACATTTGTTCGAATATATATATATATATTCGTGTGTAAATTATAAAAAATGCTTAGATCTATTTGTTCATGTATTAGAATGTAATAATACTTTATAGAATCATTTATCCACATAAAAACGATATTTTAGACGGTTAAGATGTCGAAAACACTACGTTAAAATTGATATTTTAGCATTTTTCATGATTTGCAAATGAATATATATATATATATATATTTTAATAAATGTGGTCCATAAACCTACTTAATTAGGATGAAACTTGATCCCCAGATAAGCAAATAATGTCAAATATATTGAATGGATTAAATTTTCTATCAAAATCAAAATCTTAGATTTTTAAGGGGTTATATACGTTCGTATCTATGTAACCCGGTTACATAGAAGCGGAATCCTATATATATATCACGACAACTCATATTACATTTAAGCACATTTAAGTACATTCATAACTCTTACACAATGGAAATTTTTTTTCAACAATACCTTATACGAGGGGAAATTGTAAATAACTCCACTAAAGGAGGAAACAGAAAAACTCTCATCCTACCTAAATGAGCGAGGGGAAAGTCGAAGTCACGATTAACCAACAATAGGTCAGCATGAGTTATTACCGGTGTACACCCCTGATGGTGTTGTATATTTATTTTTTAATTTTTAACTGATGTCGTTATCTAGATTTGAGATATTATTCTGTTTTATTCATTCTTATTTATCAAACGACCTGGTTTTTTTATAGTTATATTTACATACATCTCAACACATATTACATTGAAGTTCTGAGATATTCTTACATATATGGAGATACATAACTCCTCCAAAGAAATCTGGAGACACAACTCTACCAAAGAATTAGGAAGACACAGCTTCCACCAAGTCAAAAGGAGACAACAGCTCCCACACCATTTTTTCCGACCGAAATCCCAACGTGGAATTCGAACCCACGACCGCAGCTCTGCAAACGCCTTATTACCGCTGCGGCCACCAACGGAGCACGACTCGGTTGGCAAACGACCTGGTTTTGTGTGAAGGGTTTTGTAGTTTCTCATGTGAGACAAAACCCGAGAGCAGCCGCTCCGGCAGAGGTCATGAAATGCGTCGATTCCGTGGCGTGGCCTGGTCTTTGTTTTGATCGTTTTTTCTTTCCTTCCATCCCCATGCTAGGCATTCTCTTTTCCATGTCCTTACCCTTTTTTGCGTGTGATGTGTCAGTCATTTGTAGATTGGACGGTCGAGGACGGCACCCTTTTTGCCTACGAACAAGAAAAGTAGGCCCGAATCAGCTTCAGCTGAGACTTGAGAGACTTAATTGGGAATACTGAGTGGTAACAGAAAATGATCTCGTGCATGGGACTATCTTTCAATAATGAAAAGGATAGCTTTTAGTTCTGTATTTAATGTTGTATTGTGTGTTAATTAAATACACCCTCGCCCATCCTTAACAATAATGTATTCCATCTACAGCTCTCTCTCTCTGTTGCAGAGATAAGTCCATGGTTCACACAGTCCTGCTGCAGAAACTTGGAATTTTATTACCAAGTGTTTTTTTTTTTTTTCTTTTTTTTTTTTTCCATAACAATCTTGCAGTTCAACTCAAATTAACAGGCGCACATGAACAATCAGTGCATGTACTGCATGTCTATGCCACTGCAGTATTAGATTGTGGATACCCACGCCCGCTGCACGGGCATCTAAAATAGAAGTACAATCCCATGATACGTCGTCGTCCTACACGTTCCTGGTAGCAAGCCAGCTACTAGCGTACACATATATAGATATATTGGAAACAGTATATCAATAAAAAATCAAAACATAGCTGCTGTTCATGTGTATATAAACTTCACTGATCTGCATAATCAAGATATATATTTAAAATGGTTGTTACAGATACGTACAATTAATATGATATAAATATAAATACACACAAATTATTAGAAGCATCTAGCTTTTTGTTGCCTGTAACGTTCGTTTGGCTACGCATGTATACATTAATTTAGCTGCACATTCCTATCCGCTTTGTGATGGAACTTAATTCAAATGCTGCTGATTTTTAATTCAAATGATGCTGATTTTTGCCTTATATGCAACCAAAATTAATATTCAACATGTCGGCTTTGTGATTCAAATGCTGCTGATTTTTGCCTTATATACAACTAAAATTAATATTCAACATGTCCGCTTTGTGATGGAACTTATTTAAATGCAGTTGATTTTTTCCTTATACGCAACGAAAATTAATATTCAACAAAACTTAGATGCGGTCTAACAACCCTAACCAAGGCCCCCAATCAATTCGAATTCTTCAAACAAGATCCCAGTGTCGTGTTTCTCTTGTAAACAAAGCAGAGGAAGAGCGAGATGGAGAAAACCTGGTTAAGGTATGTAAAAATTGTCATCTAAAATAGTGAACACGTTGAGACGTGATTCAAAGATTGACTAGGATTTGTGGAGTTTGTTAGTAGTTTCCTAAAATTATGAGTTTCTGTTTCATGGTTAATTGTTTAGTGGGTTCTATTAGCTAATAAATCTCCAAAAATTATGTCATTTCTATTTCAGTGTAAGCCTATATATATAGGCTCATGATAGTTGTTTTATATAGGAATCCAAGACAAGATGAAATAAAAGAATTAGCAGCTTACTTCATTTTTCTTCTTACTCTCTTCTAGCTTCTGTTCCCAACAAAATTGGTATCAGAGCTCCAGTTGTCTATTGGGCCATTGAGTGAAAAGTGAGACTTGGGGTCATTGGGTATTGAGTGAAATATTTCTTCTAGGCACTAAAGGGAAACACAAGAGTGAGTTTTTTTTTTTTTTGAGAGTTGTACGAATGTCATGGTAGCAATTGGTTTTTCTTCCTCTGCACCACTCATACCAATTTTCAATGGTGAGAAATATGAGTTTTGTAGCATCAAGGTGAAGACTTTACTTATATCGCGGGAGCTATGGGACTTGGTAGAGTATGAATTTGTTGATGTGCTAGAACCTAACGAAGAAGAGGAGGAAAGGATGAGAGAAATAAAAAGGAAGAATGCAAAAGCTCTGTTCGTTATCCAGAAAGCAGTTCACGAGAGCATCTTCTCACGAATTGTAGCAGCAACCACATCAAAGAAAGCATGGTCAATTTTGCAGAAGGAGTTTCAAGGCGATTCAAAGGTTGTAATGGTAAAATTGCAATCTTTAATACGTGATTTTGAAACCTTGCTTATGAAGAATAGTGAATTGATTGATGATTTCTTGTCAAGAGCAATGGAAAAAGTCAGTCAAATGCGTACTTATGGAGAGAAAATTTCAGATGAGTCAGTTGATGCAAAAATGCTAAGAAGCTTAACTCCAAAATTTGACCATGTGGTCGCTGCTATGGAAGAGGCAAAGGATCTATCAGTTCTCTCGGTTGATGAACTAATGGGTTCTCTTCAAGCTCATGAGTCAAGAATTAATAGATGGTAAGAAAAGAATGAAGAGAAGGCACTTCAAGTGAAGGAGACGACCAATAACCATGGAGAAAATGTTCGTTTAGCAAACAGAGGTCAAGGAAGAGGAGGATTCTGCGGTGGTCGTGGTTGTAGTAATGGCAAAGGTAGAGGAAGAAATGAGGGGCAAAGGCAATAGAATGAGCAAGGTAACATGAGGAGCGGTGTTCAATGCTATCATTGCAACAGACATGGGTATATAAAGGCTAATTGCTGGTATAAAGATCAGCAGATGAATTTTGCAGCAGAAAATGAAGAAGAAGAAGTAGAAAGGCTTTTAATGGCTTGCGTAAATACTAACTCGAAACCCAGTGATGTGTGGTTTGTTGACAGTGGTTGTTCAAACCACATGTCAGGTACGAAATCCTTGTTCCAAGAGCTTGATGAGACACAAAAGATGAAGGTGCAGCTTGATAATACAAAGGAGATGCAAGTTGAAGGAAAAGGCACGGTGAAAATCGAAACTAGTCACGGTAAGGTAAAGCTACCGAATAATGTTCAATTTGTGCCTAATTTAGGATACAATTTATTGAGTGTTGGACAGTTGATGGCTGGAGGGCATTCCATTTTGTTTGATGACAATACATGTGTTATTACAAATAAGAAATCAAGTAAAAGGGTTCAAATCAGCATGACTTCAAACAAGATGTTTCCATTGGATATGTCTAACATGGAGAATTTTTCTCTTACTACAAATGCAAAAGATGACTCGACACTATGGCATTTGAGATATGGGCATCTCAACATGAAGGGCCTGAAGTTACTCAACGATAAAGGTATGGTTTTTGTATTACCAAGAATTAGCTCAATTAATTTATGTGAAGGATGTATTTATGGCAAGCAAACTAGGAAGTCATTTCTTGTTGGAAAAGCTTTCAGAGCATTAAATTGTTTAAAACTAATTCATGTTGATTTATGTGAACCAATGCAAATTGACCTTGGGTGGGAGTCGTTATTTCTTACTATTTACTGATGACTATAGTCGTATGGCTAGGTTTATTTTTTGAAAAACAAGGCAAAAACTTTTGAGAAGTTTCAGATTTTTAAGGCTATGGTGGAGAACCAAAGTGACTGCCACATCAAAGCTATTCGAACAGATAGAGGTGTAGAGTTCATATCCAAAGAATTTAATCTGTTTTATGAAGAAAATGGCATCCATTGGGAGTTAACAACTCCTTACACTCCAGAGAAAAACGGTGTCACTGAACGGAAAAATCCTACAGTGGAAATGGCAAGAAACATGTTACAAGCAAGGGGTCTTTCAAATCAATTTTGGGCAGAAGCCGTAACAACATCTGTCTATTTATTGAATCTCTCACTAACAAGGGCTGTCATGAATCAAACTCCATATGAAGCATGGCATGAAAGGAAACCATCTGTAAGTCACTTAAGAGTCTTTGGGTGTGTTGCTTATGCTTTGAATAATTCTCAAGTTCGTCAAAAGCTAAAGCTTGATGAAAAATCTGAAAAATGCATTTTTATTGGTTATTGTACTCAATACAAAGCATATAAACTGTATAATCCTCTTAGTGCAAAGATTTTAATTAGAAGGGATGTAATATTTGATGAAAGTGTAAGCTGGGATTGAGGTAAAGAGCAGGTACAGTAAGAGATTCCAATTGAAGTCTCTTTCGATGGAAGACAACAACCAACTCCTACAAGTTCATCTACTGGTTCCTCCACAGCCACACAAAATACATCGACTTCAGCATCACTAAGCAGCAGTTCTTCTCCTAAGGAGTCTTCAAATGAGACTCCACCATGCAAGTATAGATCTTTGGCTAATATATATGCATCTTGTCAATTTGCTCTTACTATTTCAGATCCAATACTTTATGGTGAAGCAGCTGAAAAAGAAGAGTGGCAAAAAGCAATAGTAGAAGAGATGCAAGCTATCGAGAAGAATAAAACATGGGAGATGGTTGACTTACTAGAAGGCAAAAATGCAATTAGCTTGAAATGGGTGTCCAAGACAAAATTTGCAGCAGATGGAAGCATACAAAAACACAAAGCTTGTCTTCTGGCAAAAGGATACGCACAACAACAAGGTGTTGATTTTGAAGAAACCTTCTCTCCAGTAGCTCACTTTGAAACTGTAAGAACTGTTCTAGCACTAGCAGCACAATTGCATTGGTTTGTTTATCAATTTGATGTCAAGTCAGCATTCCTTAATGGAGATTTACAAGAGGTCTACGTAACACTGCCAGAGGGATTCATAAAGAAGGGCGATGAAACAAAGGTGTACAAGCTGAAGAAGGCATTATATGGATTGAAGCAGGCTCCTCGAGCTTGGTATAGTAAGATTGATGGGTATTTAAAAAAAAAGGGTATGTGAGAAGTAAGAATGAGCCCACCTTGTATGTGAAGAAGGAAGGTAAAAGTGATCTCATCATTATTTGTCTTTATGTTGATGATATCATTTATACTAGCTCTTCTAATTCTCTTGTGAATGAATTTAAGTCTCAAATGATGAGTGAATTTGAAATGTCGGATATGGGTTTATTACACTATTTTCTTGGCCTTGAAGTACATCAAGCTGAAGATGGGATCTTTATCTTATAAAGAAACTATGCCAAAGATATTCTGAGTAAATTTGGCATGCTTATTTCTAAGCTTGCAACTACACCCATGAATATTAATGAAAAATTCCAGCATGAAGAGGGAGCAAAAATAGCAGATACTGGAAGGTTCAGAAGCTTGGTTGAAGGACTGATTTACTTAACTCATACTCGACCCGACATTACATTTCCTGTTGGTGTTATTTCCAGGTTTATGCAACAACCTTCAAAGGTTCATTATGGAGCTGCAAAGCGAGTCTTGTGCTATATTGCAAGAACTTTGGAGTATGGAATTTGGTACTCTAAAGCCTCTAATTTCAGATTATGTGGGGTCACGGATAGTGATTGGGCAGGATCATTGGATGATAGGCGGAGCATTTCAGCAAATGTTTTCACTTTAGGATCAGGAGTGATCACTTGGAGCTCAAAGAAGCAAGCAACAGTGACACTATCAACTTCAGAAGCAGAACATATTGAGCTGCCTTTGCAACTTGTTAAGCCATTTAGCTAAGAAGAATATTATCTGATCTTTAACAATAACAGATAGGAGCAACAGAGATGTTTTGTGATAACAAGGTAACTATCTCCATGACAAAGAATCCAACATTCCATAGCAGAACAAAGCATGTCGAGCTTCGTCATCATCACATTCGTGACCTTGTTGCTAAGGAAGAAATAGTCTTGAAGTACAGCAGCACCAATGAACAAATGGTAGACATACTTACCAAGGCTTTATCAAAAGAGAAGTTCTGTTACTTTAGAAAGTTACTTGGCATCTGCAATTTTGAACCAAGAGGGAATGTTGAGATGTGATTCAAAGATTGACAAGGATTTTTGGAGTTTGTTAGTAGTTTCCTAAAATTATGAGTTTCTGTTTCATGGTTAATTGTTTAGTGGGTTTTGTTAGCTAATAAATCTCCTAAAATTATGTCATTTCTGTTTCAGTGTAAGCCAATATATATAGGCACATGATAGTTATTTTATACAGGAATCCAAGACAAGATGAAATAAAAGATTTAGCAGCTTACTTCATTTTTCTTCCTACTCTCTTCTAGCTTCTGTTCCCAACACATAGCTTCGTAGGGGAGAAATGATAAATGTCAAATAAACAACTAACAGTTTGACCCAAAATGCCATTGACACCTAGACAATACTAGAAAAAATGGTAAGCTCCGAAAGACCGAACCTTACATAATCGACTGCTCTTAATGCCTAAAACCTCAAAGCACGAGACTCAAGACCCACTTGAGAGCAAGGTCAAATAGATACAGTTACATCACCTTGATGAAACTTACTTTTGAACAAAGAAAGCTTATTAATACTGCAATCCTTAGGCAGGATATCACCACCCAACATTAATAATGACTCTAGAGGCTCGGGGAAGCAAAAATGGTTCAAGTCATCATAAGCTGCTAGTAGTATTCCCTATTCAACGCTCAACTTATTAAAGGTAGTTATGTCACCAAGAAAATTCTAATAAAATGATTGTAAATTCCCCTCTCGCACTCAACATGAATCGTCTCCAGATGAATCATGTATAAACCAACTCTTCACTCCCTGCTTAAAGGTTAAGCCCATCCACCATGAACTGCCCAGGGTGGATAACACTTCCTTAAGTATGATTCTCCAGATCAAGCTAGTCCTCCTAGGCATCAGGGTCCAATCTAGTAAACTCGCCAAACTCACTATGAAAATCCTTTCCTTAAGAATGAAGGATGTATTAGCTCTTCTCTCATAAGGGGGAGTAAAGGGGTTCTAGAAGAAAGGAAAAAGATCCTGACCTTGTACTTCACATTGTAACCTAACACTAATAGTGGAACTTTGGCTTGAATTGGCCCCGTAGTTCTTTGAGTGATCTCATGTTCATCAGTTACTCTTTTCTACATAAAACCTAAGTCTATCTTATTTTATCCTCAGAGAATTTAAGGCTTGAGTTTGGTCCACTCGAGCCTTGAACCAAATTTAGCCTTACCAAATTTAGCTTTATCAACCTCTATCTAAAAAAATATGTTTTAATAAATAAAGGTTGCACCATACAACCAATTGCATGAGGAAAACCCCACAATTACATAGCATATCCTTTTTTATCGAGCGACAAAGGTAATGTTAGTTGCAAACTAAAGATGAGGTATTAAGGTACTTGCATGATGTCAAATTAAATAAGCACAACAAATTTGATAAGTTCGAAATTATTTTAATTTTTGGCTAAACTAGATTAAGGAATTAAATCATCAAGAATAAAAAATAGAGTAAAAAGATGCCAAATTTATGTGTAAAATATTGAAAAATAAATAAATAAATAAATAATTTAAGTCGACTGGTAAAAATCCACGTGGGGCATCCTACGTGGCAAGGGTAGACTTTGTGACCAACTGGGCCAGATAAGTAATATTGGGCCTTGCCCAATTATCATTTAAATAATACCATGGGTTATATTTATATTTTCATTTTGAATATTATTTCAGCAACCTGTGTAGCTCGGTAGCTATACAGGTGATCCAAGTGGTCTTTGAGGTCTAGGGTTCGAGTAGGGGGTTTCGTAGAAAAAAATGATTAAGTTTTGTGCTTTTGCCTTCCCAGGCATGTGGGACCCACAGGATCAGATGAGATTGAAATTTGAGTTTAAAAGGAGTTTTATCTCTTATCCCTTATCTTAGCTACGGTAGGTTTTATAAAACGGTTTGGGGAGTTGGTGGATGGAGGCATCCGTAAGAAAGGTTGAGAGATAGAGTTGCACAAGGAGGAAATTTATTTTCTTCAACAAAGGCAAGTGAGATTTTATTTGGAAATTGATTTTAGTTTGATAATTATATTATTTGTGTTGGAACTATTTTTATACAGTTGTTATATATAAAGCATTACATTATATAATTTTTAGGCTATTTTCGACATAATTAAATTTTATAATCCTAAGTTTTTAGGATATAAAATTTTGCAGATAAATTTGTTGAATTTTATACTTGAATATATCTATTGAGATTTTTGAATTTTTTTATGCATTTTATTTTTTTTATAAATGCATGATATGCAATAAATATATGGATATTGAAATTATATATTCATGATGTGGGTTAATTATGGTATATGCAATAATGCTCATGTAGAATATGATTTGCGTAAACTTAAATTATATAAGCCAAATTCCAGTTTAGCCAAACGTCCAGGAATGAAAAAATTCGATTAAAGGAAGAAAACTGAAACAGGTAAAATTCTATCAGCAGCATGCATTAGGGAGAGAGGGATTTTCGGGAGATGCATGGGAATCTTGCATTTGCAACGAATCTTTTTCGTTGATTTTGACTCTTTAATATATTTGATACTTCTGATGTCCAGATGTTTTGAGAAATTGACGTGTAGCCATTACAGCAATAAGGGCTAAGTAAAAGAGGGCCTAGCGGGGCCCGCCTGTAGTAAAGGTCATGATGATGTGGCTTAATATGGGCTGTTAATTCTATTTTGTTATGATTTATTCATTTGAACTCCGATTTGAATAATCAAATAGTCTATTTCTATGTTTTTGATGCTTCTGGACTCAATGGAAGGGTTTGATTTTGCATTTGAGGTCTAATTTTTAAGATATTAAATTAAATGATTATCTTATCATTTAATTAAGTTTTATTTTGGGCATTATCCATTTTCAAATAATTTTCTACTTACTAGTCATGTTGGGAAAAACTCATTATTTTTACAGGTGTACCAAATCCCGTGGGACACTAGCGTTTTGGATTTCCGAGAAGATTTTCAAGAATAATTATTTCTATTTATTTATTTTAATGACATGTATTAAGAATAATAGATTTGTAATTTTTTTTATTTGTGCCTTGATGTAATAATGGGAACATGACTAGTGGAAGTGGAATTTTGAAATTTTTATGAAATTATAATAATTAATTTCACCATAAATGTGTGATTGATCGTGAGAAATTGCATTAAATACACGGCCAATGATCACTTTTCTAGACTGGTATGTTACAGATGGTATCAAAGCGGTCACACATATAAAATATGACTTATTAATTATCATATGGATTTTTTTAAAAAAAATTTTTGAAATGGATTTGCAAATCTAACCCTATGTTTTTATTTTTGAGTCCAGAAAATGGTCAGTTTGTGTGCATCGGCATACGCTAATCTTAAAACCCAATGAAAGACTCTCCCTACTACTTATGAAAGGTTAAGTGTCCTAGAAAAACAGGTTCTAACCTGAATAAATGAATCCTATCTACAGTACCAAGCCCTAAATAAAAAGTTGGATAGGATTCTAGAGGCTGTGGATGTTGCCACCCCACCTACACCTATTAAGCCTCGGGCTAGAAATCTAAGCAGGGAGAAGGGTAAGAAATCAGTGACCCAATTAATGACTGGCCCAGAAATTGATCTAGAAATTAAACCTTGATTGATAAAAGTAAAAAGTTGCGTACCTAGAAACCCATAGAGGATGAGAAGCCTAAGAAAAAAAAGTTGAAACTCAGGCCATACCTACATCTAAAAAGGTTGCACCCCTACCTCGGATGGCTAGAACCCTAAAATAGGATGGTCCTTCAACTTTAAAGAAAACCTCTATACAGACTAAGGTTGTTCCTTCAAGGTCTAAGGTATCACCTATTAATGTACCCAACCTTGGATGAGTTCAAAACTGCTGATATACCTAAAGTTGTGGATGAGTTCAAAGTTGCTAATATACTCAAAGCTATGGATGAGTTTGAAGCTGCTAATCTACCCAAGGCTGTGGATGTGCCCAAGGCAGTGAATGTACCCAAGGTTGTGGATGTGCCCAAAGTGGTGGATGTACCTAAGGCTGTTGATATACCTAAGGCCATGGGTGAGTCCTTTGCTATACCCAAGCCAAAGGTAATGGTTGAACCTAGTTCAGAGCTGCAGAATGAAGTTTTCCCTGTTCAAGGACCCAACCCAGATTTTGTCTGTACTGAGGTAGAGACTCGGGAAATACCTTCTTAGGATACTCACACGCTACCCCTCTATGTGGCCACAGGATCAAGACGTGTAGACTAGAGTCGAGTCTAAGGAAGCCTACGCCAGGAAGGAACCAAAGACTTTTTATAACCAATGACCCATTTTAGCTGAGCTGGTGTGTTATTTTTGTGGTACCAATGGACATACAGCTAAGGCATGTCCATATGGTAGCCAAGTTTGTTTTCTGTGTCATTCCTCTAATCACCTTAAGAAAAATTATCCTTTTAGCAAATATGCAAATTAGGTTGTAATATTTTTTTATATAATAAAAGTTACGATTGTTCCTATTTGCTTAAGAATATTTATTGAGACCATATTTCTCTTCTATGCCAGAATGAAAAATAATTCTAGGGGTGTAACTTGGGTCGGGTACCCACGGGTCGACCCGATAGGTACCCGAAATAGGGTAAGTTCGGTTCCGCCAGGATTACCCGCAGCGTCGGTTCGGTTCCAGTTTAAAAATACCCGGGATAATTTGGCTAGGGTCGGTTCCAGCTGCCGGGTACCCGGAACCGAACTGAATTTATATAATATAATAATAATAAATATATATATATATATTATGAGGTTTGCAAATGCGGTCTCGTCACTCTATCGTACTTCTATGGCCTCTGCATCTGCGCACTAAATTCCCAAATCCCTGTTCTCCGACGCCGACGTCATCGCCATCGCCATCACCTGTTCTCCAACGCCATCGCCGGAACGCCGATGCCCTCTGCCTTGTCGCCATTGGCATCGCCTCTTCTCCAACGCCGTCGCCTTCTCCAATGCCATCACCGGAATGTTGACGCCCTCTACCTTATCGACTGTCGCCATCGGCCACGCCTGTTCTCTTCGCCATCTCCTGTCTTCCCGTCCAGGACCAGCAAGGCAGCATTGCAGCAGTCGTTTCTGGTTCACGCCTTACCAAAAACCCAAGATCTTTGAAATTTCTATGCCCACATTCTCAAATGCCAACCCCAAATCCCCACAATCCAGCAGATCCACGCCCGAACCACCTGCATCTTCTTCGCAACTCATCTCGTCAAATCCTATGCCAAAGCAGGGCCTCGCTTGTGAGGTGTTTGATGGAATGCCCGAGTAGGATGTTGTCGCATGGACCGCTATGATTTCTGGATATGTCATATGTCTACCTCGGTTTGCACTCTAAAGCACTACAGATTTTCAGGGAGATGAGATTGGAACATGAGCATCCAAATCCTTTCACAGTTCTCAGCTTGAATTCTGCTTGCGGTTACTTGATCCACTCCTTAATAACAAAATCGGGATTAGGATTCCCTGTTGAGGTGGAGACAACAGTCTTGGACATGTATGCCAAAAGCGGCAATATGGCAGCAGCACAAAACGTGTTTGACAGCATGGCTGAGAAGAATTTGGTCTCATGGGCTGCAATCATCCATGGATACTCAGAAAACATGATTCCTTGTGAAACCTTCGTGTTATTTCAACAAATGCTTGAATTTTCAGATCTTAAGCCAGATGGAGTAGTGATGACAAGCGTCATTCAAGCTTGCACGCTGTTGGGTTCATTGAATCATGGATAGGCCGTTCATGGGTATGTTCTCAGACTTGGGTTTCACTTTGATTTGCTAGTTGAAATTGCTTTAGTTTATATGTATAAAAAGCTTTGTTGTCTGCTTGCTAGTTGAAACTGCTTTAATTGGTATGTATGGGAAGCTTTGTTGTCTGCTTGTAGATTGAAAAACAACATGGGTATTGCTGAGCTTGCTTGTAGGATGCTGTTTGAGTTGGGCGTTGCTGGGCAGAGTACAATGGGCTTGTGGCTAGTTTATATGCAGGTTTCGATAAATTGGAAGAGGTATCTAAAGTTAGGTGTGCAATCAGAAGAAGACAGGGAAGCCCGGAAACTGTTTGTACAAAATTTTTTGGGTTTCCTCTAGCAAATCATTTCTAACAGCAACCATCTTATAGATATGTAATAGATGAACATGATCATATATATTTCTTAGAACCGATTTGGAACTGGAATCGGAACCGACCCGTTCTTGAAAAATAGGGTAGGGTAAGCATAAAACCGACTCGATCTAAAATAGGGTAGGGTAGAAATTTTTAAAAATAGGGTAAGGGTAGGGTCGACCTCTACCCGGACCAAGTTGCACCCCTAAGTAATTCTGATGATTTGAATGCCCAAACTGGTTACCTAGAGCAATATCCTAGTAAAAAGTCGTGAAAGAAGCCGGTTAAGGACCAACTAGAAGCTGAGCTTAGAAAAAGGCCCAGTAGAAGGAAGGATAAAGCTCTAGTTGAATCTCCGACCAGAACTAATATGCTTGAGCAGCATCTGAATGAACAAGAGCAAACCTTTGCAGTGTTTCAGACAGAGGCTTTTCGTCAGTGGGAACGGATGCAAGCACAGCTAAAACAGATTGTTCAACAACAATCATCAGCAGTGCTAAGAAATCAAGAGCACCGTCACCACGGGCATTATAAACATCAGTCGACTGCTAGTATGCATGGGAGTTAGAAAGAAGGGCCAGATTAGAACCCGATGCTCAGGTTTTATAAGAAAAATCAGAATTTGGTAGGCAGAAAGAAAGGGAGGTCTCGAACCAGGCAAATAGAGGGGCTAGTGATAAAGCTCAAGGAACCGTTGTAGAAAGTCCGAATGTTGCAACCATGGGTTGTCCCAAACAGTGAGAAATGGATCGGCGAGATGCTTATGCATTCCATCGTCAAAAACCCTCATCCTTTACCAGTGGTGATTGTTTAGCTACCGAGCATTGGATCGAGGCGATGGAAAAGATTTTTGACTTTATGGGTTTTGACGACCGACAGAAAGTTTTATTTGCTCCATTGAAACTCAATGGAGAGGCCTATCGATGGTGGAAGACGCAACAATATGTCTTTAACAGTAGGAAAGAAAATGTAACTTGAGATAAATTTAAAGAATCTTTCTGTACCAAGTTCTTTTCATTTTTTGTTAGAATTTCGAAGGCTCGAGAGTTTGCCGAATTAAAGCAAGACACTATGACGGTGGTCGAGTATGAAAAGAAATTCAACTCTCTGCTTTAGTTTGCTCCAAGCTTGGAATGGGAAGAAGATAGTCAAATTCGCAAGTTTGAGGACGGTCTAGCTGAGGTTATACGTGGTCGAGTAATACTTTGTCGTAATAAAACCTATGGTGATGCAGTCGATAATGCTCTCTTAGTTGAGAGTGACACTGCTGAGCTTGATAGGCGTTACTTGAAGAGGGAATGATCACCAGTAAGAGATTATTCAAGAAAGAAGCAGATCGGATAGTCTTCTTCAGGGCAAACTAGAGTCGAGAGAAGTGCAAAGAAAGAAGGATTTCAAAAGAAGAAAAGAGTTCTCAAGTGCAACAGATGTGGAAAGTTTCATACCGGACTTTGCAAATGTTTCAAGTGCGGAAAGACTGATCATCGACCATCAAATTGTGCCGTGGGCTTCGTGTACTACAACTGTGGACAACCTGGTCACATCATTAAGGATTGTCCAATAACTAGAAATGTCAGACAACCACAACAACAAGGGTAAAATAGTCAAGTTGGTAGACCAGCATGACAACAGTACCAAGGTGGTAGTGGACGGCAACCAATTTTACTAGCTCAAACCCAAGTTCGTGCCCTAATACCCGAGCAGACCTAAGCACCGGCGGAGACAGTGGCAGGTATTATTCGTCTCTGTGGTATTTTTGCTCGAGTACTATTTGACACATGTGCAGATAGCTCTTTTATATCCGAAAAGTTCGTGCGAGAGCATAAGTTAGAAGTCACTAAGTTGACTTGGGATGTCCGGGTCACATCACTTGTTGGAGGTAGTTTATTGGTCAGACATGCTTGTATGACTTGTACCCTGGAAATCGAAAGTTTACCCATCCCAGTAGATCTTTTAATCATAACTATGAAAGATCCAGATATTATTTTGGGAATGAATTGGTTAGCTAAGTGAGCACATGGAATTTGCCCTCGTGAGTGTCGTGTCAGCTTAATAGGATCCGATGAACAAAGTATTGAGAAGTCAATTGGTAGTACCCCACCTCATATCAGCTTTTTAAGCAAGAAAACTTCTTAGAAAAGGTTGGTAAAGATGTCTTATTTCAGTTCTAGCAATAAAAGAAAAAGAGGTTAAGTTGGAAGACATTCTGGTTGTTCACGAATTTCTGGATGTGTTTCCAAAAGAGTTGCCGGGAGTACCCCAGAAAGAGAAATTGATTTCATCATGGAATTGATGCTCGGTACTACTCCAATTTCAATAGCTCCTTATTGAATGACTCCTGCAGAGTTGAAAGAATTAAAAATACAGTTGCAAGAGCTTCTTGATTTAGGGTTTATTCGACCTAGTAAGTCACCTTGGGAAGCACCTGTGCTTTTTGCAAAGAAGAAAGATGACAGTATAAGGTTCTGCATCGATTATAGAGAGTTGAACAAGGTAACAATAAAGAACAAATATCCACTAACCCGAGTTGATGATCTCTTTGATCCACTGCAAAGTGCATCGGTCTTCTCCAAAATAGATCTACGGTTAGGATATCATTAGTTAAAAGTGTTGGTCCTGAGTTGATGGCAAAACCCAAGAGGGGAGGGGTGAATTGGGTAATTTAAAATTTACAACTTAAACAGAAGCTTTACCCCGGATTAATCTAGTCCCCTTAGTGAAGAAACGAAATGGAAAGCAATATAATGTAGAGAGCAGATAAATAAATCAAACACACAAGATTTTTATAGTGGTTCGGGCAACCTCCCTACTCCACTCTTCCAAGCTCACACTCCTTGTGACTTGGGTTCCACTATTGTATTCTCTCAATACAATTAGAGTCACTGCTCTCTTCTAGATTCTAGCTCTAGGGGGCATATACAACCAGAGCCTCTTGCTCTCTTCTAGATTCCAGCTCTAGGGGGCATCAACAAATTACAGAACAAGTAGGTGATGAGTTACACTCCAATCACACACTACTTTGCTTACACTTGATCTTAGTTCCTCAAACTAAATCAAGTTCAACACAAACAAATGAAACAATAAGAAAACTACACTTTACAGTTGTGTAGTAGCAGTTTTGGCGCAGAGAAGAACTTGTTGTAATGGCTTTGAAGATTCTGAAATATAGCTCTTGCAACTTGAAGTGAAGTTCTTCCTCTTTGAAAGGCTTGATCTCTTTAGAGCTCTTGAATATAGTAGTTATGCACACTTAATGATTCTCAGCTGCTTCCCTCGTCTACCATGAATGCTATTTATAATTTTGGAGGGAATCCGAACGTTAGAAGGTAGGTGGCGCGCATTTAATGCGCGAACGTTCGAATTAATTCCGACCGTTGCGACCCAAGTCGCATGTGGAGTCGACTTCGGATGCGACTTCACCCAAGTTGCAGATGGAGTCGACTTCGGGTGCGACTTCGCTTCTCTGTTGCAACTTCAAGTTTCAGTCAGGGTCGACTTGGGCATCAACTTGACCCAAGTCGCAGGTGGAGTCGACTTCAGTATGCGATTTCACCTCGTAAGTTATCTTGATGAACTTGAAATCTTTGGGATGCTTTTGTTTTCTTCATGCCTTGTTGTTCTTTCCTGATTGAGTTCTTCTTTGAGTCATTGTCTTCACTTTAGCTTGTTTCTTTTGGCTCCATGTTTTGCAAGCCTTGAATCCATGAGTCTTGATTCTTGCATTCATGAGCAAGTTCTTTGATTTGAATGGTTGAGTTTATGCATCTTGCTTGGACTTGGATTAGTCTTCGTATGTTTGTCTTGAAATCAGTTAATCCCAACTTGTCTTCTGAAATTTCTCCTCTGTCCGATCGAAGTCGATGCCGGAGTCGACTTGGTCTGCGACTTTGGTGCCCCCAGATCTTGGTTTCAACTCTGGACGAAAAACGACGCCTCCAAGTCGCTACTGGAGTCGACTTGGTTTGCGACTTCACCTCAAGTCGCAAGTGGAGTCGACTTGGGGTGCGACTTCGGCACTTCGGCGTCTTGACTTCAACTCTGGAAGGAAACGTCATTTTGAAGTCGATCCTGGAGTCGACTTCGTTTGCGACTTGGCTTCCCAAGTCGCAAGTGGAGTCGACTTGGCCTGTGATTTCACTTGTTCTTCTCCCATTTTCAACTCTGGACAGTTTGGGCTTTTTGAAGTCGATCTTGGGGTCGACTTGGACTACGACTTGGTCTTCCATGCTTTATTTTCTTCAAGTGTATATGCCTTAAACATTTCCACAAACATGTTAGTAGCCAAGACTTACTCAAATTGATTTGTTAATCATCAAAACATAAATTTAACTTATTTTCCACATATTTCCAACAATCTCCCCCTTTTTGATGATTGATAAAACCGATTTGAATGTATACCTTTCAATAACTTAATAACATGCTCATTTTTGCATTTCATACTTATGCTCATGCAATCATTCAACATATGCTCATGCAATCTTTCAAACATATGGTATTCTTCTCCCCAAACTTATCTACTCTTCTCTTCCTCAAATCCTATTTTTCTCCCCCTTTTTGTCAATAAATCAAAAAGATTAGAGGGTAAAGAAAAAAATAGGTGGGATTGCTCCCCCTAAACAGGTGCTCCCCCTAAGTTTATGCTAGCCTAACTCAATCATTCCTATGTCATTTCTAATTTTATAGAATGCTTTTTTGGCTAGGGGTTTTGTGAATATGTCTGCAACTTGATCCTCTGTTCTTACATATACCAAACATATGTCATGATTTTCTACATGTTCTCTAATGAAATGATGTCTGAGGTCTATATGTTTGGTCCTAGAATGCAAGACTGGATTCTTGGATAGACATATGGTACTGGTATTGTCACATTTAATAGGTATATCTTTAAAATCCATGCCATAGTCCCTAAGTTGCTGTTTCATCCAAAGTAATTGGGCACAACAGCTCCCGGCGGCAATATATTCGGCTTCCGCCGTAGATAGAGCAACACTAGTTTGTTTTCTTGAAAACCATGAAACCATCATGCTTCCAAGAAACTGACATGTTCCACTTGTGCTTTTTCTATTTACTTTGTAACCAGCAAAATCCGCATCCGAGTAGCCGATTAGATCAAAATTAGAGCCCTTTGGATACCAAAGTCCTATGTTGGTAGTGTCAACTAGATATTTGAAAATTCTTTTCACAGCTAGCAAGTGTGATTCTTTTGGACATGATTGAAATCTAGAGCACATACACACACTAAACAAGATATCAGGCCTAGAAGCAGTTAAATACAACAAAGATCCTATCATGCTTCTATACATTTTCAAATCAACTATTTTCCCTTTCTCATCTTTGTCAATTTTAATTGTTGAGCTCATAGGGGTGTTTGCTCCTTTGCTATTCTCCATGCCAAACTTCTTCAGCATTTCTCTGATATACTTGGACTGGTTGATGAAAATTTCTTCATTTAATTGCTTGATTTGCAGTCCAAGAAAGAAATTTAGCTCTCCCATCATGCTCATTTCAAATTCTTTCTGCATAAGCTCAGAAAATTCTTGACAAAGAGTTTCATTAGTAGCACCAAAAATGATATCATTAACATAAATTTGAATGATCAATATGTCCTTTTCTTTATACTTGATAAACAAAGTGGTGTCTACCTTTCCTTTTTGAAAATCGTTATCAATCAGAAATTTGCTTAGTCTATCATACCAAGCCCTTGGAGCTTGTTTTAATCCATATAATGCTTTGGTTAGCTTGTATACAAATTTAGATTGATCTTTTTCCTCAAATCCAGGTGGTTGTTCTACATACACCTCTTCATTTATATAACCATTCAGAAATGCACTTTTGACATCCATTTGAAACAATTTAAAGTTCATGTGAGATGCAAAAGCTAGTAAGATGCGAATTGCCTCTAATCTAGCAACCGGGGCATAGGATTCTTCAAAATCTATTCCTTCTTCTTGTGAGTATCCTTTTGCCGCAAGTCTAGCTTTGTTTCTCACTACAAGTCCACTTTCATCTAATTTGTTCCTAAAGACCCACTTGGTGCCAATAACAGTACAATCGTTTGGTCTAGGAACAAGGTGCCAAACTTGATTTCTTTCAAATTGATTTAGCTCTTCTTGCATTGCTATGATCCAGTTTTCATCATCAAGAGCTTGATCAATAGTGGATGGTTCAATTTTAGATACAAAGGCGTATTGTCCACAAATGTTTTGTTTTGACCTTCTAGTTTTTACACCTTCATACACATTCCCTATAACTTGTTCAATTGGATGGGCATGTTTGAATTTTAAATCAGTTGGAGGTTTGTAGGAATTATTACCTTCACTTACCCTTTCCTCCATAGAATCTTCTTGCTTTTCCACATGCAGTTTTTTAAGATTGCTTGCTATATCATCTGCATCACTTAAATCATCTTTTCTTTTGAAGCATGGGTTAGTTTCATCAAAAACAACATGTATAGACTCTTCTACAACTTGGTTTCGTTTATTGAATACTCTATATGCTTTGCTATTTGATGAGTACCCAAGGAATATTGCCTCATCACTTTTAGCATCTAATTTTCCCAAGTTGATTTTTCCATTATTTAAAACATAGCATGTGCATCCAAAAGCATGAAAATAAGAAATATTTGGTTTCCTTCCTTTCCATAGTTCATATGGGGTCTTTTTCAAGATAGCTCTAATGGTAACTCGATTCAAAACATGACAAGCTGTGCTTACAGCTTCACCCCAAAATTTCTTGGATAATTTGCTCTCATTTAGCATTGTTCTAGCCATCTCGTGTATAGTTCTGTTTTTCCTTTCAACTACTCCATTTTGTTGTGGAGTTCTTGGTGCAGAAAATGTGTGATGAATTCCTTTTTCATTACATAACTCTATGAATCGTTTGTTTTCAAATTCACCACCATGATCACTTCTTATAGTTATAATAGTACTTTATTTTTCATTTTGCACCAAATTTACAAAAGTTGAAAACATAGGGAAGGCTTCATCTTTGCTAGCTAAGAGAATTATCCATGTGAATCTTGAAAAATCATCAACAATAACAAATACATATTTCTTTCCACCAATGGTTAAAATATCGGATGGCCCATATAGATCCATGTGTAGCAATTCAAGTGACCTAGTGGTGGAAATTTTCTTTTTGGTAGAGAAAGGCATCTTAGGTTGTTTAGATAATTGACATGCCTTACAAATTTTGTCTTTGTCATATTTCAACTTCGGCAAGCCTTCTACCAAACTCTTTTTCCATAGGGTTTTTATATTTCCCATGTTTATATGTCCAAGCCTTTTATGCCAAACCCATGGATCATTATCAATGGCCATTAGACATTGACCATCTAATTCGTCAAGTGAAACCAAATATATATTTCCATGTCTTTTTCCACTAAACATGATATGTTCTCCATCAAATACATTACATATAGATGATTCAAACACAACCTTGTATCCTTTGTCACACAATTGACTAATACTCATTAGATTGTGCTTGAGTCCTTCAACAAACAAAACATCTTCCATGCATGCATTTGAAGTACTATAAATGTTTCCTTTACCTTTAATTTTACCTTTCTTATTATTACCAAAGGCAACCGTTCCGTCGTTGCAAGGCTTAAGTTTGTGAAATAGACTTCTTTCTCCGGTCATATGCCTTGAACAACCGCTGTCCATGAACCATACATTGTTTGCCTTTGCCTTGAAACAAATCTGAAAAATAAAAAGGTAAATCTCATCTCTTTGGTACCCATTTTATGGGTCCAATTGGGTTAGTATTATTATTCAACCTTTTTTGCTCTAACTTAGAAAGTCCAAATCTTGTGTTCCTTGGAACCCAAACTAATTTTGCACCATGGTCATACAATTTCTTAAAATTACACTTATAGGCTTTATGACCCATTTTGTTGCAATAATTGCAAGCCATAGGTAATCTTGGAGTAGGCCTCCAAGTATCTAATGGTTCAAACATTGGCCTTCTAGTCCACATAATATTTTTCCTTTGTGGCTTGTATATAGGTGCAGTTTTGGTTTGATATTTCCCAAGAATTGGCTCATTTGATTTGCTACTTTCTTTTTGCTCAAAAGTATAATATCCAAGGCCTCTTTTATTTGTTTGAGCAGTCATGTTCAAAAACATCTTCACATTTTCTCCAGGATTAGAGAACTTTGCTAATGATTCATTTAATGATTCGTTCTCCTTTTTCAAATTTTCTATCTCATTTATCAATGATTCATTTTCTTCTTTTAGTTTTGTTGATTTTTCAGCTAGTTTTCCATTTTCAATAATAACAAAGTTACATTGTTGTCTCTTCAATGACAACTTGTTTTCTAGCTTTTTGATTTCTTCTTATAATGAATCATATGCAATTTGCAGTTCTTCTAATTCAGCACATTTGAGGCATTCATAAAAAGAAGAATAACTAGATTGAGAATGACAAAGTTTGGAAGTTACCTCTTCATTTTCTGTATACTTTGTTGAAGTGGTTTGTTCTTCCAAAACTTCCGTTGTGTTCAAACACAACAAATCTTCTTCTTGCTCAATCCGCGCCATGCAGCATATTCTTGCGCAGTTTGCTGTATCGTTGCCGTCGGTTGAAGAGCTGCTTGTTGATGAAGTCTCTTCATTGACATACATGCCTCTTCCCGTAGGCTTTTGATACTTTCTTCTTTCATGTCCTTCTCTCCTCTCTTAATAATCCTTTAGTTTTTCTTCCGGTGTAGGACATTAAGTTTGCATATGTCCTACGCCCCCGCATCTATAGCACTTGGTTGGCTCGTTCTTCTTCTCTCTTCGTGGTCTTTCTTTGTAGTCTCTGAAGTTCCTTTCTTTTCTCACAAATTTTCGGAATTTGCAAGTGAGAAGTGCTATGTCTTCATTGTCGTTTTGAGATGAGGAGGTAGATTCTTCTGAGTTGTGGGTGACCTTTAGTGCAATGGTTTTCTTCCCTTTATGATTGTCTTCGTTTCTTCTCTTAATTAGCTCATGTGACATTAATGAGCTAATGATGTCTTCTAGCTTTAAAGCGTTGAGGTCTTTTGCTTCTTCTATTGCTGTAATCTTTGGAGTCCATAAATCTGGTAGAGCTCTTAAGATCTTCATGACCTGTTCAGATTCAGAGATAGCCTTTCCAAGACCTTTCAAAGCATTAGTAATCTTGGAGAATCTAGCAAACATTTCAGAAATATTTTCTGTATCTAGCATTCTAAAGCTTTCCAATTCTCCTATCAGAATATTTCTTCTAGTCCCTTGGACTTGAGAAGTTCCTTCATAAATAGATGTTAGAGTATCCTATATTTCTTTAGCGGTTTGACAAGATGATACTCTATCATATTCGGAAGCTGTAAGAGCACAAAATAGTGAGTTCATAGCTTTGGCATTGCTCTTTACAGTTCTTACTTCCTCTTCGGTCCACTTGGAAGCTCTTTCATCAATTGGCAATGTTACACCATCTTGGATAGCAATCCAAGAGTCCATATCTGTAGCCATGATGAGTTGCTTCATACGAAGCTTCCAATAACCAAAGTTGTTCCCATCAAACAATGGTGGCCTTGTAAAAGATTGGCCTTCAGCAAATGCGGGAACGGAAGTAGATTGGGATGCCATGATAATAAATCTCTTTGGTAAAAACTCAAAGACCTGCTCTGATACCACTTGTTGGTCCCGAGTTGATGGCAAAACCCAAGAGGGGAGGGGTGAATTGGGTAATTTAAAATTTACAACTTAAACAGAAGCTTTACCCCGGATTAATCTAGTCCCCTTAGTGAAGAAACGAAATGGAAAGCAATATAATGTAGAGAGCAGATAAATAAATCAAACACACAAGATTTTTATAGTGGTTCGGGCAACCTCCCTACTCCACTCTTCCAAGCTCACACTCCTTGTGACTTGGGTTCCACTATTGTATTCTCTCAATACAATTAGAGTCACTGCTCTCTTCTAGATTCTAGCTCTAGGGGGCATATACAACCAGAGCCTCTTGCTCTCTTCTAGATTCCAGCTCTAGGGGGCATCAACAAATTACAGAACAAGTAGGTGATGAGTTACACTCCAATCACACACTACTTTGCTTACACTTGATCTTAGTTCCTCAAACTAAATCAAGTTCAACACAAACAAATGAAACAATAAGAAAACTACACTTTACAGTTGTGTAGTAGCAGTTTTGGCGCAGAGAAGAACTTGTTGTAATGGCTTTGAAAATTCTGAAATATAGCTCTTGCAACTTGAAGTGAAGTTCTTCCTCTTTGAAAGGCTTGATCTCTTTAGAGCTCTTGAATATAGTAGTTATGCACACTTAATGATTCTCAGCTGCTTCCCTCGTCCACCATGAATGCTATTTATAATTTTGGAGGGAATCCGAACGTTAGAAGGTAGGTGGCGCGCATTTAATGCGCCAACGTTCGAATTAATTCCGACCGTTGCGACCCAAGTCGCATGTGGAGTCGACTTCGGATGCGACTTCACCCAAGTCGCAGATGGAGTCGACTTCGGGTGCGACTTCGCTTCTCCGTTGCAACTTCAAGTTTCAGTCAGGGTCGACTTGGGCATCAACTTGACCCAAGTCGCAGGTGGAGTCGACTTCGGTATGCGACTTCACCTCGTAAGTTATCTTGATGAACTTGAAATCTTTGGAATGCTTTTGTTTTCTTCATGCCTTGTTGTTCTTTCCTGATTGAGTTCTTCTTTGAGTCATTGTCTTCACTTTAGCTTGTTTCTTTTGGCTCCATGTTTTGCAAGCCTTGAATCCATGAGTCTTGATTCTTGCATTCATGAGCAAATTCTTTGATTTGAATGGTTGAGTTTATGCATCTTGCTTGGACTTGGATTAGTCTTCGTATGTTTGTCTTGAAATCAGTTAATCCCAACTTGTCTTCTGAAATTTCTCCTCTGTCCGATCGAAGTCGATGCCGGAGTCGACTTGGTCTGCGACTTTGGTGCCCCCAGATCTTGGTTTCAACTCTGGACGAAAAACGACGCCTCCAAGTCGCTACTGGAGTCGACTTGGTTTGCGACTTCACCTCAAGTCGCAAGTGGAGTCGACTTGGGGTGCGACTTCGGCACTTCGGCGTCTTGACTTCAACTCTGGAAGGAAACGTCATTTTGAAGTCGATCCTGGAGTCGACTTCGTTTGCGACTTGGCTTCCCAAGTCGCAAGTGGAGTCGACTTGGCCTGTGATTTCACTTGTTCTTCTCCCATTTTCAACTCTGGACAGTTTGGGCTTTTTGAAGTCGATCTTGGGGTCGACTTGGACTACGACTTGGTCTTCCATGCTTTATTTTCTTCAAGTGTATATGCCTTAAACATTTCCACAAACATGTTAGTAGCCAAGACTTACTCAAATTGATTTGTTAATCATCAAAACATAGATTTAACTTGTTTTCCACATATTTCCAACAAAAAGTTCGGGATGAAGATATACCTAAGACAACTTTTAGAACCCAGTATGCTCATTACGAATTTTTAGTGATGCCATTCGGAGTAACTAATGCCTCAGCTGCATTTATGGACCTTATGAATAGAGTATTTCGAAAGTTCTTAGACAAGTGTGTTGTGGTATTTATTAATGATATTCTAGTGTATTTTAAAGGAGAGACAGAACATGTTGATTATCTAAGGGAAGTAGTACAGACCCTAAGAGAACATAAGTTGTATGTCAAACTCAAGAAATGTGAGTTTTGGATGGATAGTGTGACCTTCTTAGGTCACGTGGTTAACAAGGATGATGTATCAGTAGACCCAAAGAAGATACAAGCTATAACCAATTGGGGTAGACCGACTACTGTAACTGAGGTTAGAAGTTTTCTGGGTATGGCAGGGTATTATCGAAAATTGATGGAAAATTTCTCAAGCATAGCAGTACCGCTTACCAGGTTAACCCATAAGAATGATAGATTTATTTGTCAAATGCTTGTGAGAAAAGTTTCTAAGAACTGAAAAGTCACTTAACTTCAGTGCCGATTTTAGCCTTGCCGATCACTGGCAAAAACTATATGGTGTACAGTGATGCATCTAGGAAAGGCCTCGGCTGTATACTCATGCAACAAGGCAAGGTAATTGCCTATGCATTTAGACAGTTAAGACCTTATGAATAAAATTACCCTACCCATGACTTGGAGTTAGTCGTAGTGGTGTTTGCTTTAAAATTATGGTGACACTATTTGTATGGTGAAAAAATAGAAATTTTTACAGATCATAAAAGCATGAAGTACATTTTCTTTCAAAAAGAGTTGAACCTTCGACATAGAAGATGGTTGGAGTTACTAAAAGACTATGACATTGGTATTCAATATCACCTCGATAAAGCGAATGTGGTAGCCGATGTTCTAAGTCCTAAATTTTGCGCTGCAGTTTGGATTACTCAATAGTTGCCTTTGGTACGAGAAATCCAATCTTTGCAGTTAGAAGTAGTAACTCCAAGAGAAATTCGAAGAACAAGTACTTTACAAATTCAATCAACACTGATTGATCAGATAAAGCAAGCTCAGAAGCAAGACAAACTTGTTCTTCTTATTTTAGAAAAGTTGAAAAATAGAGATCCCTCATATTCGTTTGCAGTTCTAATGGTACACTACTTTTCCGAGGAAGGTTAGTTGTGCTTAGGGATAACAAGCTACGATGAGAAATTTTAAAAGAAGCCTATCAATCTAAATTTTCTGTGCACCCTAGTAGTACGAAGATGTACAAAGATTTAAGACAAAATTTCTGGTGGAAAAGGCTGCATATCAATGTGCCAAATTTGTGTCTTAGTGCTTAGTATGTCAGCAGGTCAAAGCTGAACGAAAAAGACAAGTGAGATTGTTGCAACCTTTAGAAATACCAGAGTGGAAATGGGAGCACATTACCATGAACTTTGTAACTGCTCTCCCTAGGACACAAGCTCATTATGATGTTGTATGGGTACTAGTGGATAGACTTACAAAATGTACTCATTTCTTACCATATCGCATGACCTTTAGAATGGATCAGATGACAGACTTGTACCTGTAGGAGATTGTTCGTTTACATGGTGTTCCTGTTTCCATTGTGTCAAATAAAAATCGACAGTTTATTTCTGATTTCTAGCAAAAATTACAAAAATGTATGTGAATAGAGTTGCGGTTGAGCACTGTATATCACCCGCAGACAGATGGTCAATCTGAAAGAACGATTCAAATTTTAGAGGATTTATTGAGAACTTGTGCCTTGGGTTTTCCTGATTCATGGGATGAGCACTTGTCCTTCGTTGAATTTATCTATAACAATAGTTACTAGGCTAATATTGATATGGCTCCGTTTGAAGCTCTGTATGGAAAAAGGTGTCGAACGCCTGTCTATTGGGAAGAAATAGGTACACGACAACTTTTAGCTCTAGCCCTAGTTCAGCAAAATGCTGATGTGGTTCAAGTTATTAGGCAACGATTAGAAGCAGCACAAGATCGCCAAAAAATGTATGCTGATGGCAGACAAAGAGACCTACAATTTATAGTAGGTGAGTTCGTCTTCTTAAAAGTCTCTCCCACCAAAGGTGTGACTCGTTTCGGGATGAAAAGCAAAATATTCCTTGATATATCGGACCTTTTGAGATATTTGAAATTATTGGCGGTGTTGCCTATCAGCTAGCATTGCCTCCTTCACTAGCAAGTGTTCATAATATATTCCATATCTCACAGTTAAGAAAGTATGTGGCCAATTCGACACATATTTTGTTAGCCGAACAATATGAGATCGAGGAAGATTTAACTCATCCTGAACGTCCTATTTGAATCTTGGACAGTCACAAGAAGTAGTTAAAGAGGAGGACAATTTGGCATGTTCTAGTGCAATGGAGTAACTATAGTGAGCGGGAAGCTACGCGGGAGCTAGAGGATGATATTTGCAGAATCTGCCCCGAATTGTTCTAAAATTTATTATGATTGTTGCAAGTTTTGAGGACAAAACTTTATAAGGTGGGGAGAATGTAAAATATTGAAAAAAATAAATAATTTAAGTTGACTGGTCAAAATCTATATGGGACATCCTATGTGGCAAGTGTAGACTTTTTGACCAACTGAGCCAGATAAGCAATAATGGGTCTTGCCTAATTATTATTTAAATAATACCACGGGTTATATTTATATTTTCATTTTTGAATATTATTTCAGCAACCTGTGTAGCTCGATTGGTATACAGGTGGTCCAAGTAGTCTTAGAGGTCTAGGGTTCGAGTAGGGGGTTCCGTAGAAAAAAATAATTAATTTTTGTACTTTTGCCTCCCCAGGCATGTGGGACCCACAGGATAAGATAGGATGAGATGAGATTGAAATTTGAGTTTAAAAGGAGTTTTATCTCTTATCCCTTATCTTAGCTACGGTAGGTTTTATAAAACGGTTTGGGGAGTTGGTGGATGGAGGCATCCGTAAGAAAGGTTGGGAGATAGAGTTGTGGAAGGAGAAAATTTATTTTCTTCAACAAAGGCAAGTGAGATTTTATTTGGAAATTGATTTTAGTTAGATAATTATGTTATTTGTGTTGGAACTATTTTTATACAATTGTTATGTATAAAGCATTACATTATATAATTTTTAGGCTACATTCGACATAATTAAATTTTATAATCCTAAGTTTTTAGGATATAAAATTTTGCAAATAAATATGTTGAATTTTATACTTGAAATTATATGTATTGAGGTTTTTGAATTTTTTATGCATTTTATTTTTATAAATGCATTGATATGCAATAAATATATGGTATATGTAATAATGCTCATGTAGAATATGATCTGCGTAAAATTAAATTATATAAGCCAAATTCCAGTTTCGCCGGACGTCGGAATGAAAAAAATTGATTAAAGGAAGAAAATTGAAACTTGTAAAATTCTGTCAAAAGCATGCGTCAAGGAGAGAGGGATTTTCGGGAGATGCATGGGAATCTTGCATTTGCAACGAATTTTTTTCGTTGCTTTTGACTTTTTAATATATTTGATATATTTGATGATTCTGATGTCCAGATGTTTTGAGAAATTGACGTGTAGCCATTACAGCAATAAGGGCTAAGTAAAAGAGGGCCTGGTGGGGCCCGCCTGCAGTAAAGGCCATGATGATGTGGCTTAATATGACCGTTAATTCCATTTTGTTATGATTTATTCATTTGAACTTCGATTTGAATAATCAAATAGTTCATTTCTATGTTTTTGATAGTTCTGGACTCAAAGGAAGGGTTTGATTTTGCATTTGAGGCCTAATTTTTAAGATATTAAATTAAACGATTATCTTATCATTTAATTAATTTTTATTTGGGCAATTATCCATTTTCAAATAATTTTCTACTTGCTACTCATGTTGGAACTAATCCATTATTTTTATAGGTGTATCAAATCCAGTGGGACAATAGCGTTTTGGATTTACGTGAAGATTTGTAACAATAATTATTTCTATTTATTTATTTTAAAGACATGTATTAAGAATGATAGACTTGTAATTTTTTTTATTTGTGCCTTGATGTAATAATGGGAACATGACTAGTGGAAGTGAAATTTCGAAATTTTTATAAAATTATAATAATTAATTTCGTCATAAATGTGTGATTGATCTTGAGAAATTGCATTAAATACATGGCTCGAGAACACTTTTCTGGATCGGTATGTTACATTATGTAAAGAAATGATTTATGAATAAGAAATTATCCAAAACTATAAGGTTAGTGAGGCTAAAGTTCTACTATTAAGAGTTAGGAATATATTGGATTAACAATACAAGGTTAAAGAAAGTTTCTTTGTACATAACCCCTTCTAAGAGAAGTTCCTTTGGTAGGTTTTCTAAGTTGAACTCTTTTTTCATTTATTTGGAGTCTCTTCCCCCTTCCCTTTTTTGGGGATATTGCTTTGCTTTCAAGCAGGGTCGGCCTAGGGCAACACATGTCTAGTATTAGGAGAAAATTTGCAATCATCCCGTCAAATCCTTCATACAGTAATGTGTTTGCCTCTAATTACCTAAGCATAAAATGAGGTATGCCATAAGAGGAGTGTAATGATTGAGTCAGCTTCATCTTCTACGACCATAAGTGTTACTTTTAATTCTTAAGTAGCTTTGTTCGGCTTTAGAGCTGTGGTATTTGTGAGCTTCCTTGGGCATAAATCTTTGTCAACATCATGACAATGCCATAGTGTTACTCTGAGCCTACCATGAGATAATAAGGCTTGACTTCTGTGGTGCATATCATATATGAAGATATTTTTGGCTTGTCCCTTAAGGGTAACTAGACCTTTAAGGATAGCTAAGTATCTTTTTTAGTGTTGTAGTACTAATTTTTCAAGAGATTTTGTACTAGTTTGGTGTTGTTTTGGTATTAGCAAATTCTTTTGCCCGAGAAATTAGCTTTTGACCTAACCTTTATAATTTTTCTCATATAGAGACATAGTCTCTGTGGTCTTTCAAAATAATGGTTTTTGCATTCATTAGCATGAATCACCTTATAATGATTTTCTTCTTATCTTTGTTTTAATGCACATCTCATTCCTATGTCATGAGGGCCGATTTAGTTGAAAATTGATTTGGGTCAGCCCCAAACATTTTAATTCGATTTATTTCTTGTTATCTTTATTTTTCTAAGAACTCCTTCATTCTTGTAGTAATTAAGGGTGTAAATAGGGTTGGTCTCAAACCGAACTGGACTAACTCAATTCGATTTATAATAGGTTGAGTTGTGCATTTTGGAAAAAAAGTAAGCTATATTACCCGCTTTCAAAAGTGGGTTGATTTTGGGTTAGATACTTTTCAACCCGCCCCGATATAACATATTGGTGTAAAATATAATAGATTATTAAAAATAGTGATACATTAGTACATAATATATAAGAATTAGCTAGACAACATTGCTTTTGAAATAATATTATTTTACAATTATATTACCATATAACTCATAAATCGGAAGATATTCCAATAAAAAAGGATTATTTTTTATTTTTATATAAAATTATACTTAAAATAGATCTAATTAAGAAAAATATTTTGAATATTATATATTTATTAACCCGAACTGAACCAATTTCTATATGATTAAAATATGGTTGGATTAAAGTATAAAAAGTAGGGTTGAAAATAGAGTTGGATCCATATTTTATAAGGTAGATTAGATGCTGTATTTACCATGGCCCAAATCAACTCGACCCGATTTACACTCTTAGTAGTAACTGAGACTTGCTATTGTATTATTAATTATATGAATTGTGATATATCTATTTTCTTCATTTAAGAGGTGAGGCGATGCACATTTATCATGAATGCCTTGCCATCAATGCTCGCAAACTCCAAGTGCCAATGAGACTTAAAGAACTTTTGAATTTTATTTTTTTTTTGGTTTTGGAAGATACTTTATATTTTGAAAAAATAGCTGATTCATGCACTAAAGTAACGTTTTTATTTAAAGCTCCCCATCCTTTTGGCTTCTATGATTATTCATGGCTTTATTGATGTTGGTCCTATATTATGGCTATTTAAAAAACTTTAGTAAAATGATATGAATCAAGTAAAAATATAATTTACAATAATAAAATCAAACCATAAAGGAAAGAACATAGTGTTTTGGATCTCTCTATCTTACTTTACTTTCCAAGCAAAGAAGACTTAGGTTTTACTATCTAACTTTAATATATAAGTTACAGTTGTATAGTTGGTTCAACTGTTTTCTAGATTGTTATTAAGGGTGTGTTTGGTTGGACACAAAAAATGTCAACCAAAACATTTCAATATAAAAATTTTCGCTTTCCATAACTACCTTATTTTTTAATTATTTTTTCACATTTTCCTATAAAAATGCCCTACTTTTTAATCATTTTCACACAACTACCCATAAGACTAACCTATCTATTTTAACTTTATTCTCTTTACATCTCATCATTACCTTGATCATATTATATCATCTTCTATCAACTTGATAACTTTTATCTTGAAAGCTTTTTATCAAAAAGTTTTACATCCAACTGAATACACCCTAAGTTTTAGGAGAGCTTGTGAAGTAACTAACACTTTGATTCACTTTCTCTTTATTCAATCATCATCAACACCAAGGTATTATAACTTTTCTCTTTGTTTAATCACTGTCAACACTAAGATAATATGAATATAAAATATTAAATAAAAAGTAAATCAATTTAACACATCTGCAAGAGCAACAACTCTTCAATTGACTAACACTTTGTAGCTTTGAATGTTTAGCAATAAGACCTTCAAGAATTTGTAACTTTAGCTTCTCCTTTGAACCTTCACAGAAAGCAATCTCAAATGAAGCACTTTAGAATTTTTTGCACTTCTACTTGGGTGCCTTTGTAGATTTTTTATGCCTTCTAGCTCTTCTAAGCCTTTCTTTTTTGGTCTCCAGTTCACTTGAAATGTAATTTAGAAGATAGGTCAAAAGGTCTCCATGAATATTACAACTCTTTAAAAGTTGTAATTCTACAACCAAGAAAACTTTGGACGTTTTAAGTCAGAAGGTCAACTTTTCTAGGCTCTGGAGAAGTCCGAATGTTTTCTGCACTAAAAGGTTGATTTTTTTATAGATACAAGGTCAACTTTTTCTCCTATTTTTGTAAAGTTTAGATTTTTAAAAAGTAATGCTTTGACTGTATTAATCTTACTCAAAATAATCATAAAAGGACATATTACTTTTAATTCTAAGTTAAATGCATCTCAAAGAGTATATTAAATATCACATTGTAAGTGAAGTTATCGCGTAAGCAGATGATTACAAGCATTTCAACAAACATATTCCATTATCTAGTTATCCATGAATTTCTAACTTATCTATAACAAATCATGCCTTAAACTTAAAATGATAATTTTACAAACAAACCACACTTTTTACATTTACAATTTCACCTATATATTATCAACATCGCAAATTCAAAATCTAGATCACAAAATCACATTCCTTTTGTCATCATCGAAATTACTAACTACATAATCTAACATTTTCTCCTTTTTTAGTGATAACAAATTACTACAACCATGATGATATAATTCAACTGAAGCTCCCACTATCACCATGCTTCTACAGAGTTAGTTAACATAAAAAATTTATTGCATTTTAGATTGTTGCATTTTAAATGATTGTATTTATCCCCCTTTTTTTCATAAGCAGTTCATGATAGAAGCATGTTCTTCATCAGGGAATGAAATTTGTACTCCTTTAACATAAGAGATATTTCCATCATCATTCAAATTTTCAATTTTAGTACTTTACCGTGCTCCTTGAAATCAACACATGAAGAGCAATGTTTCAATGCACCCTAATGCCTTGAAGTTTCAATGCACCCCGAGCATTGAAATTTCAACCATTAAGCATATTTAACATATGTATTTAGTTCTACTATTTTTTTGCAGATAGCTTTTGAGTTTTTAAAGATAAGAGTATTTTAGTTATTTAAAAATGACTAAAACCATCCCATTTTTAAAAAATCAAAAAATATATGTACACATCTCCAAAGATGGTAAAACTTGACTTATCAATTTATACCCCTAGATTAATAATTTATGAAAAGATTTTTAAAAACTTTTAAAAAGCGAATCTTGCACCCCAATGTTCAATGCATTAGGATGTATTGAAACATTCCTAACGTATGAGATGTCTCAAAAATACTTAAATCAACATATTTAACCTTTACCATACTCCTTGAAGCAATTTTTATTTGGCCATTTTTTTGTGCTTTTCACTTTTAAATGGTGTTGAGATTGTACCTTTTGTAAGCCTTAATTTTTTGTGCAAACTATTTTCTCTAATGAAGCTATATATGCATATTTGGATGCTCCTTTTTTGTATTTTTTTTCTTTCTCAATGACATCACTAGATTTATTTTAATCATTAGAGAAGATCCCTTAGGAAATATATCATCCACTTTCTTCTTTTTTTCTCTTGATAAATTACTTTAGAACTAGATTTAGTAGGAGTTATTTAGGTTATTAGTCTATTTTTAGAATGAAACAATGGTTTGAGAGACTAGTTTTTGAGGAAAATAAGATTTTTGGAAAAATAGATTTAGCTTGGGTTAGTTAGAATTTTAGCTAGAGAGTGTGATGTGTTTCGGTTATAATGGAGGATGTATCGTAGATAGACACTAAATATATGAGATTCACAATTGAAATTATTGATATAAGCAATAAAGAATCAAATTTGAAAGCGAACTTTCCATCTTCAAGAACAGAGAAGAATAATAACTAGAAATAGAGAGAAAATATGGAAAGTGATAACCTCAAAAAGATAAACTCAATAGAAAAAATCAATTTAGAAGAAGTTTATCGCACAAATTTATGTTACCAACATATAATATGATCCATTCCATAGACATCCCTAAAGGCTAATTAACGAGTATCACTAAATCTAAGAAAAATGGAAGCATCTTCCCATAACTTCAAGGGGCGGTATGGAATACATGACCTGTTATTCATATACATCACAATTTTCATCCTAAATTATAACATTCAGCTTTAAATACATACATTTGCATTTTCATACCATAAAAACATCCATATAGTATGACAAATTTCATGCACCATCATTATATAACAAGGCATCCCAAAAGATTATCATATATATTCGCATATATTGTAATCAAGTTCAAAATGCTTAATATAAGAGATTTAACACCGTTCAATCAAGTAAGTAAGCATCAACATTTATTGATATTAACAAAAGCGAAAGTCCATAATAAAAAAAGTAAGCCCTAGTCTATTGAGTTAAGTCCCTAGGGTGGTGTTCTCCTTCAACTCTATCTTGAGGTGCCTCACTTGGCCTATGATCTAAAAGCAAAATAACAAATCATGTGAGCCTAAAAAACTCAATAAGTAAATAGCAGTTAAGATAAAATAGATATAAACAAGGCTTGATGCACATGCCACAAAATGGATGCAGTAAGACAATTTGTAAATGCCTATATAAGACATAAGGGACTAACATATACACCTAAGAAGGTATGCATATAACCATATATCTTTAATGGGCCATGCATAACCCTCTTCTCATGTCAACCAAGAGTCATGAACAACTCTTTTGTTCATGTCAATCAAGGATCATGAACAACCTTTATAGCTAAACAACTCATTCATATATCTAATTGTATTAAATATTATGTGATGTAATATACCCATGATCATATACATGCATTAAACTGTCAACTATAGCCACTTATCTCGATTAGTAAATCATCCAATACATGCAAGAACAAGTGTTACAAACCACGCTAAAAATAGTATCAGCAATTTCATAATGTTAGCTTTAAATTTAGAATATCAACTATTACATAAGCATTTCACTAAACACATGATACACATAAAAGAGAAAACCTCTAGTTCGTCTTACTAGTTCAACTCATCTAAATGATATCACCATTGAGGGAGGAAAGAAAGCTAATCTATCATCTATTTCAAAACAATTCTCTCAGAAATATTAAATTTTTTATGGTTTCTACTAATCCTAAATTGTTAAGGACCCTAAAATGCCCTAAACCACTGAGTTATTGGACATTACTCCTTTTTCTATAAGTGTTATACCACATTTAAGATAAGATTCTGCCACTAATTGAGAAAAGAAAACATCTACTTACCTAGATTGTGATTTTTCCAAAATCAGTAGCCCTAGACTCAAACTTTTGGGATTTTCGAGATTTCTTGATGTGGACCAACAATTTTTGAGGCAATTTAAATAGATTTTGAGAAGGTTTAGCCGAATCAATGGCTTGATAGAAGAGGAAAAGTAAGGGAGGAGGAGTAAAAATGAGAAGAGGAAGGAATGAAGAAGGTCACATGTGCCCCTCTCTGCGTGGTTCAAGATAGTCATAGTAGCTCAAATAGTGCATCAATCATATACCTCTAAATCAATATCCAATATATCATATCAAACCCAAGTAGATAAGCATGCCAATGCACAACTCATACTCATGCTAATGTGCTCGTGAATGATGTCCAGCACAACCCAACATGCCAAGATTTTAATGCATGCATCCATATACTACACATCCCCCTGACGTCATATTTATATACAATATACACAACATTAATATCCTTAATTACTAGTGGGATATTCACAAATTACATTGTGGCAAAAGGAGGATTACATTAAAAAGAATTATCTAGTCCTCACACAACAAAATATCCTTAAATTTCTAAGTTATCTGAGTCCTAAAGAGATAATTTTAAAATGAAGACATGCATCTTTTAAACTGTTTTTATTTTTCTTTGTTTAAACAAAATCATCAACGACCGTCAACATTTTTTGCAAAAATATCAATATTATTATGTCGATTTTTAAAAATAAAAATCATAAAATTATTTATGCTCAATTTGATCTATTAATCTCAAAATATCATGCAAATGAATCAGTAACACTTAATTCTCTTTTAATTTATATAATCTTATAAAGGAAAGTGTTTAGTAAAGATAACTTCAATTGATCTTCAGTAAGAACAAATTTTAAGTATACTTTATGACATGGCACATAAGCTTGAATGAAATATTACTTAAAAACATTGTTCGCTATTCATTTTTATATGTGTGCTCTTGATTTGCTCTTTTCATTTTTAATTTTTAATTACTTATTATTTTTTAGTACCAATTATATGATGGGAGCAATCATTATCTATGCACCAACTTATTTTTATTTCATATAAAATAGAAAAAATTATATTTTTGGTGCCTATCATATGAGTTTGTCTTTGTTAGTATTGATATATATATAGAAGTTTTTTATTTCCAAATAAGTCTAACACCTTATGCATATATTCTCTTCAATGGGTTAACAAACAAAAATTTTCATAGGAACAACAAAAATGGAAATGCTATTATTTGGAGAATTTTTCTTATATGATTGTTTTTTCATGTTTGTTTTGCACATTTTATTTTTAAAGATTCATTTCATTTGTCAACTCCTAAATGCTTTCATGAAATTTCAATCATTTTAATCTCTCACCTTCAAGTTCTTTCTTCAATCTTATATAATTTTAGATAGAATCTTGAATTTGTGAAATAATTCTTTATATGTCTTTGAAGTTCAGTAGTATTAATAAAACTTAACTCTAATCCATAATCATCATCAAAGTGATCTGCCTAAAAATCAATATTCATGTGCTTTACAATCAAAGCTATTTCACCATCAGACTTAGAACTAACAGAAGGAGAGATATCACTGTCACTCCAAGGTTCATAACTTTTATTTTTTCTTGAATTTGAATTTGTATTCTTCATTTGTAGAAAAGGGTATGAATTCTTACCTTTGAGATAATTTGATTTTCAACCTTTGAGATTATTCTCAACATCAATAAACCTGCAAAATATCTCAAAAATGGATTTAGACGGTTTTATTTTAAATAATTCATAGTCATGCATAAACATATTGATCTTAGATTCTTTCATTTGTGGTATTCCATGAATAACTACAAAAGAGTGTCCCACACCTCTTTTATAGAAGCATAAGAGGACATTCTATCGAATTCAGATGAAGAAAGAAAATAATAAAAGACATTTAGAGCTTTATTATTTGATTGAATTTTTTTAGTTTATTATTTATAATATTAAGAATGTCATATTTAGTAAGTTGAAACTAGATTCAATAACTTTCCGTAGTATGATATCATGTCTTATAAGAAATATCTTCATTTAAAATTTTCAGTATACAAAATTTGAACTATCAAAGTATAGGGGATGTATAATAGAATGACCTTCAAAATAACGATAATGAGTTATTTCATTAGTCATATGATCTCTTTGTTATATTAAAAAAATCTGCTTTGATACCACTTGTTGGTCTTGTGTGATGATTATTCAAAAAATTTTAGTGAAATGATGTGAATCAAATAAAAATATAATCTATAGTAATTAAATCAAACCATAAAGACAAGAACATGTAAAGTAATTCAGACCTTCCTATCCTACTCCACTCTTCAAGCACACAAGACTTAAGTTTTACTAATCAATTTAATACACAAGTTATAGTGGTACAGTTGATTTGACTGTCTTCTGGATTGGTATTAAGCTCTAGGTGAGCTCATAAAGTAATCAACACTTTGATTTATTTTCTCTTAGTTTAATCATCATCAACATCAAGGATTACAACTTTTCACTTGGTATGATCACCATCAATATCAAGAAAATAAAAAAATATAAAATGAAAAGCAAATCGATTTATCACATTTGCAAATGTAGCAACTCTTCGATTGATCAACACTTTATAGCTTTGACTTTCTAATAGGAAAAACTTCAAAGTTTTGCAACTTTTACTTATCCTTTGAACCTCTACAGAAAGTAATCTCATAATGAAGCACTTGGAAATTTTTTGCATTTAAACTAGGGTACTTTTTTTTATTTTTTTAATACTTTCTTGCTTTCCTAAGTCCTTTTGTAGTCTCTTATTCACTTGTAATGTGACCTAGAAGATAGGCTAAAAGATATCCATGAATACCACAACTCTTTAAATTTTACAAATCTGCCATAAGAAAATATTAGATATTTTTAGTCAAAAGATTGACCTTTTTGGGGTCCAGAGAAGCCAGAGTATTTTCTGCATTAAAAGGTTAACCTTTTACAGACAAAAAATTGACCTTTTCTTATTTTTGCAAAATTCATATTTTGGAAAATTCTCGATTCTACCATATTAATCCACTCAAGATAATCATAAAAGGATATATTTAATTCTAAGTTAAGCACGTCCCAAAGAGAATATTTCATATTATAGTCCAAGTGAAGCTATCATATAAGCATATTCCAAGATGATTCCAAGAATTCCCACAAAGCATATTCCATTATCAAGTTATCCACAAATTTCAAACTCATGATCACTAATCATGTCATAAACTCAAAATGATAACTTCATAAACACACTATGATTTTCACATTTATAATTTTATTTACGCATATCAACACCATATATTTAAAATCAAAATCTGAAAATCATGTCATCATCAAAATCATCAACCACATAAGTTAACAATTGAGTAAGTATTGCACGATGATAACCCCCTACCATCATTTATTGCTGTAAGAGAAGTTTTTCACCTTTAAAAGCCCCTTTAATGGGTTCTTAGCAAGTGTGCAATGTCTGGCTAAGTTGTCCCTGTGGCCCTTCATGGCCCTTTAGCTTGCAAGCTCTCACTACTATACCTTTTATAACTTTGAGTTATCCTGGCATTCTTCTTGGTGGGGTGATGCAATTTGTCTGTCATTGAGCATGAGAATAGCAAATTATTTCTTCAAAGATGAGAACATATGACCATTAGAGATTGTGGGTTCATGACTAACATCATTGGCTTGCTCCAAGGTTTGATTCGAAGACCAATCATCTTAGGGTGGGATATGTAAGGGGAGCGTGTTGTAGTATACAAGTTTTCTTTGGCACTCTTATCAATGGAGGAACTCACTGTATCTTGCTAGCTAACTCCAATGCCTACCTCTATAGTGATGTTCGTATATGTGCCTTCACACATTTCTCTTTTTATTGTGTTGCCCTCACCCCACTTGGCCAAGGGTTCTTTTTAATTGGCATTTTCTCTTCTTTTCTTCTTTTCTTTTCCTTCTCCTTTGTTTCTTGCCAAGATCTTTCAACACGCCTTCTTCTCTTTGTCGTTGATTATAACGTGGGGTTTAGACCATTGTATCCTTCGTAATTGTGTGGTCATATTTAGCTCTTTTATAATAAAATTGATATCTTCTTTCTAGTTTTGAGTACAATAATCCCATGGCTTTGAATGTTGAACTTTGGTTACTTTATATGAATGAAATTGATCCTTCGTCATCTAGTTGTTTTAATATCCCACAAGAGGACATAATTGGACTTCGCTTGGCCTTGATGAAGAGGCTGGCAAGCTTGGGAGTGATAACATTGTTATTAAGACAATTTTACCTTTTCGATATTTTTCTTGAAAAAGGCATGTGATGTACTTAACTTTATGGCTCCTATGAAGATTGAGTTTTACTTTTGATTCTACAGATCCGAGCAAAATGATTGTTAGCTTGATTAGGCAGCTAGGGTTATTAGCTTTATGATGTCTATAGTCTACACCGAAACCATTAAGCTTTTGAGAGTTGATAACCTTCGATCACTTTAGTGGGCATGATCATCCAACTCTAAGTTTGATTAGATGGTTATGACTCACCTGGTTGAACCCTATTTTAGTGGCTCTAGCACCCAACGCCTTGGGTGATCCTTCGACATTGTATTTTCTAATCGTGAATCTTTTTAAAAATCATATCGAGTCCGTTTGCCTAGTTTTAGCCACGGAGGGCTGGTGTGTTTTTCAAGAAGCGAGCACAACTTTTTAACAACGTATTATCACTTCTGTTTATACGTATGGTATACATATTTTCTGAAGGATAAAATAAGAGTCCATTGAAATTGGTGGTACTTATCTAATGTTTCAATCTCTTTTTATGGTCCTGTGTCCCTTAATCATGTTTGAAAGCTAATTTTTTTATTTGCATATTCCTTAGAAGTGAGTATTAGAGGATGCATCAAACTCGCACGTCTGTCCTATGACTTATGTAAAGCCTTAATGGAAAATCATTAACAGCTAGCTGATTTTGAACAGGATGCTCACGATTGGCTTATTAAGACGATTCGTGCTCAAGTAAACCAGAACGAAATACAGGAAGTGTGTCAGTGTGGGGTTGGTGAAAATAATGGGAATACTGATGGAAATAAAATAGTAGTGAGTGTAGAAAAGATCATAGAAAATTATTTTCAATAGATTTTGCCAAATGATAAGTCCAAAATTAATTTAAGGTTCGGATAAACTAGATTTAGGACTTAAATAATCAATGATAGAAAATACAGTAAAAAAATAACAAATTTATGTAGAAAAAGTGATTTATGAATATGAGATTATCCAGAAACTATAGAGTCAGTGAGACTAAAGTTCTAATATTCAAAGTTGGTAATGCGCTCGATTGAGAATACAAGATTGGAGAATTTTTCTTTATGTGGAACCCCTTCTTAGGAAGGTTCTTTTGGTGAGTTTTTTCAGTTAAACCCCTTTTCCGTTTGTTTAGAGCTTCTTCTTGCTTTCTTTTTTCACTTTTATATAGGGCTCGGCCAAGAGCGACACATGCGTAGTGTCAGGGGAAGATCTGTAACTATCCCCATTAGATTCTTCGCGTGGTGACGCGTTTGCCTTTGATCGGCGGAATATAAAACGAGGCCTGTCATGGGGGATTTGTAACGATGAAGTGAAATTTATAATGATTAAGCTGGCTTCATCTTCCATGGCCATCAGTGTTACTTATAATGCTTCAATAGTTTTGTTCGGCTTGGGAGTTGTGGTATTAGTGAGCTTACTTGGAAAAGCTTTATCATCCTTATGTTAATGCCATAGTTTTAATCTGATTCCGCTGTGAGACTCAAAGGCTTGACTTCTGTGCTGAAATATCCAATGGTGTTTTTGGCTCGTCCTTTATGGATAGCCGGTGCCTTAGAGGTAGCTGGGTATCCCTCTCACAGCGCAATATTAATTTTTTAAGAGGATTTTTTCGAACAATCTGGTGGTGTTTTGATGTTTGCAAACTTTCTTGATCAAGGGATTAGCTTTAGACCTAGCCTTTATACAAATTAAATCAATAAATTTTATAGAATATAAACTACTCATCCAGAAGACCAACAAGCTTCATTCAGAACAAGTACCGACACATCCCATTAAACAACGGTCAGCGAAGGGTACCAATTCCATCCCTGAGACAACTTGTTTTTTAATTGAAAAAATTGCGATTTGCACATAATAATATTATTGATCTATATATTTATTTAAAATTTCAAAATCATGCATACATATTGAAAACTTTTATAAATTGTGTATTAATTTTGAGAGTTTAATAATTCTATACTCACGTTCGCAAATGATTGTGAATTTTTAGTGTATATAAATTTCCAATAATCTAAATAAAAGCATATTGGTGAATATATTAAGATTTAAGTTTAATAAAATTTAAATGAAAAATCAACCATTTTAACTCCATTCGCTCAACATTTTTTTTTTTTTGCCAATAATCTGTTGCATCTGCTCTTACTAAATTACGAAATTTCTAAAACTTCCATTGGTTATTTCTAGGAAATTACTACAGTTTCATTATTTAAAGAGAAATGCAATAACCATTCCTTGCATGAATTTTTGCCTAATTTAATTTTATTCTTTTTATTTTAATCATCTACCCTACTATATCATTAGTGGCGAATTCAAGACCTTGGGAGTGAATGTGAAATTGGAGAGTTCATATTCTTATCTAAGAAGAGATAATTATGGTAAAATAAACTATATTTTTAACATATTTTCCAATATCTGGTATGAAGTAATTCTCCATGGATGGTGAGATTTCGGTTCCACGCTCGCACTCAGCATTTTCGTGCATATTTCGGTAGCAACTTTGACATTTGATGTGGTGGTGTTATTCTCCTCATTTTCTGTGGGATCATCTACCGGTTAGATAGGAAGGAAAAAAATAGGAATATTGGTAGTGTGTTTCCAGAATATATTGTTGGTAAATTTGTAAAAATGTGTAGAATGTTGTTAGCAAATTGGAAGAATTTCTCAGGAGTTTGAATGTAATATCCATTGAGATGATATAATATATATATATCCATAAAAAAGTCTTAGAAGTTTATATTAATTTACAAAATTTCAGTGAGGCTTATATTAAAAGTTTATATCTCATCATTCTTTAACTTCTTAAAAAAAATTTCTCGGTGTATATCTTTTTTCAGTCTTTCTTTTGGCCTGAGACCAGCACATGCTACCCATTTTTACACGAGGGAAGATACAAGAAACATTAAAAGGCCCTAAACGACAATGAAGTTCTAGACACCACGTCAGATTTGCATGTGGGTGAAATCTTAGGCCAAAGAGGCTGTCGTGTTCGTCGGATTCTAGACGGTTTGGCCGGCATACGAAGGTAAAGCATCGTCACCCTACAAACGTGGATGCTTGTGTGAAAACTCCTTTTTATTCGTATATAATCTCTTTTATTTTCAATATCTAGATAATTTATGAAAAATTTACTCTATTTATTGTGTTTAATATCACTTATATTATTATGAAATCTCTTTTAATTTTCTAATATCATTGCATATAGGCCCCATCTATAAACATGTAAAATTAACGTAATAAAATGATTTAATACTAAATATCAGCTTTTAAGTAGTATTTTTAATGTTTAAACCATCTAAAATATAATTATTACATGGATAAATAATTCTATAGAATATTACTACATTCCAATATATACGTAAATAGATTTAAGCGTTTTTCCTAATTTACATATGAATGTACCTATCTTTTAGCAAATGCGGTGAATGCACATATTAAATTTCAATGAAACTTGATCTCACAAGTAAACAAATGATGTTAAATATAATGAATTGATTGAATTTTCTATCAAGCGTCAAAATCTTAAAATTTGAAGAAATTATATAAAACTGCTTCTATGTAACTAGATTTCATAGAAGTGGGCTAAAAAAAAAAAGAATATAAATCATATCATCTCAAGTATCATGGCTGACCACACTTATCAAAGAGGTTTTTGTTTACATTAGAAATTTTTTAATTTAAAATTTTGCATGATTTATAATTATTTTATTTTTTAATTATTTCCTTACTTCTTCCTCTACCATTACCTTATTTTTTTAATTATTTCTATGCAACTATGTATATAAATATAACATATCCATTTTAATTCTATTATCTTTACTCCTTATTATTATCCATAATATATTATATCATTATTTTTAATTTAAAAAACTTTTATTTTTAAAATTTTTTATTAAAAATTTTATTACTTCTCAAACAATACCCCAAGTTTAACCGTTTGTTTTATGCTTCATAGCGATTGATCTGCCTACTGCTCCCCCACATCGCCGATTTTTTCTGTAGGTGCCAAAATTGCTCACGCGCGCGGAGTTAGCTCCTTGCCACCAATGGCGAATTTATTAGCTGGAAAAAGAAGGCGAAAAAGACCGACTTGACGTCACCACCGTTTTGCTTGTGCGACTGCGCGTGGGGCTATCGTGGTGATCCACGCAGAAGGTTCACTTGCAGGTGATCACAGTCGACCTGCATTGGACGGCTAGGATGAAGCGTTGGATGGACGGGCATGCAGTGGCAATGGCCATTTAAGCTTGCAATAAAAGCGATGGATTAATGGGCGTGTCCCTACCTTAAGTTATGCTGCCTGTTCTACAAAAATCGAAATCGTCTCAACGACCGAATTCATGTACATTTATTGGACGGTCTGCGTTTATTTTCGTGGGGAATTAAAAAAATTCTATAGATTACAGCTAGAGCTAGTGAAATAATAATGATTTATATATAGACTGCCCGGCTAGGATCGATTTTTTTACGGGCAAAATTTATCATGTAGCTTCGATATTTTATGAATTGTTCTTATGCTTATCAAATTTTATTCAAAATTTTTTTTTAGATCAGTTTATGTTTGAGGAAATGATAAAATTTTTAGATGAAAAGATTTTAATGTAAAAATTTTCGAATTAAAAAGAAATAATTTGATATGATACAAGTAACTACAATGAGTAAAAAGAGCAAACTTTAAGTAAATAGGAGTGCAACCCTTGTATATCAGAGCTCGAATTGATTTTCCAACTGGAATCTAGACCAAATATAAATCGTGCTTGATTTCAAGTTAAGCTAAGCTCGATCCCGATTTGGAGAAATTTTTTTACCATAATATATTATTTTATAAGCCATATAAAATCTCATTATATGCATTCGTTAAGTATATTAATTTAATTTGTTTATTAGTGTAGTATGTGTAAAACCGTTCGGATCACACAAATTTTTAACTATAATTGTATATGACATATATAATATATATTATATCTAATTTGTATCCATAAAGAATCTTGTCTCATTCCCCATATATATGATATTTATTTTTTATTACATATATGATATTTATTTTGTACTTCATATATAAGCATTATCATCTCTAAGTCTAATTATATAATATTATGTCAGATTTTTTGTCGTGTTGTAACTTAAGGACCTATGTTAGATATTGTAATTTGGTTATTTTAACTTGATACTAGTGGTTAGATGTTTATTCAACTTAGAATAAATTTCTTATATTATTATTTGACTTAAAATTAAGGTTGTTGGATAATTTTTATTATAATTAACATTATTAGATTTTTCTTATGATTGGATGTTAACGTTTATATATATATATGATCGTGATATTAATTCTAAATTGCATAATAGAAAAAATGTATCTCTTCATTCTCCAAAACAAGCTAATCTACTTGACGTAAAGAGAATATTTAAATGGAGTTTTCTTTTTTATACTCTTAAGCACACTTGATTTTCTTACTTTAAAATAGAAAATTATCATTTTAGAATTTTTAATGATGAATTTTGAAGTTAAATAAGTATAAGATAGATAACAAATGCATATTAATGGAAGAATTCGAACTCGAATTCCAATCCGAAACTCAACCTGAGCTCAAATTTTAAAAAATACGATTAGAGTTGAGGTTTTAGACATATAGTTAGGGTTAAGGTTGAAGCCAATTGAGCTTCATAGGCATGAGGTGCAACCCTAAAAGTAGATAGGTTAGTTGTATGACTAATTATGTAGAAATGATAGAAAAGTAAGGTAGTTGTGCACAAAAATGTGAAAATAATTTAGAAAATATAGTAATTATGAATAGTGAAAAATTTTAAATTGAAAAATTTTAGTTTGAAAAGTTTTGTGTTAAATGAACATTTGTTAAAATAAATGTCATCTACCTCATTAAAAAAAATGATTTTGCTCCTTTAGAATTTCTTAATTAAAATAATTTAACCGTAGTATAGCTCAATTGATGATGGTAAATATTAATTTATGACATCAACTTCAAGTGTTTTATTAGGATTCAATGGCTTTAATTAGATAAATTTTGGAAGGACAAAATTGACTTTTCAATGGAATAGATAATGATTGTTTTCGCAATATGAGCACGAAAGAAACGTAGAATAAAACATAATGGATATTCAAAAAATCGTAGAATAAGACACAATGGGTAGAAAAAAGCTTGTAAAACCTTGTAAGTATAAAAGCAATTATCCATAAAGAAGAATATTATTTTTTGATAATAAATTTTTTTATGGCTTATGAAAAAATCATATTACCTGCTTCAACTAGTTAGGTAACATGGAAAAAGAGTGCACCAAATATCATTCAAATAGTAAGTTATAGTCCTCCCGTAATTGATCATGGATCATAGATACATGCAGGTAGACTATCAAACCACACATTAACATAGTACATATGGTCCGCAGATAATCAGCTAACATCTGGGTATTAAGTCTTTATTGCATTTGCTTTCGCCAAAATGTAAAATGGACCCTAAATTAGTGCAATTTTCCTAATTGCAAAAATAGTCAGTCTTTTTTTATGAAAAAATAGTCACAGCTGGATGTTTGTAAGATGGGAAATATTTCATTGGTGCCCATATCATTAAAGATTTCAATAGGTCATTCTCATTTATTGGCCACTTCGTTAATAAATTAAAATTTAATCCACCTAACTTATTTCGAATCATTTATGTAATAAAGTTCCTTCGAAATCAAATGCGTTGGGATCATGTAAAAAATATAGATCAATGAAATAAAATAACCTCATTTATGTATTAGTTTCAAATGGTATATTCAAAAGCTAAATCGTCTAAAACACCAGTATTATGTTAACGTTTCATCAATTATTATTATATTAACACGCATTACGAATGGATATAAGAACTTTTATACATGATCATCCACATTAATAAGCAGGTCTAGCTCAAAATAAAATAAAATGAGAGGTGTAGCTGGTGTGAATATACCAATGAAAAAAGGTGGTTGCCACCCGCCCCGCGGCCTGATCTGGTTGTAGGACCTTGCGGCTAAAAAATTGGCAGGTCGGTTCCACGTGCGTTCGAAACAAAAGTCCACGCAGCTGTGGGTTGTATTAATTCTATTCCTGCGTAGGGTGTTTATAGGTTTTTCTTTATTGTAAATATATTTATAGAAAAATTTCTCAATTATATAGAGGTTAAATGTACTTAATTATAATATCAGATATCATAGTATATATATATACACCAATAAATAAATAAGCAGGTGTAGCTTTCCTAGGAATTTGACTCAAAACTTTTTTTTTAATGGAATTTGTATCAAATTATCTTCACTATCATGTTAAAACAAATTATGTTAAACAAAAAAATGGTAAGATTTTTGTTTAATCACTCCACCTAAAGGGAATTACACACTGAAATCTTCAATAGTGTCAATACCTATTAAAGTTTAAGAATGTAGCAAAATAAAATAAACATTGACGAGTATTTAGTAAACAAAACTTTTTATGTTTCAGCATGAAAGTCTATATTTTAGTAACTTTTTGATACTTGATGAGGGAGTGCTCACTTTTTTGAGAATTTTTTTACTCGTTTGTAGGATCCACTTAAATGGGTTCCTGTAATTTTTTTTCAAAACAATTTATCTTATAAATGAATTTTTTTTGTTTTAAAAAATTAGAAAATACATTGAGCCAAAAAAATCTTTAAAATATTGTATAGTCCTAACTAATTGGGATCCATAAATGTGCAAAAAAATTTCAAAAAAAAAAAACCATACGGGGACATGCAATTGACTGCACGGATGCAACACGTTGGGATCATCCCCCTTTAAAAGTTATATTTTACAAATATCTAACCCACAATATCTGTTTTTTTTAAAATTTTAGGAATACCCCGATTTGATGGATATTCAGATTCCGGCGATATAATCTAGACAGCGTTTAGTGATGTCATTTTTTTCATTTGATGTTTAATAAATAAAAGAACTATAGTTAATTGCAAACATGCAGTTAATCTTGATGGCTAACGAACAGATATTGCCAAAAATTAACTGTTTATTAAATCATTTAAGAACACTTATTTTATCAAATCTCTATCGCGTTGGGTTTATATTTATCAATATGTTATTCAACTCAATCGGTCATTGAAATTGAATACGACATAACTTGAGAAATAACACTAATATATCCTTAACTTTGTTTAGGCAGAGCACAAAAATAGTGTCAAACATAACAATTCCAGAGTTGGAGTGGTTGAACATTGACTTAGATGTTTTCCCAAAATCAATAATTTTTTAGAAAATTCTGGAATAAAAAAGTGACGGGAAATAAATGCGAAATGCTTAAAATAAGTAGATTTAAGGGAGATTTTTCCAAACGACCTGTAATTTCTTCAGATCTTGCAATATTGTAGCAAAAATATAATTATTTTTTAATGTTATAGATATAAGTGCAATCAAGCTCAAATATTATAGGGACAACCGTAATTATGCAAAGGAATAATCATGGGAATATGGCATATTGGGAACATTTTGTTGGGTCTATCTTCACAAGGTAGGCATATGGGAAATTTAAGACAAAAGTTTGTAGAGATTTAAGATTTTTATATTTATTTTTAAAAATATGTAGGCAAAAGCGTAGTTTTACTCAAAACAACCTTAATATTGTTATAAAAAAACCTTAATATTAGGTTTTATACTCTTAATTCTTTTCCTCACTTTTTTACTTAAATTCTAGATGTTTCATCTTATTCATTTTATTTAATTATTATTATTATCTATTGTTTCATTGCACAATTTTTATAGTCAATTTTCTTTTATTTATTTTTCAAATTGAAATAGTTTATTTTAAAATTAGAATAGTGGTAAAAAAGAATAAAGTCGTAGGACAGGATAAGAGTGCAAAATCAAAAATTAGTCTACCTTAATATAAAAATATTAGAAAGATCGAAAACTTTATATTTCATTATATCTTCTCCTGCAACATTTTTTTTTTAATATACAATGAGAAAGCTATAGGAGTGTTAGAAAGGGATTAAATGGAATGTGGATGAGATGAAAAAAATTAGATAAACAGATATTGTGGTGTACTAAAAAATTAAAAATTATATTGACGTTAAGAAAAGTAGTATTGTAAAAGAAAAAGTAAGGTAATTATGAATTAGAAAAAAATAAAAGATCCAAGTTTATACTTCCAAATGCACTTTAAAAAGTAGAAGAGTCGGAGAATATTATATGACTAAAATATGTACAAAATAGGACTTTGGTGGTGTGGAATTATGATTTTCTGATACTTATTTCGTACACAAGCGCATATGGTCCACAAATAATATAAATTAGAAGTGTAAAATCATTCCCTTAAAGACTAAGAATGGAAATATTTTTCAAATTACTAATTTTCACATCTAGTTATAGTTAGAAAATTGTAAGCAAGTGGGAGGAAAATTAAATAAACTACGAATCTATAAAAAAACTACTTGAAGGATGAAAAAAGATAGAACTTCAAGATGGTAAGACATTGGGTTATAATTTTCCTTATTACTTCATCGAAATTTTTTTGATAAATCCTTTAATTATTTAATTAGTTCAAATTTTCAATTTGGGCATTTAAGTATTTATATATTTATCAAATTATATATAAATCTAACCCTTTAATTCAATTTTCTATATATCTATGATAGTTAAATGAAAAAGCAGCTTTAAGATCCAATCCAATAAATCCATCAGTCTTCTACTCGATTTCAAGATCTTATGTTGATCAATCTTAGTTTAATTTTATTCTATCTTTGTCAAGCATTTTGAAATCTATCTAACAAATAACATCAATCTAATAGAAGTATTAAGAATAGATAGAACAAATAGTCTAAAATTAATCAAAACAAAACAATAACTGTATATAGAATAGCGGAATCATAATAAGTTCCATTTTAATTGTAAAATTAAAAATTAGCCACACACAGTATAGAAATCACACAATTATGCTCTATTCATCCCCCATATGTAAATACACTGCTCTATGCTACTCATATGCAATGTTGTCAGAATCGAACCGGTGATTGAACCGGTAAAGGAACTGGTCTAGTTCGAACCGGTTCGACCGGTTAATCAAACCGGTTCGAACCGGTGACGTCAGCATGACATATTTTTGATGTCATAAATATTAAAAATTTTAAAATTTTAAATAAATATATTGATAAAATTATATTTTTATAAATTCTAAATATATATGTTAGATTTTAATGACCACAATATAAGAACAAAACATGCAGGAAAAAATCATTTAACATGCATTTAAAATTTTTTTCTCAAATAGACAATTAAAATAATGTTCACAATATTAGCATAAAAACAATCAACAATTAAATGATTAATCATGCAATGAATTTTAGTATGTTTTGCAATAACAATAATTGATAATAAAAATTACATTAACTGGTAATAAAATTGAATCATTGATAATTTGATATTATAATTTATAAGAGACACATGCACAAAATCCACCAAAAAATTTTGATATTATAATTATTAATTATGCACAAAATTGTTGCTGCTCGGCGAGCCGGCGACGACGAGAGAGGAGACATGCGGCGAGACAGGCGCACTGAGGAGGAGGATGAGCGGGAGACGATGGCCGCCAAGGAGGAGACAGAAGCCGCAGGGACGGCGCGACGCACGCGACGAGAGGAGGAGATGCTGAGGCAGGCAGCCGCAATGAGGTGCCGTCGCCGACTGCTGAGCGCGTGCTGCCGCTGTGAGGTGAGGCGGCGACGGCGAGCCGACGATGGCGAGACGGCGACTGTGAGAGAGGAGACAGGCGCACCGAGGAGGAGGCTGGACAGCGCAGCGGGCGCGACGAGAGAGGAGGGATGGTGGGCGCGACGTGGAGCGGAGGAGCCGAGGAGGAGGAGAAGGGACGGCCGGCGCGACGAGGAGCGGAGAAGGACAACGGGAGACGCCGGCCGCGAAGGAGGAGACGGAAGTCGTTGTGAGGTGAGGCGACCGCTAAAGGACGAGCGTGAGACGGCTGAGAGCGTGCTGCTGCTGTGAGGTGAGGCGGCGACGGCAGCAAAGGAGATCGAGGTGGGCCGGCGAGGAACGGGAAACCAGACGCCGGGCGTCAGATCGGGGAAGACGCAGAGGGGTGCGGTGTACGGGTTAGGGTTTTCCGTTTTCGTTTTTTTTTTTAAATATTTATATTATTTAAGAGAAAACCGTGCGAACCGGGCGAATCCGGTCCGACGGTTCGCACGGTTTTTGCCTATCAAACCGAACCGTATATAATCAAACCGGTAACAGGACCGGTTCTCGGTCGGACCAGTCGAACCGGCTGGTCCGGTCCGGTTCTGATAACATTGCTCATATGTCAATTCGGTTCTTGGCCAACACTAACCTACAAATTTGAGGGTTGAATAATATGGTTTCAATTCCAAATTAGTCCCCACCAACACTCTTATGAATAAAAAAATAATAAGCATGACTTTTGCATATCATTCTTGTTGGTCACGATAAGTTAGCTTAATCCAAGAGGAGAGGGATAAATTAAGTTATTAAAATTCTTTGGTTTAATATTAGCCCCTTTTAAATCAATCTTCCTTAAATGAAACTTGCTAAATATGATAGAGCTAATGTAATACAGTGAGTGAATAAGATAAGAATACACAACAAGAGATACAAGATTTTATAATAGTTCGAGAAATTTCCTACTCCACTCATACAAGAACGCACCTTTTGTATCTTAAGTTCTACTAAAATATTACGATACAATCTAGAGTCCACACTCTCCTTTATGTTTTAGCTTTAGGAAAATTCTTATATAAACTACAAGCTGTTAGTGAGCACCACTCTAACAAAATTCAGGTTGTATTGAGTAGTTAAACTTAGTCTCCAATACCAAGCCAGCAATAAATACAAAATCAAATTTGTACAAGAAGATCTATGCTTTCAAAGTATGTGTAGTTAAGTTGAGGCACCACAAGTTCTTATTTGGTGAGAATATAATCTTTGAAGCTTTAACACTTAAACTTGGAAGGTTGGCAATGAGATCTTTTGTATAAATCTTTCTAATGCTTGAAAATGGAAAGTTGAAGGCTCATTCAATGCCTTTTCCTTGAAGGAAAAGTAGCCATTAGGTGGTAGATGGCATGTAATAAATACGCCAATGTTTGAAGTTTTTTTATTGTTATGATTGAAGTAGTTGCTGGAGTCAATTTAGGGTGCAACTTCATGCTCCAGTGGTTTTAGAACTTGGCTTGTCCACTTAAATAACTTCCAAGTTGTAAGTAAGTCGACTTGAAGTACGATTTCATCCAGGCCGCATTTGAAGTCAACTCAAAGTGCAACTTGAAACTCTAGTGCACTCCATGTTCTTGTGTCCTTTCTTGATTTTTCTTCAAATTGCATGTGAGGTTGAGTTGGGTTGTGATTTTAATTAAGTCATATATTGAGGTTAACTCGATGTGTGACTTTACATTCCAATGAAACTTGAGGACTTCTCTTTTATCTGATTTATCTGTAAATCATATGAGAGGTCAACTTGGATCACGACTTTACCAAAGTCACATGTTGAGGTCAAATCAAGGTGCAACTTTAAACTTCGATGAACTATGGAGACTTATCTGTTCTCTTAATCTTTCAAAAAGTCGCAAATGGGGTCGACCTGAAGTGCAACTTCACCCAAGTCACTGATTGGACTCGACATGAGGTGAGACTTTACATTCCAATGAGATTTAAAAACTTTGACTCCTCTTGTTTTCTTTCTCAAGTCATAGTTGAGGTCAACCTAAAGTGCGACTTCACCCAAGTCGCATGTTAAATTGACGAGTTGCGTATATGTCTAATTAAAATGCTCATTTTCATACAAGTATATGTGTCGATTAAGTAATATAGAGTGAGTTGAGTATCATTCGCATGAGGAATTTGTCTAAACTAATTATGTCAAATGCTACGATTTCCTTTGATGATTGGAGAGATTTGAAGCAATTGTAATTGAATGTACAAGGAAAATAAAAAAGAAATAAGATAAAGACTAACGGAGGGGCAGAATTGCAATAGGGATTTGTAGAGTTTGATGGATAAATGGGATGGTTTGGAATCCTCGACTCTAAACTATATTAAATTGGTTCATATTCACTAGATTGTGTAAGGATTTCCTAGTCCAAGTTCAATAATTTTTATATATGTCTTCCAACATACATGAATCTAACTACACAACACCCAATTGCTATATTCCCATGCAAGTGAATGTAATGAAATTGATCTACACGTAACTTGCTCATGACTACATAGGGTTTAACAGTATATTCCTATCTATTAAACATTCCCCTTTCACCAAGTGAGAAACCTATGGCTTACATGTGAACCTTGCCTAGATCCACTTTTTCCAAAGATGAATCTAGCAACCAAATCATCTTACAAAGTTGCTACGCTTGTAAAAAGCATTAAACAACACATTCAAGGGTAAATCCACACAGCACAAGTATACAACAATTAATATTCATATTTAAATCATCAAGAACTAAAATAACATAGTTTAGAAATCAAATCATCTCAACCTCCCATCTATTGAAGTTTAGCTCATGAACATGGATTTAAATCCCATTGAAACCAAGTTTAAATACATTCCCAGCAAAAGAGAAAAGGAGAATATGTAGAGAACAAGAAGGAGAAACAAAACTTGCTAGTTTCCACCCAACGAAGTTGAATATTCGATTCAAGTTGCTCTTGGCTTGAGAGTCCTTTCCTCTCTCTTCCCTTGGTTGCTCCTCACGAATCCTCTCCCTAAAAAATAAGACCCTAAGTGTGTATTTATACCCCCTAAAACCCAACACGAGATAAGTGCTAAAATGCACATGTGTGGGGTCGGCGCCAACTCTTTAGAAGCTTGCCGACTTGAGAGTTTCGGGAGAATTCTTCTAAGGCGGTGAAGTGGCACCTAGGCGTCAGAAGTTGACGCCGGGGTGCCAGTGGCCTTGCTTCCTTTATTAGCTCCATTCTTCATCCCATCGCACTCCACAGCGGTTAGTCACCTGTCTTTCCTGCAAAATCAACTAACACCCATAAATGTACTTAAAAATGATGAGATGTTAATACTACAACCCGAAATTCACGAAAATTGCTCCTATTTATACTAAAAATGCATAAAAACTACATGTTGTACCTAAAATGCAAAATGCAACCACATTCTCTTGGACTAACATTTAAAACTAGTCTGAAATGAACCGTGATAACTCGCATTTTCATGACTTATCATAAGTCGACTTAAGTTTGTGACTTCACTTCTGAACTTCTGATTCTTCTTCCAATGTATACTCAAGTTGCACTTTAGGATCAACTTTAGTCTCAACCTCACTGAAGTCAATGTTTAGGTCGAGTTGACTTGAAACTTCACCTAAATATGACTTGTATATATCTTGATACTATTCTTGAACATTTGATTTCTGAATTTTAACATGCATTTAATTAATACAAGACATGTTAGAAACTTATTTTATTTCAGTTGAATTGTTAATCATCAAAACCATCATTGAATTATAATTTACCACAATTGAGTTCGCAATTTTTCACTTTTTAATGATTGACAACCAATTGAAATGTATACCTTTCATGCACATAATGTGCAAATCAGGTATCAATTAATTGGTTTATGCATTATATTTATTATTCATATAACCGATTTAAGGCATAATTAGTACACACATTTCATTCGATATACATCTTTCATGAAGTCCAAAGCACAAAACACATCCATTAACAATTGAAACTAAAATATAATAAAATATCCATTTCATTGATGTGAAGACAAAATATACATCATTTCAAAATATGTATCGAGCATAATCTTCTCGCAACTGTCATAAGTTTCAAAATGCATATCAAGAATAACTACATTTAAAGATAAAAAATACAACAATCCATGGTACAAGATGTAAGAAGAGAATGGATTAATTGACTCCTAAGTATAAACTAACCCTTAAACCTAAAATTTTATCTTCCCTTTTTTGTTAGTTAGTTAAAAAGATAGGACTTCAGGGGAGTTGCAGTCATGGAGATTTTGACGAATTGAAATTGACTTAGGGCAACATGGGTAGGAGAGAGATTAAGAGTTAGATAATATGCATGCGAAAGAGAGGAAGTCCTAGACTATTGTGCAAATGAGTTAGATGATGGAATTGGATAATGTTGGACTCTTGAGGCAAAGTGTAAGAAAGATTTTTAAAATTTAGCTCCAACTTGTCTTATCTCTCATGCATGGTTATAAGTAAGCTATTTATGTTGTCTAGCTCTACTATGATATTATCATGCATGCTTTGAACTGAGGGGCCACTAGTAGATCAAAATACGTAGGGTGTAGATGCAGACTTGGCTCTTCCTACGACCTTCCCCTTGTTCTTTGCCTCCTTGCATTTCAATTTCTACTTACTTGATGGTTCTGACATGCTACCAATTGATCAAACCTAAATTGCTCAATGTTTCTGCTTCTCAATATCTCAAAGGGCTCACTAGTCAAATTTACTTGTGAATGCACTAGAAACTTTATGATCCATATTAATAAGGGAGTAAACTTCTTGGATTATCTTTCTTAATCTCAAGAGTTTGCAAAATCAATATAGGCAAAGAAATTTTCCTAAAATTTACTAAATTCTGAAGGATTTTTGTTTCTTGAGGGTTAACCGATCTCCATCCTCCTCTCTTGGGAAAAATACAGTGCCTAACAAGCAATTTTAGAACTCATAACTACAATGAAATATCCATGTAGTGTAAAGATTTCATTCCATCTGTATATTTATTACTTCGTGTTAGATCATTATAAAGAACAAATAATGAGAAATATTTAGGCATTGGTTCCTCCTCACATGGGATTCAAAGCATTAAGCCTACACATGCACATGCACGGTCATGAGTCACACTGAATCACATTTCTACTCCTTTTATAAATGCTATATGGTCATTATTACTCCAATAGTAGTAAAATTGAAGGATAAGATCTAGATATATATTATGCTCCTCTATATGCTAGTTGGTCCATTCTTGAAATTCAAGCATTCTTTGAATATCAAATTCATAATCTCTTAAAAATAAAAATTTGTATTTTGGGGAATGAAAATGTTCTTGGCATATAAGCTTTCATAGAATCTCCTACATTGAGTAGGATTTCTAAAACAGTTGACCAGTGTTTCCATAACCTTCTTCTTGAGAATGTTTTTCTACTTTTTCTTAATTACTATCTCCTCATCTTCTGCATTAGAACTCTCAAGTTCTTCTTCTTCATGATTAGACGGTGGGGTGGGTTTGTTGCCTTCTTCAAGATGAAAAAATGGCCAAATGATGGTTGAGATGAGATGCCTTCTAATCGTGGCCTTTTAGCAAGTATTTGTTACTTCCTTAGAGTTGTAGAATAGCTTGAGACGACATCACAGAAGAGGAGGCTGCTCTTCTCTTCAAAAGTTTGCTTACAACATGTTCTAAGGCTATGATTGATGCAATAGATGAAATGCAACTTCAAAATGAAGGTAATTGGAGCTAGGAAGTAGTCAAAGAAATTTGGGAGAGAAAACATTCTCTAAAGAAGATTTTTGTATGAAAGAGAATAAAGGATGAGTTGAAACAGCGTGCGTTCGGTGTTGCTTTAGTTATATACCTCCCATTTCAAGTGTTTTCATACTCAGAATATTGATTAAATGATGTTTTTAAGAGATTAAATGCCAGAATTAGTTCAGTTAAGTATAAGTTTTCATATTCATATTTTTCAATTAGGTAAAGCAGGTGCAGATTCAATGCGAAGAATCAGAGATTTGGAAGTTGAGAAGAAAAAACACATTCAATAAAGAGAATTTAAAGCATAAAATATAGAAAAAAACAAAGATTAGAAGGGGTTAAAATGTGTTGAAGAAGTTTTGACATGATTTGAAGTGTACCCGGCCAGAAAATTAGCAACATAATGGAGTAACAATTCAATTTCCAAGGAGGAACATAGTTCAAACTATGTTTTTCTTGGAGGAAACACAAGTCCCACTCAAAATCAACTAATGTGTGTTAGTTTTGTGATTTTTTTGGAAAAAACTATTTGAACGCTTATTAAATATGATTCGAGGAACTTTTGGATCATCTTTTGAGCAAGTTTAGAGACTTGGATTTGGAGAAAGAGAGAAACTAAGAATAAAAGAAGAAAAAGTGAGTTCAAAAGAGACAGTTAAGATATCATTGAAAAATCAAAACAATAATCTTTTAGTTCTTTTTTCTTTCGATTCAATTGTCTTAGATTTGATGGATTCTTTCAATGATATTGTTTTGTTGTTTGGATTAATCAAAACAATATCTGGGTAAATCTCTATTCTAGGATTTAAGAATGTAACATGTGAACCTATGCTTAGATGACTAGATTTTGCTTGTTTATTACGAATAGCTTGTACTAATTTAATATCTTATGATTTTAATAGTTTTCTTAGTGTATGGCCCACACTCTTGCATGATTTTATATATTAGGTAAAAGAATTAAAAGGTGAACATTTAATTTACGATAATCAAGACATTAAATCTAGGAGTCTGGACCATAAAAATGGGTGTGACACTTTTGAAAAACTCTATGAACTACAAAGAACTTAATGCACTCTAATTAATATGATCCCATGAGAATGTGTGGTTATGAAAGTTGGGGTACATCTTTCATGCCTTGGAAGAAGATGTAAGATTAACCTAAAATTTGTCCTCCTTTAATATAAATTAGTATTAAACAAATGATTCAATTATCCATTGTATAAAGTCACATGTGAAATACTAGATACTAGATCTCTCATATTCTTAACTCTAAATCTCTCTTAAGTGTTCAGATTTACTTAGAACTTTGTTTCTATTTACTTACCTTAATTCAGTCACCAATTTGATTAGTTTCAAAGTAGCTACATTATCAAAGTCTTGTGTTTTCTGAATTTTTCATGGGATCGATATTTGTATATATGCCTTACAAACAATGTCATCAGAGAATTTGATGCAAACAAAAGACTTTTGATGGTTTTGTCATTTTCAAATTTCTCTTTTTCTTTTATTATCACTTTGAATTTACTCTTAATTCATAAACTTAATGCTTAGTTTATTCATAGTGTATGCACCCATCTATTCGAAGTTTCCCCAAACAAGTTGTAGACAAATTATTTGTAGTAGATCCTACAATTTTTATAAGAGCAAGAATCAATGGCAGATAAAGGAAATTAACAATAATAATAACATGAGTAGTAGCAAGAACACATTGAAGGTTAATCAGAGAATAATGACCTACTAAGGAGGATGAGCTCGAGTGATCAAAATTATTCAAGCCCTTAGGGTTTTCGATCCTATATTGTTGAACCTGAGATCGGAGTAAGGAATTTTAAGCTTAAACCAAGATTCATCCAGATGATTCAATAAGTTGACTTTACAAGATTTCCTTTAGAGAATCTAAATGTTCACACCACACAACTTTGTAATACCATCTAAGTGTAAGGTATTTCAAAAGAGGTAATTCGTTTCTAACTTTTGCCATTTTCTCTATGCAATGAAGTAAATGAATGATTTATTTCTTATTCTTTCATTGCATGAGATAAGTTATCCACCGCTTTTCTAAAAAAAATATTTTTCACCATCCAAGATTATGAGGATCAAAATGAAATCAACATGTTTATTTGAAAAGATGATGAATCTCTCTGTGAAACTTAGGAGAGAATAAAGGATCTACAACGTTATTGTCCTCATCACTATCCTTGTGAATCTATAAAAGTCATCAATAATTACAAACACATAATGCTTTCCTTTAAGACTCGAAATGTCGAATAGTCTTTAAAGATCCATGTATAATGACTAAGTGTTTTAGAGGTAAAGACTTCATTTTTGGGTGAGAAAGTAATTTTTTATTACTTAGATACTTGACATGGTTTGCAAAGTTTATCTTTGTCATATTTAAACTTAGGTAACCCTTCAATCAAGCTCTTTCTTCATAATATCTTTATGTTTGATATATTGATATCTTATGCTCTTGTGCCATACTCATGAATCATGGTCATTTAATTTATCTAAAAAAAATTTTGTTTAATTTATCTAAAAGAATCAAATGAAATATTTCTCTGTCTTTTACAACTAAATAACATATGTTCTCTATTTAACACATTGCACATTGATAATTTAAATACAACTCTACATCCTTTGTCATATAGTTGACTAAAACTTAACAAGTTATGTTTGAGACTTTCTACAAATAATATACCTCTTATACATGCATTTGCTAAACTAAGAACACTTTTCTTACAATAAATTTTACCTTTCTCATTACTACTAAACACACTTGTATTTCATTGTACGATTTTAATATATTAAAGATTATTTTTCTTCCAATTATATGTCTTGAGCATCCACTATCCATGAACTATGTGTTATTTGATTTTGCTTGATGTCGTACTTAATTCAAAATTTCACTCATCTTCTTGGTACCCATCTTTCGATTCCAATTATGCTAGTATATGAACCCAATGTAATCCTATCATGCCTAATGCTACATATGCGATACTTTTAGACATCCATATAAGTTTTACATTTTTCCTTGCAATTTCATCATTTTACATGATAAAATTTGTATCTAAATTTATTACAAAGATTGTGTGCACTATGAATTCTTTATGGAGCACTCCAAATGTTCAATGTTCGCCAAGTAGGCTTTCTTATCCACCATGTTTTCATTGCAGTTTTATAATGATGATTTTCAACTACTTTTATGTTTTACTTTGAGATTTGATCCAATTTGGCCCCTTCAATATGTTGAACATCTAAGTCTCTTTTGTCGATTTGAGTTATCATTTTAAGAAAATTTAGACTCTTTCTTCCAAATTTGAAAATCTTGCTAATAATTTATTTAGTAGTTGGTTCTCTTTTTCAGTTTTCTACTTCTCTTATTAATCCCTTAACTTCTTCTACTAGAAATTTTATTCTTTTAGCCAACTTTCCATTTACAACAATTATAACATCACATTATTTCTTTTTTCTACATATTAGATGCCAAGACCTTTAATTTTAATACATAAGTTTCATATGCTTGTTGTAACTCATCCAACATTATGCATTTAACACATTATTTTAATGATGAACAAATTAAGTAAGAAAAAGAAAGAAAAGTACTAAAGGATACCTTTTATCACTTATTTTAGTTGTATTTTTTCTTCTTATTTTGCTATGAGACATACACGAAAATTGTACTTTTGAATTTGTGTCATGCAACATATCTTTACATAATTTGTTGTGTCCTTTCCTTCACTTAATGAGCTATCAAGGATGAAGAATTCTTCATTCACATACATTCTTTTAGCTCTTTGTTTAGAAGGACTTTTAGGATTGCTTCTTTCTATCTCTTATTTCTCCTCTGACTTGTATTCATCGGGTGTAGGGTATTAGACTTGCATATGATCCGTTCCTTCATACTTGATGTGCTTTGTAGGTTCTCTTTTTTCTTCTTTTTTTGTTCTTCTCACTTTCTCAATAGGCTTTAAAGGAGCCCATATTTTCCCTTTTCTCACAATTTTTTAAAATTTTCTTATAATAAGAGTTAGCTCTTCATCAACAAGTTGAGAGCTCATTGAAGAGCCTTAAAGCATTGATTTGTTGCTCTGAGGGTCATCATTTTCTTCCCTTTGCTATGCTCTTCATCCTTCTTTTTAGTTGGCTCATAAAACATGAGTAAGTTAATCAAATCTTTCAACTTGAGTGAGTTGAGATCTTTTTCTTCTTGAGTAGCCATGATTTTGGGAGTCTACTACTTAGGTAAAGCTCTTAATATTTTCATAAACTAATAAGATTTAGAAATAGGTTGGCTTATACCTTTTAAAGCATTAGCTATCTTTTAAAATCTAGCAAATATTTTAGAGATATTTTCACACTCAATCAAACAAAAGCTTTCTAGTTCACCAATAACAATATTCCTCCTAAATCCATGCACTTGAAAAGTTCCCTTATATATAAATGTTAGGGTGTTCTAAATTTCTAAATTTCTTAACCCACTATGTAAGATAAGACTCTATCATATTTAGTGACTACAAATACATAAAGTAATAGGTTCATTGCTTTAACAATGCTCTTGATGGTTTTTACTTCATCTTTGGTCCATTTGGATACTTTGTCACTCTTAAGCATGGTGACACTATCTTGTATGGCTATCCAAGTTCATATCGGTAGTCACAATTAGTTGTTTTATTCTTAACTTTCACTATAAAAAATTTTTCCATTAAAAAGGTAAATGATTATCCCTTAACAAAGGTGAGGGTGGAAGTTGATTGGAAAACCATATATATGAACTATCAAGGAGATCATTTCAAGGACAATTTGAAACTTACTTTGATACCACTTGTCGATTTTGTTAAGTTGGCTTAACCCAAAAGGAAAGAGGTGCATTGGGTTGCTAAAATTTCTTTGATTTAATGTCAAGCCCTTTTAAATCAATTTCCCTTGAATAACACTTGTTAAATATGAGAGAATTAATGTAATGCAGTGAGTGAATAAGATAAGAATAATGTTTTATAATGGTTTGGGCAACTTTCCTATTTTACTCTTAAAAGTACACAACATTTGTGTCATAAATTCCACTATAGTGTTGCAATATAACTTAGAGCCTATGTTTTCTTCTACATTATAGTTTTATAAAGCTTCTTACATAAACTATAAGTTGTTGGTGAGCACCGCTCTAACCAAATTGAGCTTGTACCAACACTTAACCTTAGTCTTCAATACTAAGCCAACAACAAAATAAAATCAAATTCATATAAGAAGATCTACACTTTACAAAGTATGTTTAGTCATGTTGAGGCACAACAAGCTTTTGTTTGGTGAGAGGAGTTTAATTTTTGCAACTTCAACACTTGAACTGAGCTAAGCAATAGGATCTTTTGTATAGGCTTTATAATGCTTGAAGATGGGAAGGTGAAGGCTCATTCAATATCTCAGCTAACTCTCATCACTATTTAAGTCGTGATATTTAAAGCCCTGAGAGAAAATAGTCATTTATTGGTAGGTGGCACACAATAAACATACCATCATTCAAATTTTTCTGACTATTATGAGTGAAATCATGGTTGCAGTCGACTTGAGATGTGATTTCACCCTAAAGTAACATGCTGGTTCAACTTGGGTTGCAACTTTATGCTCCAATAGTTTCAAAACTTGACTTATCTACTTGAATAACCTCTAAGTCACAAGTGTCTCCACTGGGGGTGCAACTTCACCTAGTTACACTTGAAATCGATTTGAAGTGTGACTTTAGACTCCAGTGTACTCCATGTTCTTATTTCCTCCCTTGATTTTTCTCCAAGTTGCACGTAAGGTTAACTTAGATTACAACTTCACCTAAGTCGATTATTGAGGTCGACTCGGAGTGCGACTTTGTATTCTAGTGAAACTTGAAGACTTTTTCCTCCTTTGATTTATCTCCAAGTTGTATATGAGGCCAACTTAAGTTGAGATTTTACCCAAGTCACATGTTAAGGTCAACTCAGAGTACAACTTTTACTTTAGTAAACTTCAGAGAATTATCTCTTTTCTTGATCCTTCATAAAGTCACAAACAATGTCAACTTGGGATGCGACTTCACCGAAGCTGCAGATTGAAGTTGACTTGGAGTGTGACTTTATATTTCAATGAAATAAAAAAACCTTGACTCCTCTTGTTTTCTTTCTCAAGTCAAAATTGAGGTCGACCTTAAGTGTAACTTCACCCAATTGCATGGTGAGTCCACTCGAGTTTGCAATTTCGCTTCTGAATTTTAGATTCTTCTTTCAATTTGTATCCAAGTTGTACTTTGAGGTTAACTTCAATACAACATCATTCAAGTTGATGTTGAAGTCAACTTGAGTTATGATTTCACATAAATATCACTTGTATGTATCTTGATACTATTCTCAAACCTTTGATTTTTGAATTTTAATATACATTCACTTAACATAAGACATGTTAAAAGCTTCATTTCATTTCAATTAAGTCATTAATCATCAAAATCATCAATGTTTATAAATCATTATGATTAAGTTCACAATTCTTAATGGTGTTTAATAACTTAACATTGAGAGGGGAAAGGCAATCCAATGTGGATAATGTTGGTTATCCGTAAATATTTATATATACATGACCTTGCTTCATCTATAAATGTCCAATCTCTTGGAGTTAGTGAGGTGAATTTGCAGATTTGTAATGGAGAAATTATGGTAAATCCACATGAAATCAGAGGTAGCAAAAAGGGGCATGCTACATGTGTTTCAAGTTTTCTTATTTGCAAATCTAACTGCCTAGATTAATTTCCTTCTCACATGTGCATTGTATATTATATAGCACATATATTTATATGTAGGGGCTCGCTTCTATGTAACCAAGTTACATAAAAGAGGTTCCATGTGACTGCTCGAATTTGAAGATCTTTATGTTTGATAGAAAATTCAATTTATTCATTGCATTTAACATCATTTGTTTAGTTATGAGAAAAAGTTTCATCCAAATCCAACATGTACTTAGGCCACATTTGCTTAACAATATGTACATTTATGTTTAAATTAATGAAAATGCTTATATCCATTCACATATGTATTGAAATGTAGTAATACTTTTTATAATCATTCATCTATGAAGTAATGATATTTTAGATAGTTTAGATGTTGAAAATACAACTTAAAATTTGATATTTAGCATTAAATTATTTTTTATGTTAATTTTGTATGTTCATAGATGAGGCTCATGTACAATGATATTAGACAAATGAAAGAGTTTCTATAATAATATAAGTAATGTTAAACATAATAGATGAAGTGGATTTTTCATCAACTATCTAGATATTAAAAATAGGAGTTATGTAGAAAGTGGGTTTCGTAGAAGCATCCCTGATATAAATATATATATATATATAGAGAGAGAGAGAGTTATATTCAAGAGCAGCACCGCTGCACCGTAATTACGGTGCAGTGGCGTTCAAATGGGCCCCACATGATGATCAAAGTATAATTTACTCCACCTATTGTATACAGAATAATATATTTTATTACCATATCAATTTTAATCCCAATCAGATATGTGTATGGACCCCATCTAAAAATAGTACAAATTCAATGTAATAAAATAGTTTGATATAAATAATAACTTTAAAGTGATTTTTTCAACATGTAAACCCTTTGCTATAAAATTTATATATGGATAAATGATTATATAAAGTTTCATTGCATTCTAATATGTGTGGGGTCTAATTTTGGGCAAATGTACCGATATTCCAGTGTAGTTGCGCTGTACCAAAACAACCTTATATATATATATATAGTATAGCTTCTATACATCCGGATGTACCAATTCACCTCATTAATTCTGTCTAGTTTAGACTCTATTTTGATGATTTTGTTAAATCCAATCTATCCATTGTATTTAGCACTATTTATTTTAGGGTTAATTTTAAATATACCCACAACCTTTGCTCCTAATTTCAAATATACCCACTAAGTATGAAATCTTTCGAATATGTCCACTGAGTAAACTCGAAATATAACATATACCCATTCTGTAACAATCCATGTTAACTCTGTCACTGGGACGTAGAAATAACGAAAGTACTCATTTCTTATCTTCTATGAAGTAGTCACTGCTGGTCTTCTTGCCAAACTGAAGCAGCACCGATGTTAATGCTAAGATGGAGATATCTTGCTTAGCTAACGAGGCACCGGCGCTAAGATGGGGATAGCTTCATCTTTAACTTTGCCACCGTAATAGCACAAGGTGATGACGATGTGCCAGACGAGAAGGTGCTTGTCAAAGTCAGTGTCTATTGTATCTCAAAACAACTCCAAATGGCCCCGCTGCTTCAGCACCCAACTGCATCAAAAGGCAAAGATGACCTGAGCGGCCTTGAGATTGATCAGCATGTGCTTTTCTTCTTCAACTGCTGGAAGATGAACTTCTTCATTTCAATAGCGATGAGCATGGTGTCCTCCGTCATGCCCATTATCACCTAGTTCAAGGCCTTCTATAGGCCGAGCGCCTACGACATCTTCCCATAGTATATGAGACGATCCATGATCTGGCTCAGGTGGGATTGGTGGGGTGAGAGGCAAAAGTAGATGAGGCTATACTGGGTAGTGGGGTGGCGGGAACTTGATGATCCAAGAAGCAACTGGTTCGCTATGGGTGCAAAATGGGCAAGATCGACAAGGGTCCTATTAGAGGTGGCAAGCATGAAGAAAGCAAGGGCGTTGAGGGTGATGGTGCCTCTAAGGAGCATGTAGAAGATAGCGAAGTCTAGAGGTTGTGCTCATGCTTGCAGGCAAAGAAGAAGACACCAATGCACCTCTCAACTTCCTCCTTCGACCCCAACATCTTCGTTGCTGTTGTAGAGAGCTTCGACCACACCCTAATCTTGAATACTTCCACCATGAACTTAGCATTCGTCACTTGATCGCCCCACTATGGGAAGGTGGTGATCGGCATGCTGTGGCTCAGGCTCTCCAAGCTGGAATTCCACTCTTAATGCATCAAGAAGAAGGCGATGGAGAGATGAGAGAGAACTTGGATTGTAACACCACTGCACCAGCTTCCCTAGCCCTTCCTTCTCTTCCAACCAGCCCTCTGGAAGCCCCATTCATTGCGTTCACCACCAACTTCACCACCCACAAAAATTGGCTCCCACTCTTCTAGAGCTCGGGAGCCATTTTTTTCCATCTGCTCCCATTCTAGAGCCACCATGCTGTCAAAAGAGATGTACACAACAAAAGACAATGGATGGAAGTCTAGCTACTCCACATAGTCCTCAACCTCTCATAAGTCACCCCAAATCTTGCTGATCTTACCTTCCATAAGTTTCCCCAAAGGTAGAGGTGATGTAGTAGGAGTAGAGGAGGCAGTGCAGGTAGGCCATCTTCTTTGTGGATGAAGACACCCTTAAATGAACTCCAGCTCGAACTCGATGACACAAAAGTCATCCTTGGTGCCCAATAGAGAGATTCATGCAAACCTATAAGTAATGGGTTTAGTCTTCTACCCCAGTTGAAAACTCAAGCTCAGTACCTGTAGACCTTTCTTCTCTATGTCTTTCATGCCTCAATGCAAGTGAATCCGATCCATCGACATCTCTATAAGTTGAATCCCTCAAACCGAGAATGGAAGCTTCAGCATCTCGTCCCTTCTTTATATCATAAAGCATAAGCTCATCTTTTTTTCATCTTCGCTACAATTGTTCACGAATCCCTTTCCAGGGTGAAGGAGGAATTTGTTGGGACTTCTTTCCTTGGCACGAACGGGAGAAGAATCAAAGGAATATGGGTCTCAGGGCATATCAATGAGTTAGGAGTTCCATAAACCTTCCTCTAGGAATAGAGAGAACACAAGCATCACTTGAGCCATGGTAGTAGCAAAGAGAGGTTGAGATTTCTAAGAGAGAGCAAAAGAGTAGAGAAACAGCAAAGAGATCCTAGATAGGTAAAAAAGAAAAGGTTAGTATCGAGCATTAAGTAGGCCCTTGAATGTGGAGAGCTACTTGGAGGCCTTTTTAGATGCTCCCAGCTTTGTCGGGGGCTCATGCACAAGTCTCTTTTCGCTCCTGCGGTTCTAAGGCGATATTGGTGAGGGTGAGGATTCCAACATCCTGCTTTGACTGTTATTCCTCCATGAGCTTGGCATAGTTAGGGCCAAGGTCTGACACATCCAACATCAAGTCCCAGAAGCCATCCTCATTGCCTTAGCTGTTGGTGAGGAGGCCCAAGACATAGTCAACAACCTAACGAGCAGCATGAAAAATCGATTTTTAAATTGAAAAAGAACTCCAAAGGGTAATTTGGTAATTTTAAATTATTTATTCTGCCAAACTGGCGCTGTATTCCACATCTTTCATCAACTGTTAGTTTTTTAGTATAATTGATATTTTAGATGTAGAAGTGGGTATATTTGAAAGATTTCATACTTAGTGGTATATTTGAAATTATGGGCAAAGGTTGTGGGTATATTTAATATTAACCCTTTATTTTATTTAGATACCAAAAATCATATCAATTGGACATATGTGTATGTTACATCTTCTAAAAATGTATAAAATTATATACAAATTTAAAAAATCACTTGAATCCATATACCAAAGTTTTAGAATATTATAAAATTTTATAGAATCATTAATCTAAGTAGGATGAATATTGTAAATGTCTTAGATATTAATTTGAGATCTCATGAGTCCTTATAATAAACAAATCATTTTAATGGCTTTAAAATCACTCTTAAGTGATTGTTAATGTTGAGAATGATGCAAGTTATGGATTGAGATAATTTTTTGTATCTAAATAAAATAAATAGTGCTAAATACAATAGATGGATTAGATTTAATAAAATCTTCAAATAGAACCTAAACTAAATTGGAGTACCAAAATGAATTGGTACATCGAGATGTACAAAAGTCGGACTCATGTGTGTGTGTGTGTATGTATATATATATACACGCTCATGTATATATATGCACCTAGTCACCTATCCAAGTGAGTACACATATGCATTGATTCTAGATACACGATATGCTTTACCCTTCCCTATCTTCTTTAGGAGGGTGGATAATTTTTTCAACTATATTTGCATCTGTGGGTAATTTTTCTTATCCTAATATATCCAAATTATGGTTAAGTCAATGAGTACCTCACCCAACTTGCACTGTATCCATAACTAGCGTATTTTCTAATCATTCTCCACATATTCCTATATAGTTATAATACTTTCAATCATTTCTCCCTAGTTATTCACACAACTATTCTATTTTCCAACTTTATTCTATTTTCTCCTCATCATCAACCCTATCATATCATATTACTTCTTTCATTTAAAAAATATTTATACATAAAAACTTTTCATTCAAAATGTTTTAAAATTTTATCAAACACCAAGCACACCTTAATATTTTATATTTTATCGTATTTGCATAAAAGACATTAAAATATGAGTGTTCTTATGAAAAATTATATCTTAAGATAATAAAGAACACTTTATCCATAAAAATTCATAAATCAATCTAAGTTTCAGATGCAAAATATATAAATTATATATAATTGTTAACACGCCAAATACTCCCCATTTTTCTTATCTTCAAATAAATGAAAATTTCAGCACATATCAAGACTCAAATTTAGGAAGTCTAAGTGAAAATTAATAGGTAATGCAATATCAAGATTTCATTAGTATTGAAATTTTGTGACTAATAATTTGTCCAATATCAAAAATAGAAAGTCCAATGTAAACTTCAATTAGCAAAAATCATTTACTTATTTGACATACACTTATCAAACAACCACACATATTCTTTCTTATCCAATTCAACTTACAAACACTTCAATACTCTTTGTTATCGTAGATTAAGGAAACTAAATATACAACAAAAGGTGTTCTTTAATCTCTTCTAATGTTAAGTGCAAGTCTCCTCTATCTATCTTCATAAATGTAGTGAACACAATTCAAAGATTATAGATTGTAATGAGGTTCTAGATATTGAATAATTCAAAGAAAAGGTATTACATAATCAAAAGCTTTGGAAAAATTCATTATAAGAGAGATTTAAACATCTTGAATAATTTAGAGGAAGTAGTTCACATGAATTTCTTTATGTTTTTTGTTTTCAAGTCCTCCTCCACATAGTCAAATTGACTATTTATAACACTAGATCTTTTGGGTTGTTTTCAAATTAGAAGAGTTGAATCTAAAGAGTTATTTAACCATTCAGTGAAAGTTTCAAAATTGGGAGCCAACCCATGGGAAGCACTTCCCATGACAAAAAAATGATGCAAGGGTATTGTAATAAATTTACTGTATGAGTACATTTACTAAAATATATGAGTATGTTTGGTTTTTTAATAAAATTTAAATTTATATGTACACAAAATCTAAATCTATTCCATTCATTCAGTAGATCAGCTGCTAAACATGTGTAAATAAAATTTTTCATTATTTGATATTTTTAAAAATATGTGTAGAAAATATTATTTTTAATAAGATTTCATTATAATTGATAAAAATAAAAAAAATCTACATAAGAAATTATATTATATTATTTAAAGTTCATATAAAGAAGGTACTCTTTACAATTACAATGTCAATATTTGTTTCTAACTTTTTGAAAATTTAATATTATTTTTTATTTTTCGAATCTAACTAGATCTGACAACATCCAACCCAATTTAACCAGATCTAATTTTTGATATTAATAAGTTAATCCCAATTTAATACTTATAATCTGAACCTAGACTTCTTATAAGGTCATTTATATCTTAATTATAACAATTAAAACATAGATAATACGATTTAATAAAATAATAAAAATCTAGCGGCATCTAACGACATTTAACCCAATCTAACCCAATCTAATTTTTGATATTAATGAGTTAATTCTAATTTAATACCTGTAATAAGATCTTAGGCCCCTTATACATTATTTATACCTTAATTACATAAATTAAAATTCAGATAATACAATTAATGAAATAATCAAAATTTAACGGCATCTGACAAGATCTAATCCGATCTAACTGGGTCTAACCAAATCTAACTGAATCTAATAGCATCTAACTAGATCTAACCCGATCTAACTGGATTTAACTTTTAATACTAATGAGTTAATCTTAATTTGACACTTGTAATATGATCTTAGACCCCTTATAAGATTATTTATATCTTAATTATAGAAATTAAAATTCAGATAATACGACTGAATGAAATAATCAAAATCTAACCGCATCTAATGAGATCTACTTGAATCTAACCTGATTTAACTAGATCTAACTGGATCTAACTGGATCTAACAACATCTAACTTGATCTAACCTTATCTAACTCGATCTAATTTTTAATATTAATGAGTTAATCATAATTTAACACTTATAATAAGATCCTAGACCCCTTATAAGGTCATTTATACTTTAATTACAGAAATTAAAACTCAAATAATAAAATTTAAATGAAGTAATCAAAATCTAACAGCATCTAACTGGATCTAACTCGATCTAACTGAATCTAACAGCATCTAACTGGATCTAACCCGATCTAACCCAACCCAATTTTTGATATTAATGAGTTAATCCTAATTTAATACCTGTAATATGATCCTAGTCCTCTTATAAGATTGTTTATAGCTTAATTACAAAAATTAAAACTCAGATGAGATGATTAATTAAAATAATCAAAATCTAACGGCATCTAAAGGGATCTAACCTAATCTAAACCGATCTAACTGGATCAACTGGATCTAACTAGATCTAACTGGATCTAACAACATCCAACTGGATCTAACATGATCTAACCCAATCTAACCTGATCTACTTTTTATATTAATGAGTTAATCATAATTTAACACCTGTAATATGATCCTAGGCATCTGATAAGGTCATTTATACCTTAATTACATAAATTAAAATTCATATACTACGATTTAATGAAATTCATCTAAATTTAACGGGATCTAACATGATCTAACTTGATCTAATAGCATCTAACTGGATCTAACCTGATCTAACTTGATCTAAAGGGATCTAATTTATATTAATGAGTTAACCCTAGTTTAACACTTATAATATGATCCTACGAATCTTATAAGGTTATTTATATCTTAATTACATAAATTAAGACTCAGATAATACGATTTAATGAAATCCATCTAAATCTGACGGGATCTAACCCGATCTAACTAAATCTAACAGCATCTAACTGGATCTAACTCAATCTAACCAGATCTAATTTTTTATATTAATGAGTTAATCCTAATTTAACACCTGTAATATGATCCTAAGCACCTTATAAGGCCATTTATACCTTAATTACAGAAATTAAAGCTTAGATAATATGATTTAATAAAATTCATCTAAGTCTAATGGGATCTAACCCGATCTAACTATATCTAAATCGATCTAACGAAATCTAATAGCATCTAACTGGATCTAACCTGACCTAACCTGATCTAACCAGATCTAATTTTTTATTTTAGTGAGTTAATTCTAATTTAACACTTGCAATATGATCTTAAGCCCCTTATAATGTCATTTTTAAAAATCAATGGTATTTTTAGTAATTTAAAATTACTAAAATGCCACTAATGTTAAAAATCTGAAAAAATATTTAAAAATCTTCCAAAATGGTAAAAATTAATACACACGTTAAATACACTTAGATAAAAAGTTGTGTAAAACACTTTTCAAAAAACTTAATAAAATAGGTTTATGTGCAATGCACCCATGTGTATAGGATTGCATTCCGATTATTACATGACAGTAAATTTTTAGCTTTAAATTGTAATTAAGTATTATAATTAAATAATAAATTTTAAACATATCAACTTTTGAATTTTATTTTAAATGTTATTTTAAAAGTAAAATAAATGTAGATATTAATTTAAATTAACTTAAAATCAAATTAATTAAAAAGAATATATATAAAACAAATCATTTTTCATGCGAAATTAATAAAGGGGTGGTACTTAATATTTTAAATCAAATATGTAGGTGCTATATGTACATGATATCAAATACCCTTAAAGCACTTGTGAATATAGGTGATGCTTAATATTTTAAGTCACATATGCAAGTGTTATATGCATATGATATCAAATACACCATTAAAGCACTTGCGAAATATATGAAACTTTTGAATATTTGAACTTATTGTAAATAATTATTTTAACTTTAGTTTAAATTTTTAATTTATAACATAATTTTAATTTAATATATGGTACATATTATGAAATTTCTCAAATAAAATTTTACAATTTATTCTTTAAAATTAAGTTATTATATAAGTATTTAAAATATAAATATTGTGTCTTTGAAAATATACTTTCATATAAAAAATACTTCTGAAAACATCTTTTAAGTGAGGTCTACTAAAGTATTAAAAAATTTTAAAGCATATATATAGAGATGGATTGCAGTGATGATTATATTGTCAAATGAAATCAATGTTCTCTTTTAAATTATGGCATAAGTGCGCTTGTAAATTAAAAAAAGCATACTTTGATCAAATAGATTTTTTAAATAAATGTATTGAAAAGACAATGTAGATTAATTTAATTGAAGCACATTTAAATAAAGATTGAATATTAAATTATTAAAATTAAATTTTATAAAATATTTTATTTAAATAATTTGAGGAATTATTATTGTTTCATTAAAATGATTTGGTCAAAATTGCAAATCCCTTGAATGTACCGTACTGCAAAAAGGGATGTGTTGGTCTCGAGTTTATGGTAAAAACGGTAGAGTTAAATTGGGTTCTTTAAAACTTCTTTCAATATACTATATGTAACCCCTTGTGAACTAAATCCACTTGAATGAAAAACATGGAGAATTGAGATGTAAATAGAGCAAAGATATCAACATAAGAAATTATAGTGGTTCAGGACAATCTTCCGTACTCCATGCTTCCAAGAATACATTCTTGTGTCTTGGGTTCCACTATGTTAATAGATATACACTTAAAGCGCTTACTCTCTTTTAAATTCTTGCTCTAGAGGGCGTTCATAATATTTGCACAAGTAAGTGGTCAGTCATACTCCAGCCACACACTACTTTCCTTCACTTGGTCTTGGCCTCCAATATCAAACTAAGTGGAAACACAAACTCAAAGAATGAAAAAGAATCTACACTTTATAGATGTGTAGGTAGATTTTCAGCTCGTGGAAGAACTTGTAGAAAGAGTGGATGAATGAACACTTCAGCACTTGCAGTCAAAGAACACAGTTCTTCTTGTAGATCTCCCTAATGAGCACTTGAATGCTTGAAAGTTGGAAGATGAAAGCTTAATCAATACACTACCTAACCCTCTCTCTTCCATCTGACGTGTATTAAATAGGAGAGGAGTAAATTCAAATGTTTGGTGGCAGGCGGTACGCATTTAGTGCACCAACGTTTGAATTTTTTCTGATCTTTATAACTTAAATTGCACCTGGAGTCGACTTTAGGTGCGACTTCACACAAGTCGCAGGCTGGAGTCAACTTGATTGCGACTTCGGTCTTCAGCTCTTCAGTGAAGTTCTATCCTAGGGTCGAATTGGTTTCAGACTTGACCCAGGTCGCAAGTGAAGTTGACTTGGGTTGCAACTTCACACATGTTATCATGGTCATTGGAACTTTGATGCTTCTCAAACTTAATCCCAGTGTATATGCCCTTTTTCGTTCATATTGTGATCTTCAGAACTTTCATTTGTGCTAATAGCCCTTTGTACTTCTTCTTCATTGAGGTTTGTTCACTTCCATTAGAAATTTCATTAGTAAGCTTATGGATTGGATTTTAATTCGTATTGATATAGTGTTGTTTGAACTATTCATGTCATTCTTGAACTTCAAACTTCTTAGCTATAACCTCCTTTTACTCAGGTTACATGTTGGGGTTGACTTGGTTTTCAACTTCACTCAAGTCACGTGCCTGAATCGACTTCATATGCGAGTTCGCCTACGTCACATGTCGGAGTCAACTTGGGTTGCGAATTGACTTCACTAAACTCGGCTTTGGACCCCTTAAGATACTCCGTCGCTGACAGAGTTGACTTGGGTTGCGACTTGACCCAAGTCATGTGCGAAGTCGACTTTGAATGCGACTTCATCTACTCATGCATCCATATTATCAGTGCTGTTTAAAAATAGCCTTTTGAAGTCGATACTGAAGTCGAATTCGCTTCAACTTAGCCTAAGTTGATGCCTTAGTCAACTGGGCTTGCAACTTGACCTGTCATGCTTTGAATCTTGAAATCTCTGAACCTTAAATTATCTCAACACATACATTAGTACCGTAAAAACTCTCAAATTGGATTATTAATCATTAAAATATGGATTATGCTTGATTTGTCATTCATTTACAACAACATCTCTTTTTTGATGATTGATAAAACTAATTTGAGATGAGCCTTTCATTAAACAAATGACTTTCTTATAACTTGTGAAACCATGTCATTCTTTGAAATTTCATTAAACTAACCTAGTAAATCACTTTAATTTCCATAGTATCCAAACTAGACTATTTATATTATCGTATTTAGCTATCCAATATCAAACTATTTAAATCAATTCATACAGCAATGCATTCAAACACATCATTCATTTGGCCAAAATATCCTATCATTCAAACCAAGTTAGTACATTCATATCAAGTCAGTTTTTCACACAAAGTGTTACATGTTGCCCTAATTATAGCCTACCCAAATTAACGAAGACTATCTCAAATCCAAAGATGCTAAAAAAAATGACCAAACTTCCCAAATTTTTCTTTCCCTTTTTGTTAATCACCAAAAGGGAGTGGGGATCAAACAAGCAATTCGAGATTTGTGAAAGAGAAATGGTGAAATGGGATAAGGATGCTAGTCTGAATGAAGCATTTGATGAATTAATTGGTCATATAGGGCTCAGGAGCTAGAGGGGAGAATGTCTAGTGAGGAGGATAAAGGTGATGATCGATCCTGAACCGTTGGATCGGCTTGAAGTGACTCGCCCCAGTATGGCTCAAAATCAAGCAAGCTTGGAATGGGTTGACCTCTCCTACTACTAGAGGCAAGATGGTATTTGCTGTTTTTGAGCTCTTGTTCCAGTTGTCTTGCCTTCGATGCATTTTCATGAGTGATATATTGATAGATCCAAGTTATTGAGAAATTTTACTCTCCATGGTTTGAAGATATTCTGGTATTGCATCGAAGGTAGACGGTTGAATAGGGGAGTGTGGAAAATGGTATGTAGCCTAAGATCCTCGAGGCAAGCAAGATGCATGAGAGGCAAATGAGGCAGGGGCATGTGAAACTGAAGGTGGAGATTGTGGTGATTGATGTGGTTGAGCCACCCCCTCAAATGAAGCTATATCTGTTTGAGGTTCCTGCCTGTCTTGAGGTTCTGGAGGTTCTCCTCTCATTCTTGTCTACAGCTGTGCAGCCCTAAACACCTCAAGATCAATCTTCATTCTAGTCAATAAAGCTTTGTTGATGCATTAGTTGGCTTCAAAGCCTCGTAGGGCTCTCTATCTAGATCAACATGAAAGTGGGCTAGAATCTTAGTGATCTAGGTTCTATAGGGCAAAACTCCTCATGGATTATCTTTCTTAAGCTCTACTGCCTCCAAGAACAATCGTGGTAAGCTGACTTTAACCTTGTTTGCTACTTTCTATAGTATCTCTGCCTCTTGAAGATTGGGTTGGTTTTTTTTCCACCTTTGAGATAAATGCAATGGGTTATGAGTAATCGTAAGACTCTCAACTGAGGTGGCAAATCCATGTAATGTAGAAATTTTATAGCAGGGTGGTATTTGTTGCTCCTGGTTAAGTGGTTGTACATGTGGGTTAGTGTAAGGCCTGCAGGAAATGGATCTTCAAACATAAGAGCACCTAGGATGTGGCCAATCGTACTACGTGCATTAAACTCACTGATTTTTTGCGCATCTTCCAGATTAATTTCTACACCTTTAACATATGTATTGAAATTTTCTTAATCCCATAGGTAATAAAATAGCCAAGTGAGGTCGGTATAAATTATCCTGTCTTCCTTCAACAGGGCAGTCCAACCCTGAAAGTCTAACAACTCTTCAATCCCTAATTCATACTCATTTAGAAAGTTAAAGTCAATGATTTTTGGTGAAAAAGTCTTCCTTTCACAAAAATGCTTGTAAAAACGACGATGTTGCCGCTCATTCCTGAAGTACTCTGCCAGCATTTTAAGTACTTGACCCCGTGGCGCAGGGGTATCTCTTCTCCGACCCACTATTTCCACACTTTCACTAATATCTTCATGTGTTGCTCCTCTAAGAAGAGAGGTAGATGGGTCCGGGAAACTAACCTGGCGACCAGTAGAAGTGGTGGCTTTGTCCCTAGCCCTTTTGGATGAAGTTCTTTGATGACGTGGGACGTCATCCTAGGTATTTGACTTGGAAGATCAAGAAATAGGGAGTTCAATTAGTTTTGAAATCGCTTTTGGTGCCATTTGAAAAATAGGAAGGACTAACTCGAGTGATTGAGAGGATTGGATGGTGGAAAATAAAAAAAAAAACAAAATCTAGGAGTCAAGATCTTGAGAGGCTTAAGCTTGAAAGAGAAGAGATTAGAGAAATAGGTCAACTAGAGGGAGAATGAGAAATGGGACTTCAGCTGATTTCGCGCCTAAATACAAGCCAGCCGAATCGACACCCGTGGAGTCGACTATGAATCCAAAGTCGAGTTCGAAGTCGACTCTGCTCATCCGAAGTCGACTTTAGTTAAGTCGACTTGGGATGAGTGGAGTCAACTTAGTGTTCTTAATCTCACTACAAGTGCATGGGTCGTAGATTATAGTAAATAAAATATCGATTCACAGAAAATTTGAGACTTAAAACGTTGGATTTAAATACTTTATAACTAAAACCAAGAGAATAAATTGGAATAAAAATGGAAAAGTGAAAGAGAAAATTAGATTTAGAAAATTTGAAAGCAAGGATGAGAGTACTTAGGATCTAGGGTTTCACATGTGTCTTTTGTAATGAGCACGTGGTATGATTATGTAATCTAGATATTATTTGTTAACAGAGAACTAACCATAAATTATTCTTGCACATTCTCTCGAAACCTACAAAGCGTAACCCTAATCTATTCTTAGTCACCTATTCTCATGGGATTAAGTCAATTAGGATTCATTAAGTTTTGTTGTCGTTCATGGATTTTTCAAGGTCATCATGACTATTCTCATGGTCTTATATTTTTAGGTTTAACATCTTGATTATTGTATATTAGACTTCTACATCTTAATTCCATCACCTAATATATCAAAATCATTGCCAAAGTAGGAGCTCAGACACTAGGCAAGCATTAAATTATAATATATTAAATTAACAACAATATCCTTCTTAAATAAATCAAAAATCATACACCACGCTAAATTATACGCATGCTACATCAACACTAGATTTAGGGCTTAGCCGAGCATTTTTAAGTTCAAAATAAAAAAAAATAAATCTATCCTAAACAAGACTTAAAATAAAAAGGACAGAGAAAGAAAAGATTATTGATTGGAAGCTCTTATGGTGTGTCAGCCACTCCTTACAACTCACTGCTCCGCCTCTTTCACCATGCTCTTCGCCTTCTCTCCACCTTTGCTTTCTCCTTTGATTTTCTTCCCTAAAAATTCTGCTGTGTAAAACTCTAAATCTCTCTGCCCCTTTCTGCTTGTCCAGCCCTTAATTAATAAGGGTGCAAGCCTGCGTTTAATTAGAGCCTACGCAATTAATTCGTTCTTTTCGTAAGTTTGAATTGAGTAAAATGGAATCCGCGTAGTCTCCTTTGTGAATTACTTTGCTGATGTGGGTGGCTTGCTTTAGCTTGAATTAGATCCTTGAATTGTTGGCCACTTATATTTATGGGTGTTTGATTAATTAGATGGATGGATGGTTTAGATTATAAACTTGGGCGGTTTATGGAGGGCTAGAATTTCTAGACATGCTGGAGAACTTAGAGCCTTAGACAGATGGATGGTGTAGATCTAAAGGTGCTGAAATGGACAGCTGGATATATTGTTTTGAAGAATTGAACTGCAGGATTTTTTGATTTACTGGATAAATAATAAACAGCTTTGATGGAAGGATGTTGGTTGCTGAAGGTGGTTAAAAATTGGTGCATCTAATTCAGGTGTATTGAACGGTTGGATGGCTGAAAAATCTATCCATATTTTCTTGTTTTGAACGGTTAGGATGCTTGCTGAATTTCTGGCGTTGAATGGACCATCGCTTGGGCAGCTACACTTGGACGGCCAGATTTGGATTAACTACTGCTAGCCACTAATTAAATGGATGGTTGAGATCTTGCATGGTTGCTGGTATAAAACTTCATGAGTTGATGATAATTTTTCTGTTTAGTATAATCCTGCAAAAAATACATATATATTTAAATCAAATTAATAAATAGTTGATCAGTGTAATAAAATTATTTGAACTCAATTATTGCAAAAATTATTTTTAATATCAAACACATTTGATTTCATGACAATAAATAAGAGTGTAATTCAAGCCAAAAGGTAACAAAAAATATTAAAATAACTTGAAATCAATATTTAATGCCCAATTGTTGCAAAAAAAAATTTTAAGCAAATTTCATATTAAACTCAACTGCTTACCCACCAAAATTATATAAAATGTCCAGAAGATATATTATTAATTACCAATTATCACTTGGCTCCACCGACCCAAGTATAAATGTACTCTATTTCCTACCCATTTAACTCATTTCAAATTAATAAATCATTTCAATAAACATAACAATCATAAATATCATATTAACAGTTATTTTGCAATTTTGTACTAATTTCATGCATTAATATCAATCATACCAATTTCATTCCTAATTTTATAAAATGATTCATTTCCTAATGGTTTAGTGAAAACATCTGCAATTTGATTTTCAATTTTGACATGTTCTAAACAAATATCATGATTTTCAATATGCTCTATATTGAAATAATGTCTTACAACTATGTGTTTGGTTTTAAAATGCAATATAAGATTCTTAGTTAGACAAATAGCACTTCTATTATCACATTTAATGGGTATATCTTTGTAATCTATCCATAATCTCTAAATTGTTATCTCATCAAAGTAATTGGGCACAACACCTCTCGACGACTATATATTTGGCTTCCGTAGTAGATAGAGAAACACTAGTTTGTTTCCTTGAAAACTATGAAACCATCATATTTTTAATAAATTGACATGTTTTAGTAGTACTTTTTCTATCTACCTTATAACCAGCAAAATCTGCATCCAAGTAGCTGATTAGATCAAATATGGAGCCCTTTGGATACCAAATGTGATCCTTTGGGACACGATTAGAACCTAAAACACATGCAAACACTGAATAATATATTTAGTCTAGATGCAGTTAAATATATCAAGGAACCTATCATGCTTCTGTATAATTTCTAATAAACTTGTTTACCTTTCTCATCTTTTCAATCTTGATTGTTAAACTCATAAGAGTGTTGGCTCCCTTGCAATTTTGCATTCCAAATTTCTTGAGTATTTTTTTGACGTACTTGGACTGATTTATAAAAATTTCTTCATTTAGTTGTTTGATTTGTAATCCAAGGAAGAAATTAAGTTCGTCTATCATACTCATTTCAAATTCATTCTACATAAGTTTAGAAAATTCTTAGCATAGAGATTCACTAGTAGCACCGAAAATAATATCATCAACATAAATTTGAACAATTAATATATCATTTCCTTTGTACTTAATGAATAGGGTAGTATCGACTTTTCCTCTTTCAAATTCATGGTCAATCAAAAATTTACTTAGTCTTTCATACTAAGCTCTTGAAGCTTGTTTTAGTCTATATAAGGCTTTGGTTAACTTATACATAAACTTTAATTGATCTTTTTCCTCAAAATTAGGAGGTTGTTCAACATACACCTCTTCATTAAGATATACATTCAAAAATGTACTCTTTACATCCATTTGAAATAGTTTGAAGTCGTATGAGATGCAAATGCTAGTAAAATACATGTGGCTTCTAACTTAGGCACGAGGGCATATGATTCGTCAAAATCAATTCTTTCCTCTTGAGAATACCTCTTGGCTACAAGTCTAGCTTTGTTTCTTATGACGAATTTATTTTCATCTAATTTGTTCCTAAAGACCCATTTGGTACGAATAATTGTGCAATCCTTAGGTCTAGGAACTAGATACATACTTGGTTCCTTTTAAACTGATTTAGCTTTTCTCGGAGAGATATAATTTAATTTTCATCATTAAGAACTTGATCAATTCAATTTGGCTCTATTTTGGATATAAAGGGAAAATGTTCACATATATTTTACCTATAACTTCTAGTTTTTACACCTTCATATATGTCACCAATCACTTGTTCAATTGGATGATCATTTTTGAATTTCAGGTCTTTGAGAGGTTTGTAGAGAACATTATCTTCACTTACCTCCTTGACGTAGCTTTGACTTTCCTTAGAATTTTCGCCCCTTTTCTTTTCCACTTGACGCTTTTCAAAATTTTTAGATAGATCATTTACATCAGTTAACTCATCCTCCTTCTTGAGAGTTGGGTTAAACTCATCAAATATAACATGAATGAATTCTTCTACAACTTGGTTCCTTTTGTTGAAAACTTTATATGCTTTGTTATTTGATAAATATCCAAGAAATATTGTTTTATCACTTTTGCATCTAATTTGCCAAGATTTTCTTCTCCATTGTTCAATACATAGCAAGTGCAACAAAAAGTATAAAAATATGAAATATTTGGTTTTCTACCTTTCCATAGCTCGTAGGGGGTCTTTTTCAATATTGCTCTATTGTAACTCTATTGAAAATATGACAAGCTATAGTTACAGCTTCACCTCAAAAAATTTTAGATAGTTTGCTTTCATTTAGCATAATTCTAGTCATCTCTTGTATTATTTTATTTTCATTTTAACTATCCCATTTTTTTAACGGGTTTTAGGTGCAGAAAATATATGTTGAATTTCTTTTTCATTGCAAAATTCTATAAAGCATTTATTTTTCAAATTAATCACTATGGTCACTTCTAATTGATATAATCGTATTTTATTTTTCATTTTGCACCAATTATGAAAAACTCGTAAACATAAAAAAGGCTTCATCTTTACTAGATAGAAGCATTGTCCATGTGAACCTTGAAAAATCATCTACAATAATGAAAATATACTTTTTTTCTCCAAGGCTCAAAATGTTGGATGACCCATAAAGAACCATGTGTAGCAATGCAAGTAGCATTGAGGTTGAAACTTCATTTTTAGGTGAAAATGACACCTTTGATTATTTGGACACTTAATAGGCCTTGCAAATTTTGTCTTTATCATATTTGAGTTTTAGTGACCCTTCTACCAAACTCTTTTTCCATAAGGTCTTAATGTTTGATATATTTATATCTCCAAATCTTTTATGTCATATCCATGGATCATTATCAACGCCACAAGACATTTTTTTATCCAATTCATCAAGAAAAATCAAAAATATATTTTCATGTCTTTTGCCACTAAATACTATGCGATCTCCATCAAGAACATTGCATATAGATGATTCAAATACAATTTTATAACTTTTGTCACACAATTGGCTAATACTCATTAAGTTGTGTTTGAGCCCTTCAACAAACAGTACTTCTTCGAGGCATGTATTTGAAATACTATAAATGGTTCCTTTACTACTAATTTTACCCTTTTCATTGTTCGCAAATGCAACAGTACACTGTTATAAGATTTGAGATCATAGAACAAAGTTGTATCCCCCGTCATATGTCTTGAGTAACTGCTATCCATAAACCACGTGTTGTTGGTTTATGCTCTAAGACAAACCTGCAAAAATAGTCACATAAAGCTCATCTCTTTGGTATCCATTTTATGGGTCCATTTGGGTTAGTAAGAAGTTGGAGTCTACGTTGTTCCACTTTGGAAGGCACGAATCTAATGTTCTTTGGTACCCAAGCTAATTTCGATCCTTGGTTGTATAATTTTTTGATTTTGCATTTATATATCTTATAACCAAACTTGTTATAGAAATTGTGTGCCCTAAAATTCTTTGAGATGAACTCCATACACATTTTGGTTTCTAAATTGGTCTTCTAACCCATGCAACTTTAGTCATTTTGTTTGGTGTTAGGATGGAGTTGCCCAAGTTTGGGGTTTCACCTATTTTGGAGCATTTGATTTGCTGCATTCATCTTGCTCAAATGTGGAATACCCAAGTTCTCTTTTACTAGTTTGGGTGGTCATGTTCAAGAACATTTTGACACTTTCTTTTGGGTTAGAAAATTTTGTTAATGATTCATTTTTTCTTTAACCTTTCAACTTCATCTGTCAAGGCTTTGTTTTCATCTACTAGGCACTGGACTTTTTCGAATAGGTTTCCATTCATAATAATAATTAAGTCACATTGTCATTTCCTTAATGTATATATGTTGCCTAACTTCTTGATTTCATCATACAACGAATCATAGGCTTGTTATAATTCAGCTAACTTGGCACATATGAGACAATCATGAGTAGAAGAATAAGTAGATTTGGAGTTAGAATGATTAAGTTTAGAAGTTATCTCTTCACTGTTTGTGCAATCAATTGATGCGGTCAATCCTTCTACAAGTTCAGTTGCCATGAAACAGTTTAAGATAGTTTCTTCCTCAACTCTTGTCATGCAACATATCCGAGAACAGTTGACAGCTTCATGGTCCTCATTTTATGAGTTGCTTGTTATAGAAGTGTCCTCATTTATATACATTTTTTTGCCCTTGGGCTTTAAAAATCTTCTAGGATTGCTTCTATCTTTCTTCTCTTGTCATTCTTTTGATTTGTTTTCTTCATGTGTAGGACATTGGGCTTGCATGTGTCTTACTCCACTACATAAGTAGCATTTGGTCATTTCTTTCTACTTTTCCATTTTACTTCTCTCTTTGAATCCTCTGGAGCCGAAGTTCTTCCCTTTACTCACAAATCTTCTGAATTTTCTTGTGAGTAGTGCAATCTCCCCATCTTCGTTTTGAAAAAGGGACATGGAATCATCTATGCTTTGTGTTGCTTTCAATGCGATAAGTCTCTTCTCCTTATGGTGTTCCTCATTCCAATTCTTTATCAACTCATGAGACATGAGTGAGCTGATAAGGTCTTCTAGCTTGAATGTGTTTAGATCTTTTGTTTTCTTAATATTGTGATCTTTGGAGTCCATGACTCGAGTAGAGCTCTTAGAATCTTCATAACCTTTTAGGTTCAAAAATTGCTTTTCCAAGACCTTTTAGTGCGTTAGTAATTTTAGAAAATCTTGCAAATTTTAGATATATTTTCAATGTCTAGCATCTTAAACTCTTCAATTCTCCAATCAAGATATTCCTTCTCATCTCTTGGACTAGAGAAGTTCCCTCATATATGAGGTTAGAGTATTCCATATTTCTTTGACAGTTAAGCAGGAGGATACCCTATCATATTCGGTTGTGATTAAGGCACAAAAGAGGTAGTTCATTGCCTTGTCATTGCTCTTTACTATTCTAACTTCCTCCTCAGTCCATTCGAAAGCTTTCTTGGCTATAGGTAGAGTAACATCATCTTGGATAGCAATCCAAGAGTCCATATCTATGGTCACGATAAGTTATTTTATTCTCAACTTCCAGTAACTAAAGTTATTAATATCAAATAGAGGTAGCCTGGTGAAAAATTGGCTCTTAGCAAAGGCAGTTGTGGAAGTTGATTGGGATGTCATTTGACTAAGACCTCTTTGGTATAAAGTCAAAGACTTGCTTTGATACCACTTGTTGGTCTCGAGTTTATGGAAAAACCCAAGAGGAGAGGGGTGAATTGGGTTCTTTAAAAATTCTTTTAGTATACTAGATATAACCCTTTATGAACTAAATCCCCTTGAAAGAAAAATGTGGAGAATTGAGATGTAAATAGAGCAAAAAATATCAACACAAGAAATTATAGTAGTTTGGGATAATCTTCCCTACTCCACTATTTCAAAAACACACTCTTTTGTCTTGGGTTCTACTATGTCAATGGATATACACTTAGAGTCTTTCCTGTCTTCTAGATTCTCGCTCTAGGGGGCGTTCATAATATTCGCACAAGTAAGTGGTAGTCACAATCCAGCCATACACTACTTGCCTTCACTTTATCTTGGCCTCCAACATCAAACCAAGTGGAAATACAAACTCAAAGAATGATAAGAAGAATCTACACTTTACAGATGTGTAGACAGATTTTTAGCTCATGGAAGAACTTGTAGAAAGAGTAGATGAATGAACATTTCAGCACATGTAGTCAAAGAACATAGTTCTTCTTGAAGATCTACTTAATGAGCACTTGAATGCTTAAAAGTTGAAAGGTGAAAGCTTAATCAATGCACTAGCTATCCTTCTCCCTTCCATTTGACGTGTATTAAATAGGAGAGGAGTAAATTTGAACATTTAGTGGTAGGTGGCACATATTTAATGCATCAACGTTCGAATTTTTTTCAACCATTGTAACTCAGGTCGCACCTAAAGTCGACTTCGGGTGCAACTTCACCCAAATCGCAGACTGGAGTCGACTTAGGTTGCGACTTCGGTCTTTAGCTCTTCAGTCAAGTTCTATCTTCGGGTCAACTTTGTCTCAGACTTCAACTCTTCAATGGTCCTTCTTCCCCATCCCTCCCAAAATGAGATGCACCGTCGGAGCATCAGTTTTTGTGCTCCATCTTCTCCAACCTTCCCAAATGAGATGGGTCATGGCTGCAAACAAGTTTTTAATAACTAGGTTGTAAAAATGAGTTAGCTATTGCTACATTGATCTTGTACGTGACCCATCTTCCATACCTCAATAAGGCAGCCATGGCTACATCGATCTAATTTAGATCCAATCTTCGCCGGCTATCATCCAAAGATCCAATCCATCAATTTGATGTCTAATAGCAAAGCCACAACATATTCGTACTCTATCTCAAAATCTGCAAAAAAAGCAATGCCTACTAGCAAGGAAAAGAAGATAAAAACCCATTAAATTAGCTGACGCCCAATCTTCCATGGCCAACTAGTTGCAGGTCACTGGTAAGAAAGAAGAAGATAAAATCCATTAAACCTAACCTAATGATGAAGATCCCCATGCAACCGCTTCCCTCTTCAAATGTCTTCGAATCTGACTAATTTTCTCTTCAAATACGACATCTTCAAATTTGAGACGAGAAAAATCGAAACCCATCTCCACTACCCTAATAATCGAATAGAAAATTCCATTCATTCCGTGAGCTCTGACATGACTCCATTAAAGCTAACGATTCATGAATCCAGCCGACTAGTAAGGTGACTTCATTTCCATGCCTCACTTCCATTTTTTCAACTTCCCAAAATGCCTCCTCTCATCCTACCTCCATTGGAAATTGACGATGGAGATAACGCTTCCCAAGAGAAAAAAGTAGAAAGTACTTCTCGTGGGTTGAGTCCCGAAGAAAAATGGAGATGGAAGATGGCACCAAAAACATAGAGAGGAAAAGGGAAGGAGAGGGGGGAGAGAGATTACCAATATCCGGTGAAACTGACACTGAAACGAGGGCAGGGAAGGAGAAGACACAAAGACGAAGCTAGAAGCAAAAAACCTTAGATGAAGAGGAGAAATGTTGTGAGTGCATGAGTCACGATCATTGCCCGATCTCCAAAATTTTGAGTACAAAAAATGCCCCTTTCAATTTTAGCCTTCGAAACAAAATAGACGGTGGATATGCTTCTTCCCATGAGAAAAAATGGGAAGTGCTTTCCATGGGTTGGGTCCCTTCAAAACTAACTTTAAAAGGGGCCCAAATTCATGGGAAGCCCTTCCACGGAGAAAATTGAGCGAAGCTTCCAATTCACCATAAATTTTTGCTAAATGACTTGGATAAGGTTGGGTACTTTTGGAACTTGAAAAACTCCCAAGAGGCCTTCGAATTTAGGTCTTCGTACTCCCTATGGTTAGTTTGGAGAGGGGAGCTTGCTGCTATTATGCAGATGAATCATGGACCCCTGAAGGTTGCTTCTAGAATCCATGGATGCCGCTGCTACATCTACTTTTGTCTTAGAGAAGGACATGCACTATGTCGAATTTTGCTAAGGGGACGAGTCATGCTGCAGTCGTTGAACATTGCTTGGCCAGATTCGTAGTTGCAGGGGTGGCTATAATATCAGTTAGATCCTGTAGTTGGTGTCAATGGCAAACTAATCAAGGGTGAGTTTTGAGCCCAGAGATTGCGAATCGGCTATGGAAACAACACCAGATCCATTAGAGGTAGCCGAATTTTTATTGACTCACTGCCGATGGTTTTTTATCAAGATTCCATGGCTACTACAATCAGTTTGAAGGATTGGCACCAGAACGGCGATCTGATTTTTGTTAATCTTTCATGGTGGATGCTTGAAATTGGAGAAAAGCACCAATGCTTTAAATAATTAATGCAAAAATTGCCCGCTATCCATGATAAATTTATGGATTCATGCATCATGGCTTCCACCTCCACAATGATCACCATCGCTTGTTTCAGAAAGATGATAGAGCACTAGATCAAGTGCTTTAGCGGTGTATTCAGTATCATATAAATGCCTATATAATATATTCATACATATTATATTAATTATAATTTATTTTAAAATTATTAATAATTATATTCTGCAAATTTATACAAAATTTACACTTTTAGATATGATTTTTAGTTTAAAAAGAAATAATTTTGGAAGAAAATTACTTAAATAACACAAGATTGGTGAATTTTTTAAAAAAATACAAATTTTACTAAATAAACTAAAATCATTCAGGGCAATTACTTTTGTAAAAAGAAAAAAAGTTTTGAAAATACACAATTTAGCCCATGTTAACATATGCATTTTATTTTTTAACTTTTTTCTTATAAAAATACTGTCTTAAGTGTATTTAATAATTAACCAAATTTTAGAATTTGTAGATGTACTTGGTAATAGTTTGGGAATAAAATCACTTAAAAACACAAAATTGTTGACTTTTTTTAAAAAAATATATGTACATCTGTAAATTTTAATAAACAAACTAAAAACGTTTCAGACAAAAACAAAATTTTTTAAAAATACACAGTTTAGCACATATTAACATATGCATTTCAATTTTTTAAAAAAATTTCTTATAAAATATCATCTTATGTGTATTTAATAATTTACTAAAATTTAAAATTTGTAGATTTACTTGGTAATGTTGGTATAAGCATTGAATCCATAACTTGTATGTACATTTTAAATTATAAATGTACATATATAATCATTGTACTAATTATTAAAGTTATTTTTTAATAATTAATATATTTTTAAATTTTATTTAAAAATATATATTAGAGGAATGATCTTGTTAGCCCAGGCTAAGCAAATGTCTCACTTAGCTTATCTTAAAAAACTCATTTACAACACTTTTTTCATGCGCTTATATAGATATGTCTAACAAAAAGTAATATTTAGAAAATTTTGGTACTAATATTTTAAAAGAGAAAAGTAATTTCATCTGGTTGTGTAGCCATCGATTGAATTAATCTTTGTATATATTTTTAAAATTCTTTTTGTACTTTTTAGGTCCCTTTTAGAAGGTATTTTCATGAAAATAAAATTTTTAAAATTTCAACGATATTTTAAGTATTTTCAAAGGTATAATATTCATATTTTGCAAATATTTATATAATAATTTTATTTTAAAGAATAAGTTGAGTTATGTAATATGTACCATATATTAAATAAAAATTATACTACAAATTAAATATTTGAATCGAAGTTAAGATAATTATTTAATTTCAACGTAGAAATTTAAATTTTATTTAGCAGACAATAGAGGAGATGTGTGAACCATACAGATTTTTGCAAATGTAACCCACTCACATAGTTCACAATAATAAATTGATCATGTTTATAATTAATTGATTTAATTTTCGATTTAATTCAAATTACTATTTTTTAAATTTAATTCAAATTAATATATTTTTAATTTACTTTGAATAATTTCAGTTTGAAATTTGAGTTACATGGATTTTGCACTCAAAAAGCATCGTTAGTATAAAATTGGATGTTATTAAAATATTTTTTTGATTTATATGCAATTACAAAACATATTTAATGTCAATATATACTTAATATATAAACCTTCATTTCAAATTAATATATAAACTTACTATTTAGTACAAATATTAATTAAATAGATAATTTTATTTTGATTTAATCTCATTAAAATTAACATGTATTTTTGTAATTATATTAATTTCATATTGAAACGAGCAACCAAAGAAATGAATGAACCTTATGGGTTATTATAGTTTTAACTCACTAAATTGAAATGTTCTAGTTTGAAAAGTTTTTGTTAGATATTATTAGACTGTGTTAGACACTATTAGATCTTGTTAAACTTGGGTAAATCTATTAAATTGTATCAACTAAGCTCTAAACATGTATCAAAAGGTATAAATAACCATATAAGGAGTGAAAAAGCATACTATGAGGGTAAAATCGTGATTAACATGTTTATAATAAAAACCAAATTTTGTTAAATGTCATTAGATTCTATTAAATGCTCTTAGTTTCTATTTGATTGTGTTTGATCCTGTTAGATATTGCTAGACACTATTAGATTTTTCTATATTGTAGATTTTTTTAAAAAAATTTAAAATTTAAAAAATAAATTTAGGAATTATTATATTTGAGAGTACTTTAAAAAAACATAATATATATTTAAAATATAAAATAATTTCACAACTATACCATTTATGATAATATCTTATTAAAAGATAATATTTTCTATATAAATATTTTTTAAAAATATTAAAAAATGAAAAATTATATCTACATATGCTTTAGTGGTTGATCCACCAAGTAGATAGAATAGATTGAGATTTTGTGTACATAAGAATGAAAAATTATATTTACATATGCTTTAGTAGTTAATCCACCAAATAAATGGAATAGATTAAGTTCTTGTGTATATCTAATATAACTTTTATCAAAAAAGTAAACATACTAACGTTTTAAAGGAAATATACTCATGATGTTAAATGTTCACAAGGCCCTTAATTATTTCCACTTTTTTCTCACAGGAAGAACTTTCCATGAATTAGGGCCCACTTTAAAACAACATTAAACTTCCATCACATTCATGTACTAAAAATTGACTTAGGTAACCCAACTCTTATTCTTTTTTTTATGTTTTTTTTTTTCTTACGAAGTTGTATTGATGTAGAATTTTCTTCTTTTTTGTGTAAGTACTCTTCCAATTTATCGATGCCAACCTTAGTTATTTAGTACAGGTTATTCATCTCTTTTATTATAAATAATTTTAACAAAAAAATAAATAAGCATTATAAATAAAAATCTAAAAGAAATTATTAAAATATAGTTAATAATTATTCAAATGAATTAATACAATTAAAGGATAAATTTGCAAATAAAGACAATGAATTACAAGGATAACAAATTTAAAACCAAAGAAGAAATTTGGTCCTCTCTCTCCTTACAACAAAAAAGACCTTGAGCTTCCAATTCCCCGGTCACCAAACAAACAAAAAAGATTTATTAGTCACCAACCAAACAATAAAGACCTATTAGTCACCAAACAAACAAAAGAGACTTCTCATCTGTCTTTGACTTTTGATGAACACAGTTGCAAACAGCTGGTTGGCTAAATTTAGCAGTAGGAAATTACGTATATAACCCGCAATCATCGAGCTTGTTGAGGATAAGGAATGGGATGGAAATTTGATAATGGAATTTTCTTTTTGCAAAAAAGCTTTTCTGATTTTCAACACATAATAACCTGTTTTTTAACATGAAAAAAACGTTTTTTACATTTTAATATTATTTTTTCTATTTAAAATATTATTATTTCTCAACCCTGATCCACGGCTTATCGAATTTAATTTCTCATATCATCATTTTCCTGTTTGCCATATCCAACGGGAGGCAGAGGTGAAATATAGACATTTAAAAAATCAATTTGCATAACTAGTGAGAGGCTCACAGCTCCTTAAGTCGAATACGCAACTTCCACTCGGGTCTCTTGGGAGATGTAACTCTCAAAGCTCCTTGCATGGACTTTAAAAGCTGGCCATACGGTGATGGTGACGGAGCATCGGAGATAGGTCAGTTGTTCCCACTGGCTATTCAGCTCGAGTCGATCGCGGCATGCATGTTGCGTATATATCTGCAACTCTGCACGCACGCATGTGCGATTCAGCAATAATGAGGGTGGCACGTGGATTACGTCAGCTGACATCGAGTAAGGCTCACCATCATAAATCACAAAAGTTTTTTTTTTTTTTTTTTTTTTTTTTTTTAACTCTATGGGTGTGTTTCACTGTAAATAAAAATGTTGAGTAAAATTTTTTAATTTAAAATTTTTTACTTTGTATAATTATCTTATTTTTTAATTATTTTTTTATATTTTCCTATACGAACAATCCTACCTTTCAATCATTTCCACACAACTACTCATACAACTAACCTATCTATTTTAATTTTATTCTCTTTATACCTTATCGTTACTCCTATCATATACGTCATTTTCTATCAATTTGACAATTTTTATCCTAAAAATTTTTCATTAAAATTTTTTTATCTCAAACAAAACACATCCTATATATTACAATTATCTCAAACATTGTCTTACAATTAGGCTCCTTAAGACATTCTTACAATTTTTCTTGCACAATTCTACAATCATCTACTCATTTTTTCTATTTTTTTCTAACAAATATTTCCTATACTATCTGTTGTGAACACTCTCACGAGCTAAAGAGACAAATACTGCAGACCCCATATTTTTTGTAGTCCTACACGACCACACATTTTCACGACAGTTGAAAAATAGCCCAATGCCGCTGCTGTTATTCGAACCACAGTCTTCAATCAGTGGAGAAAAACGTAGTTACCACTGAGGAAAAGCCACAGTGGCAAATCACAAAAGGTTAGACGTATATCCGAATCGGCAATAGCTATAAAACCTTATCAGTTGTTAGCTGGCTGGCTTCCTAAATCCTGATATAATGCTCACTCCCTCTCACTCTCAGTAATAAGGATGTCGGCACGTAGGTACGTGAGCTGCATCGAGTATGGCCCACCATCGTAAATCATAAAAGGGCAGAATTATATCCCAATTGGCAATCACTATACGTAAAATTCTTGATGTTTTAAATTTTTAATGAAAATATAGGCCTAAGTGTATTACTTCGCATTTTACTATTTTTAGATATATATATATATATATTTTTATTTTTTTTTTGGAATTTTAAAAATCAACAGTTTTTGAAATGAAAAATACTTAAATATCTCAAAAAACAGTTAATTTTTAAATTTACAAAAGGTATATACCTATAAAAATTATAAATTTTGGCAAATGAATTAGATATATTTGGATCCATTTTTACTAAAAAAAATTTAAAAATATACCTATGTGCCCCGGACAAGCAGTTTCTATCAGCCGGCGCTACCTTACCTGAAACCTAACCAGCAGACAATACCGATGACATTAAAAAGAAAGAAAAGAAGACAAGGTAAATCATTCGGTGGAAACGTTCTTCCCCGTTCTCCAGCGTTCAAATTCTTGGTCTATTTTCATCAAAAAAAAAAAAAATGCTTGGTCTATCTTAAGGAAGGCGATTTTGTGAAATCTAAACCATTCGTTATGTTTGAAATAATATTTCATTTATTTAAAAATAAAAATAACTTAAAATTTATATATGCATGCATCAAATTTGGTGCAAATTTTTTAATGAATTTATATATCATGGGGAAAGTTTTTAATTTTCTAATAGAAACCAATACATAATAAAATTTTGGGTTCTTCCTTAAATTACACATTACGTTGGACCTTAATTCCAAATATACTTACAACATTTCCAAATATATCCACTACACTTACATTTAATCCAAAAAATGTTCTTTCGTGAGTTAGCATCGTTAGTGAATATGTGAAATTACTAATATGTTCTTCATATTTAATATAAAATTAGAAAAATTGAATATCATAAATCCCTGATGCCCGAATTTCTCATGAATTCTAAGTTAGAAAGCCCTAATTTCATTTTCTTTCTATTTTATTTCATTATTTATTATTTTATAACAGGGGTTTTTTGGTATTTATAAAAATTTAACTGACAGTTTTTATGGAATAAGTATTTCTGGAATTAATACATATGTAATTGGTATATTTGGGATTTTGAAAATATTATGGTTATATTAGAGATTAGGGTCAAACGTAATGGGTATATTTGGGTAAAGCTCTAAAACTTTTTTTTATTTCTTTCTGCATATATTTTATTGTAAGTTGATATCTTAACTAGCTAACTAGCCTATCTTTCCATTATTATCTATATATTTTAATAATTTCCTCAATCCTTTTATATAACTATTGTATTTATTCACACTTTTCTCTTATCATATTACATTACTCTTTCATTTTTCAAAATTTTATTCCATTTCCACTGATTAATGTTTTAATTTTTCAGAGGATTTCTTGCTGAAAAGTTTGGAAAATTCGTTGTTAATCATCTAAAAAATAATTTTCTTTTTTCTGATTTCAGATTTTGCTGTGATGCTGTATTTAACAACCAACGCATTCTTCTATCACCGCTGTTTACATAATGTTAGACGGTTGCAGTAAATACCCTCGAGCAGATTCTTTCTGTGCAACTTCTGAACTGGAAACTCGTTGGGGACATTTTTTATTATTATATTTATAACTCGTTTAAAAGTACATTTACTATTTTGTCCTCAAGGAATTTTTCTTAAGCAATCAGAGAACACGCTCCTAATAAAATTGGAGACACAAGCTCCCCTTAAATAATGGGAGACTAAAGCTCCCCATCCTTGGTTCGAAACCAAAGTTAACTGACATAAGGGTCAGGGTGTCATCCAGCCGGGGCTATGCCCCCGGTGGCAACTCATTGCACACTTGATGAAGTACAAAACTTTAAGAGATTAGTAGGAACCCTGCCTTGCTACCTCAAAATCCCACCCAAACTAGATGTTCAACAATTCATGCCACAGCCACCGCTCATTGTGGCGTGGTGCTAACTTGGTTTTCCATAGCTAGGGAATCCGAGTTTCAAATCACACAGCAGCCGAAAATCAAAAAGTAGTGTTAGAACTGAAGAGGATGGCATGTGATGGCATTGAAGTGGTATGTAGTAGGTGACATGAGTCTCCCCCAGTATGTGTGAGTGTCCAACATATGGATAAAATTAGAAATATTATTAGTTTTTTTATCGGTATTTTTGTATAATATGACATTTGATATTACAATCAAGTACATTCACAACCCTCAACATATAGAGGGACATTATTATAAACACTCACATTCCCCCCCCCCCCTCCCCCCCCCACCACCCACAATGAGGGAAACGAAAGAGAAACCGCACACAGGCAAGACAACTATTCCACCCAAACTGCTAGTTGGGTGATTCGAAGCAGGTTCCTCATACCTGCTGTCCATCGACTTGAGGTGCCGTGGCAAAATATTGTTAGTTGTGTATTCGAATACTATAAGAAATTTGTAAGAATGTTTCAGAACTTAAGTTGGAAAATATTTATTGAAATGATTATAACAATACCTATAAAAAAAAAGTAAGAAAAAAGAATACAAATAATAGAAAGAATTCCCCCCCCCCCCCAAAAAAAAACAATTCATGCCATTGAAGCTACAAGGTATGATTTTCAGAACCTGATCCTATGCTCCCGGGAGCATGCAGTATTGCATGCTCCAGGGCGCATACACCTTTTTTTTTTCAATTTTTTTTTACAATAGTGTTAATCTATATGTATTTAATATATGTATAAATTTTTACCATTTTTGGGGTATTTTATATATTTTTATTTTTGAAATCAGTGGCATTTTAGGTAATTTTAAATCACTAAAATGCCACTGATTTTTAAAAATCCGAAATAAATATCTAAAAATTTCCAAAAATGGTAAAAATTGATACATACGTTAAATACGCTTAGGTTAATAAGTTCATGAAAAAATTTTGAAAAAAAATAAAATAAATAGGTGTATGCGCCCGGGAGCATAGGATCAGGTTCCATGATCTTCGGAGGCTGATCCTATGCTCCCGGGCGCATGTACCTATTTTTTTAAAAAAAATTCAAACTTTTTTTACAAGATTGTTAATCTAGGTGTATTTGACCTATGTATTAATTTTTACCATTTTTGGAGTATTTTAGATATTTATTTTTTATTTTTGAAAATCAGTGGCATTTTAGGTAATTTTAAATTACTAAAATGCCACTGATTTTTAAAAATCCGAAATAAATATCTAAAAATCTCCAAAAATGGTAAAAATTGATACATACGTTAAATACACTTAGGTTAATAAGTTCATGAAAAAATTTTGAAAAAAAAAATTTAAAAAAATAGATGTATGCGCCCGGGAGCATAGGATCAAGTTCCATGATCTTCGGAGGCTGATCCTATGCTCCCAGGAGCATTGAGCCTCAATGCTCCTAGGTGCATGTACCTATTTTTTAAAAAAAAATTTCAAAAGTTTTTTACAAGATTGTTAATCTAGGTGTATTTGACCTATGTATTAATTTTTACTATTGTTGAAGTATTTTAGATATTTATTTTTTATTTTTGAAAATCAGTGGCAGTTTAGGTAATTTTAAATTACTAAAATGTCACTGTTTTTTAAAAATCCGAAATAAATATCTAAAAATCTCCAAAAATGGTAAAAATTGATACATACGTTAAATACACTTAGGTTAACAAGTTCATGAAAAAATTTTGAAAAAAAAATAAAAAAATAAGTATATGCGCCCGGCTCAATATTCCTTGGAGGATAGGATCAGGGTCCGTGATCTTCGGCTGAAAGGATTATACCCTCAAGATTCTTGTATATGGGCTGGGGGCCTAAATTCTGTCACTCCGGACGATTTCAATCTTCGCTTTCAAATATGTTTGCTACTGTAGACGCACTATACATTTGCGGGCCTAATATGATTTGGGCTCTCTATCGCTAGAACATTGTTCTATAATCCCTGGACCAATAGGTGACGTGCATTTTCATTTTTTTTTCTGATTCAATAAGAATCAACATCCATATGAATGGAGCAAAATTACAGATTGCAAGATATCTAAAATTCAACAGTTTGGATCTTATGGAAAACAGTAAAAGGAGATGAGATTAATATTTTCTAAGGTAAGCAATTTGAAATATCTATATATTAATTGATGGTTCAGATTATAGCAACAAGACATTTCTATTCACAACCATCGCTTGGAGGAGAAGACACACAATGTGGCTTGTAGGAAAAAGCATCATTAAATGTCAAATGGTTGCCTTGGTAAAGCAACCTCAAATGTATATGCAACGGTTTCAAATCTTCAATAGACGGATCAAAGGTATATCAACATATATAGATGTGTGTGTGCGTGTTGAGGAAAAGCACGACGAAATAAACACACTCGATAGTCCGGATCGGAGAAAATTGGCTGAGAAATAGGATTTTTTTTTAAAAAAAAGTCACTTGCAAAAAAGCCGGACAGGACTTGAGTGTAAGTTATGTTATTAGTTAGACGTTTCTTCTAAATATGTCCATACGTCTTAAGGATTTCATGGTTTTGATCCTACGCAATGATCAACAATCAACACATTGAACGGTAAGGGTCAGGAAAATTGAAAGAGAAATGTTTTTTTTTTTTTTTTGACTTTTTTTCAGAAAGAAAAGAAGAAACATGGGTGACCATTTTTATTTCACAGTTACAGACAACTAACGCCAATACATTCATGCTATTTGAGATTTTTTTTACCATAATTAAGATGACAATGAGGGAGGTCACACCCATTTTTCCAAGTCAGTGGACCAAGATCTATTTATCCAACGGGCTAAATTATTCACATGGTTACATAGTGTTGACACCCCACTTAAATTTGAAAATTAAATTTTTAAAGGAGCTCTCTACCATTAGGCCCACCTATTTAGAAAGGAATAGACTTTTTTATTTTTATTTGAATTTTAACCCATATATATATTATCAATATTATCAATACATGATGAACAGTGTGAATTGAACAAATTATCAATATTTTATACAATTCTAATGGTCAAAATAAGTTTGACCAAATGAAAGGAGGTGGATTTGAAATATTTCAAATGAAGGATGGAAACTACAAGATATAAGCAACCAAGTGAAGATCTAAGCCGTTAAAGTGATCAAAGAAACATCAACAAAGGTGGGCTTCATCAAAAATCAAAAAAATATAAGTGAAGATCAAGACATGATGAAGGACAAAAAATCAATGACCAAGAAAAAGTTGACTTACTAGCCAAGTGAAACCGTGGGTCCATTAGTAGTTTTGTAAAAACACCAATAAATTTGCTTGGAAGGATCCCTTAAGTTAGCATATTGCATAATGGACAATGTGGTTTATGCAAAATATTATAATAGCCTATTGATGTGCAATTTTTTAAACTTAAAAGCCTATCAAAGGAGGCCATTTTCAACCCAAAAGGGGGACAACAGCTGCCTCCTAGGGGCTGGCTATTCTCACTCCCAAATTGCCTTCCATCTCCAGTTGGTTCCACGTCCAAAAGTCAACTGCCTATCATCCCTTCTTCCTAAACTCCTCTATTTGCCGCAGTCCATTACCAGTCATTTCCTTCACCACTTTGCCCAAATTTCAATGTTGTCGCCTAGCTTTTTTTTTTCCCTCATGATCCCAATCGGAATACCCAAGAAATCCGTTGATTCATTTTTTTCCATCAATCCATATTTTCCATGGCTATTTTCCATCTCAAAAAATCCTAGCCTCATATCTGCTCGTCCATTACCTTGCTCCTTTAGTTATACCTCTGATTGCCTATCTTATTTTCCTTTCCATTAAAGTCATTTTTCACCCCAAAATCCCTGCAGTTGCTGCCTTCCATCTCCTGGCCATTCCGCACCCAAAAATCTCTGCCATGTTTTCGTTGTCCAGACTATGGATGCCTAAAGATTCCATTGTTTTATTTTTCTTCTCACCGAGGCTATCCATTCTTCCACAGACATTCCTTGCTTACACCCCACTATCTGATTCTAAATAATTATTTTTATCTCCCATCTCTCGTATAATTTTTGGGATTATCATCCATCTGTCCGGTAGGTGGATGATGACCTCAAAAATTCCGTCTAAAAGACGGTATAATATATATTTCTTTCTAATCCAAATAAAAATTAGTCTTTAATAATAACTGAAATATGCTTATTGCCTCAACTTCAACATTGCTCACATAGATGAATCTTTCAGCATCTTTAGCTTTCGGCAACTCATGCAACCCTGCATTGAAATACTTATTTGAGTAATAACACCAAAATCTGTCCATCGAGTATGTCCAGGTACATAACTAAATTAACCTCAGAACAAACCAAAATGAGAAGCATATCTTTCTTTACACGCCAAGGGTGATATTTGGTACAATCCTTCTTTTGTTGTCTAGGAATGTGACAGAAGTAACAGCTTGATTCCTTAGTTGATTTCTTTTGCCGTTTCTTATTTATTATCCAACCTGCAGTTTTCTTATCATTTTTCCTTTTCCTGGTGTTTTCCATAAAAGTACTTGTCAAGTGAGCTCTTTCGGGCCTATCTCGCTTCATCCTTTTTTTTTCTTTCAGACAGTGTGAAATGAGCTTATTAAGAGAACATTTCTCTTTCTAACACTTGTAGCTGATCTTAAACTGACTGAATTGTGTATGAAGAGAGATCAAAACTAAATGTACCAGCAAATCATCAGATAGCTATAACCCAAGTGCCTTTAGTTTCGAAGCAAGATGAGACATCTCTATGATGTACTCCCTTATGTTTCCTTTGCCCTTATACCCCACTGAAACCAAGCTTGACAGAGTCGAATTTGTTTTCAGCCTTATCGCTTTTTTCAAAGTATTTTTTGATTTCATCAAAGAAATCCTTAGCAGTAGTATCCTATTCAGATACACCACCCCTGAAAAGCTTTTGGAATTGTCTTGCGTCTGATTATGAGACTTACGCGATTTGAATGATCCCGCCTCTCAAAGTCCCATTTTTCCTAAATGGAACTTGCGGCCATAAGAGGGGTGGGTTGTTTAAATCTTAACATAAGGTCGAGATCCATACAGCCAAGAATGATCATAATATTCTCTTTCTGTTACTTGAAATTGGTTACATTTAGCATGAGAATAGAATTAATGTTAGAAAATATAGTAGATATGGCACCCCAGCCCGAGCCGTCACATCCTAAGTCTTACTCCAAGATCTGATCGATTGGTAAATGTGAATCAGGATTGTTGCCCTGATCACGCGGCGGGTTCTTAATTGGATCTCGTCTAATTTTTTTTGTTTCATTCCTTTTATCCATCATCATTTCATGTCTTTGCATTCCACACCATTAATCTTACAATCGACAATACACTTGTAATCAATTGCACATATCAAGTGCGTATTTCATTCATAACATCTCAACTTGCTCTTCTACGTTAAAGGTTTTTTTGACCTGATCATGACATTTTCATTCCATACATACATACATTCATCAGTTCTTAGCATACAAGCACTTATCATTTAACCCATTTCTTATCTTAGTCATGTCATAACTATATAAGGTAATCATAGCATATCCCATTAGGGCATTCGTTCATGCTTCAACATACAAAGGATTACAAACATTTGAAAATTCCTTTTTTCTTTCCTTAGTCAGAACATGCTTTCCGTCACTTGATTTCCCCTGCACCTATCTAAGGGTGGAAAAACAAAACATGAGTCGACACTCAATAAGCAAGCATCTTTCATTCTCGTTTAAATGCATTTCTCTCCATTCGGTAGGAGACACTTAGCAAGTGATTGACTACCAACGGAACATAAACCTTTTCATAAATCATTCATGAAAACTGATAAGTCTAAAAATTTTCATTTAATTCTATATTAAATTCACACCGTTAAGTATTAAAACGTTAATTAAATGCATGTTTTAAGTGGAATTTCATGAAAATCATATTTTTAATAGAATATTTGATTTTGCTATAAAAACGGGTCATTTTGCAATATTCTTGAAAATATAAAATTATGACTCAATTTTAATGTTGAAATGTGTATTAGTTTATTAATATAATTTGGGCAAATTTATAAAATTATTTAATTGGAAAAATCATACATATAAAACTATAATTATATTTTAAGATACGGGGAACAAAGTAAATTATTATAAAGAATTAAACTAAGATGATATATGAATTAATATTTAAATTAGTGTTTAAATATGTTGCATGAGTACGCGCAACCGTACACCGCCGGAGCACCAGAAACGGTGCTCCATCTTCCCCAATCGGCAGCCATGGAAAACCCATCCAGCAGCGGCAGCCATCTTCTCCATCCCGATCTACGGCACCAGCAAGCAACTGCAAACAGGTGACCGAATAGCATCCCATCTGCCCAAAATCCATTCTCGCCCAAACAACAAAATCCCATCCCTGAACCAGAAAATCCGGTCATCCTCAAATCCAACAGCTTCTCCTTTTCAATCACCAGCCTGCTTCCAAATTTTCTAACCGAATGATTAGCGATGAAACCGGAAGAACCAGCAATTTCCGACCATCCCAAATCAACGCACCTGTCACCTCTTTCAACATCCGGCAGCCCTTTTCCAACCCATTCAACGCCCAAAACTAGCACCCATCAAACCTTAAATGCAGCCTCCATCATTTTCCCCCAAATTAGCAATTGACAGCTGGCTAATTGCATCACTACTCTTGCATCCTTCACGTTTCCGACCGACCGTTTCAGCCAACCTTTTCTCCGGCAGCCATGGATTCCAGCAACTCAAAACCGGCAGCCGCAGAAAATCCGTCCGTGCTTGCAAACCCATTCACGGCAGCAGCTCCCACTTTCACGGCAGCTAAATTCCACCCGTCAACAGCAGCCGTTTGCCCAAATTACAATCAGAAAATTTTAGCCAGCTTGCCATTAAACCCATCAATCGTCCCAATTTCTGGCAGCATTAAACCCATCTAAATCACCGATTTTTCAAGCTTCCATTCAATTGCGGCACTTCAAATCTATTACAGCACTTCACCATTGATTCCAGCCGCAAATCGTCTAAGTGGCAAACCACCGAAGACAGCCTTGGTTGCCGTTTTTCTTCAGCCCCAAACACCGCAAATCCAATTTCAGCGAACTCATTCGCGGCAGATCCGGCAGCACCTTTGCTAAAATCGGAAAACCCATCTCCTCTGATTTCGATCAAGCATTAAGCCCCAATCGATTTTATGAAGCAGAAGCTACCCATAGCCATCACCACCACCGAACCTGAAGACAAATACAGCAACCGTAAATCATCTCCAGCAGCCATTTTTCCAGCTACCCATCAGTTCCGCCCACCTCCATCAATTCTGCAGCAACGCTTCCCCACAGAAATCAAAAGGAAGCAGCTCTCTTCCTCAAAGACCGATGACGTTAACATCTTCTCGGGCTTCAAATCTGACGCCGGCAACCGCCCTTTGTTCGTCATCAGCAGCTCCTCTCTTCCATTTCGCCTTCGCTGAGGCAGCAGCAGAAGCAGAGAGCAGAGCAGGGAAGACATATCCCAATTCCAAATGCCTCCATTTCCCTCGATTTGTCAACTCAATCCCTCTCCCGCCATGGACTCCGAAGCCGCAACTCCAGCAAGGGAGGACGACTTGGATGCATTGCAGCGCGTTCAGGCAACTTGAAAATGCCGCCCTTGCTCCCAACAAATTCTGGCAGTCCATAGGGATTGTTTTCAGACAGGAAATTGGACATCTCCCGATCAAGGAATCTGCTCACGAATTCAATGTGATCAGTGGAGGGAAGGTGCAAAACAGGCAAACCCAATCACGGCAGAAGGCAGCCAAGGCAGGCGACGGCAATGCGGGAATCCCACATCGAAAGCCATAAGGGAGGGAGGGCCCCTCACACACTCTATAAAAGAGAGCCCCTCCACTCATCCCAACAGACCCCATACCCCACATACCCCTTGGGTGGGACCCATTTGGTGGGACCCCGTAGCAAGTGGGTGGGACCCATTTTGTGGGACCCGTAGCAAGGAGGTGGGGCCAAGCAATAAAAGTTTCCATTACGTGGAGATTCGCTGTTTACGGGTGATGTAAATTTTATTTTCTGCTTTATAGTTGGTAGTAATTTGTAGTTGTTAAATTTTAATTTGTAGTTTTAATTTTTAAATTAGATTTACTGCTTTATTTTATGCTTTGTAATTTTTAGATTAAACTTAATGTAATTCGCTTTTCTGTTTTAATAGTAGAATTTAATTGCTTCTATTGCTTTCTTAGAATAGTTTTAATTGCGTTGTTAATTAGTTAATTTCTTTTAGCTTCTTGCCTCTATTTCTTTTATGCTCAAATCTTTTCTCTTCTTTCTTTCTCTTTCTAATTTCTTTCTTTTTCTCTCTCTAATTTCTTCTAATTTCTTTTCTTCTCTCTCTCCTCTCCTATTCTTCTAATTTCTCTCCCTTTTCTCCCTCCTCTTTTTCTCTCTCTAATTTCTTATAATTTCCCTGTTCTTCTCTCTCTCTATCTCTAACATCTATCTCTCTTCTCTTATTCATCTAATTTCTTCTTCTCTCTTTCTCTCTCTTCTCTTTCTCTCTCTCCTCTTTCTCTCTTTCTCTCTCTTCTTTATACCTTCTTTTCTTTCTCTTAAAACAATTCAAAACTACATCGCCTCTCTGTGGATTCGACCCGACTCACCATTATTCTACACTATCACTCGTATAGTGGTAGCTTTAATGTGTTTCGGTTAATTTAAATTAAACTGGTGATCACAGTGCTCTTAACGACAAGCACTTGGTTTGCATCAAAAACTATTCATAAACCATTCATGAAAACCATTCGTACTAATAAGCAAGTATCTTTCATTCTTGTTTAAATGCATTTCTCTTCATTCGGTAGGAGACACTTAGCAAGTGATCGACTACCAACAGAACAGAAACCTTTTCATAAACCATTCATGGAAACCATTCATTAACCATTCATATAAACCATTCGTAAATCCCAATTTTTGGACATTTCATAAACATTGGATGTGCAAATGCATCATTTCCATTCATGACATAATCCTTCATGTGAGGATACGCTAGTTCGGAAAACATCCTTTCATAACATGATCCTTTCTATCCTTGGCACCGGACTTTCCGACTTGGCAACATCAGGGGCAGACTCCTTGTCTTGTTTCTGCCTTGACTAACCTACTTGATTTCCATTCCATGCATGACTTTTAGTTACCCCGGCATTATATATCTCTTACACATGGTAACTTGTCATTCTCATGTAAAGAATTATTTGAACCATGCATTTGAACATCATTTCATAAAAATATCATTTAAATCCATGCTAGCATGCCATTTTCAAATAGAGAGGGATTTAATCAATCATTTCATTAAAAGCAGTAATCAATTCGTAACAAGAGATAAAGGGATGAAGGGATGGTCATCCTTAAATAACTTTAGAAACATTCAAGTAAAATTACTTGAAAACATTTTAGCATTTGAGAATAAAATGTCATTTTCAAAAGTCCTACTTGCTTACTTGTGACGATCATTTTGCGCCTTCCATCATTTCCTTACCTTTTCCTAGACAAGTAAACATAATTACCTTATACATTTTCATCACGTGATGTGCTTCCATGCTTTGTTTCTTTTTCAATTCACATATACGTGTCATATGAGTTTAATCCCATATGGTCTATAACGCATTAACTTTAAATCATTCTTTCTTTGACATTAACCTCATACCCATATAAATTTGATACATGGGTTCTTTCTTTCCTTCCATACTTATGTCTTGCGTATGAATCTCTTGAATTTATTCAAGATATCTTCTCACATTCTATAACATGCTAACTTTTAATCAATCTTTTCTTTGGAATGTATATCCATCTTCACCCTCATTAATGGACATATATATATTGACTTACTCATAAGTCTTTTGATAACCACATAACTATGTAATCTTAGTTAGTGGTTCATCATTCATCATTTCTTCCATCCATCCATATATCTCAAATAGCATAGACATATATATATGTCATAGGGTTTTCAACTTGCATTTATCATAGCTAGTTAGCTTGTAGCAAGTACCATTTACCCTTCTTAGTAACCATTAATATTTATCTTTATTAATGGTTATATATATACATGTATATTCTATATGATTTCTATTAACTTACATAACCCACTTGTATTTCAAGTTGGGTGTTCATACATAGCAACATAACTTATATATATATCATATCATCCATTCATTCATTTTTAATACCCTTATGTAGGGTAAATTTTCATACATATAATAATCATGCATTAAATCATTATTTAGAGGTTCATTACCTCTCATTTCTCATTTTTAATATATTTTTCACTTTTCATACGTCGGTGCTCATTTTAGGCACATATTTGACGTTTTAGGCTTCATATATTAATCTCAAAATTTGAGATTATACTTAATTATCAAATCAGAAACATAATCACGCATTCTACCATTATTTCATGCATTTTTTCATTTTAGGAATTCACATAAGTTATTCATCACTTGTCCATACATATCCTTCCATATACACTCATCTTATGTCACATAACTTATTTATTTCTTAAAAATTTTCAAAACAGAAACTTGTATCCCAATTCATCATGATTAAATCCCTTAATTAACACATAATTTAGGGTTTATTTCTAGAATTTTAATCCATTCATTATTAGGTTCCAAAACAGCAATGTTAGGACCCGTTTTACATCCTTTCAACGGCTCTTTTAATACTTAAATCAAAAAAGATTTTTAATCCATAAATTTCAGCAATTAATCATGATTTTCTTAACCCAAATTTAGGGTAATATCACATATTTAAAATCCATATATTGGTTGCTTCCAAAATAGCAACTTTCATACATGTCTTGGACACCTTGTACACCCCTCTTTGGACACCCCTTTGCATACCCTTAAAAATCAGATTTAGGGCATATCTTCCCAAACTCTTTTGGTCGTCCAAAGTACCCTAATCCTAGGGTATTTTAACCTCTAAAATATCCATAACTTACTTATTTATAAAACAGCAACATGATATACATGTAGGGTACCCGTTTTAGCCCCATTTGGACATTCCTATGCATGTGCCCCAAAAAATCAGATTTAGGGCTATCTCTTCCACCCCATGTAGGACATCCAAAGGGTCCTTGATTTAGGGTACTTTAACCTATAATTCACCCATAAATCATTTAGTCTACTCCTTGCATCATATTTAACATATAAAATGGAAAATCGGGTAATACATGAAACCCTAAGTTCCATCCTTGCTAAAATCTTTAGCATATGCCCAAATCTACATATATAATCCATAAGAACATGATTCATGTCCTAATCATGATTCTTAAGCAACACAGCAACTTATCTTAGGGATTTAAGAAAATTCAAGATAGATTCTCATCCCATAATCAACCCTAGTTTTCATTTTCCCCCTCTTGAACCCTTGATTTCATACATATCTTCAAATGTTCATTATGGATCCAATTTATGACCCATGAATGAAGTTGGAAAACTTAGAATCAAATGAATCAAATTTAATTCAATACTTACTTGAAGTTGTGTCTTCTCTTTCCAACTTGTCAAGCTTGGATCTCTTCTTTTTCTTTCCTTCTTTTCCTCCTCTTTTCTTCTTCTTTTCCTCTTCCTTTTTCTTCCCTCTTGGAACGTCCACCTGCTGGACATTTTTTTCCTTTCTTTTCTCTCCAAAATGTGCACTTAGGGAAGCACGTCCATGACCTTTCTCTCTGTTTCTCCAAATGGATGTTCACTTGGCTATCCCCATGTTTTATATTTTTTCCATGTTGTGAGGCCCACTTTCACACATCATAGATAAGGTAATTTAATTCCCTCTTATCCCTTTGATGACTTGGCTAAATCATATCCAAGTAAAATGTGTAATTATCTCATTTATGAATTTCCAAATCTTAGCTCATAAGTGAGTTACTTAGCCCCCTTAGGTTGGACATCCACATGGCTACCTTCCATGGCTTGCTTGGTCACCAAGTCATTCCCAATTAATGAGCATTTACATGCCCTCTCTCCTTTATCTTAGCTAGGTTTGACTTAGGCAAATCAAAAATCAAAAAATCTAAGTAGAGAGGCCCCCTTGGACGTCCCCACTTGTGCCACCTCCATGGCCTCCTTGAGGCTAGCTATTAGCCCCTTAAATCTTGCATTAATGCATGGAATTTATCATGGATTTTGTGATTTAAGATAATTCACAAAATCAAACTCAAAAAACCCTTGGTTGACACCTCATATGAGGCATTTACTCAAGCCATTAAACCACTTTGCTTTCTCATTAAGTTTCCTCATTTACTTGCTCCCCAATAAACCTCTTTCATCCTTTTATGATTAAGAAATTTCTATAATAATTAGCCTAATCAAATCTATCCATAAGATTCACCATATCGTTTTATCGATTCGTCTCAAGTTTCGTCTCAAAACGACTTTTCTGTCTCAAGTTATAATCATTTGAAATTAACTTTTGGGTTTAAGATGAAAAAAATAATTATCATCCTAATCTCATCATATTTTCCTTAAACCAATCAATCCATAAGATTGGGCCCAAAGCCACGTGCTTATCTTTCAAATTTCATCTCAATCCGCCTTACAGGCGTCAAGTTATAAATTTTTTTATATTTTTCTCCTTAAATCCATAATTATCATAATAATTTTCATAAATCAAATCATGATACTTAAAATAATTATTCATGACACATTAACATTTCTCAATCCTTATTAAGCCCCTTCAGTCATATTGACTCACATTGAGCTATGGCGATTATTCTTAATCACCATTCTTAATCATAACCCTAATTGCAAAATATCATTAAATCATAAAATATCCATAAATCAACCAAATCATACATAATTCATGTTTACATGCCAAATGCACATATATGAACCCTACTTGGGTCTGGGTATCACAGTAAAAGTAGATGTATTATCTGAAAATAGAACAAAACAACATATTCATATAAGTTTCATATAAAACCTTAGAAAAATTCAAATAATGGCAGGACCCATCATAGGATACCTAGCAAAACATTAATATCTAGTCTTTGGACAGAAATATTAACTTATAAGTAGTACTCTCGTTATAGTAATCAAATATTGATAATAAAGTCTCGTCAAATAATAAGCCTTTATTTGGACCGACTTACTATTCACATGAAAAGCCAAATAATTATCATATATTTATTACCACACGTGTGCATGCAATTTGGCCAAAAATTAATCTTCCTTTAGGCCGATTAAAATCCTCATGAATTACACTCACATAATCATCTTAATGTTTCAAATATAAATTAACCTGCACAAGAGAGGTTACTTTGGCAGCATGTTATCTCAATTAATTTGTTTTAAAATATCAGATATTCATTAAGAATATTTGTACCATTATTTGAATTTTTTTAAAAAAATTCTAAAAGATCCCAAAATTGAATTTTGCATGACAATAGGTCAATTTAAAACTTAATAGAAAGAAACAAATCATAAATGCATGAAAATTAGTCACAAATTGCTTTCTAAATTTTCTTAAACTAACTATATGAATTAATTGCACATATAATTCAAAACTCGCATGCATATACATAAATTTCTACAAATTTATATTTTTGGACCTATTTAGTTCAATCAGACTCTTCCATTTGTTTCGGAATATCCAAAAACATAGAAAACCACTATTGGATGTCAGGATCATAAAATACATTAAAATTACTTTGGATGGCTAATGACGTGTCACGTGTCCTTTATTGGGTGGGCCAGAACTTGAACAGGTTGGGCTAGGCTAGACCTGAGTGGGCTTATAAAACCTGGGCCTTAGGTTTGGGCTGGCACGTAACTGGGCCAGTCTGAACTTGAATGGGCTGTTTAGGCAGACAGGCTTAGGCTTGGTGAATAGGGTTGTTTTCAGTTCGAGTCATCCGCGTGGGCTTACTGTCTGGGCCATCCGCCTAGGCTTGCAGCATGGTCCGTCAAGGCACTAGAGTGGGTGGGCTTTAAAAGACTGGACTGTTAGGCCTATGGGTGCTTAGTAGGCAAGCTTGAGAAAGCCTATGCCCAGGTTCAAGAGGGAGACCGGATGGGACTGGTTTGCAAAATTTCTATCTCTTCCTCAAGAAGAAACGTATGGGAGAAACCCTATCCTCCAGAGAAAACTCTAGCCTCCACCCCGCTGCCACCAGCAACCACCACGCCGTCACCATCACTGCCACCACAACACCATCGTCGGCATCCCTCAGCAGCGAGATGTGGTTTTAGGTTTCTTAATAATTCAACATGAAGATTGGCTCTGATACCACTTGTTGGGAAAACCTTGTTGATTAAAACATTAATCACCCCAGGATCCTCCATGCTAAATTACTAAGAAAATAAACCATAAGCGGAAGTGTATCTGAATCCATAAAAGTAGTTGTTATTGAATTCATAGGTTTTCTCGTCTTACAAGTTTATGCCCTAGGGTTTTCGGTGAATGTGGCTCCTCTTTTCTAAAGATGAGATGTTAGAAAAGAAATCCTAAAAGATGCATAATCTGAGGACCATAACCGTATATATAGCATACCCACTTTCTAATTTCTAATTTAGCCTATCATAAAAATAGAAATTAGAAAATAGGCAATGGAGTATCTACGCATAAGAGACCAATACTCTATTAGATAATTTGGGTCCATAAACCATATGTGATCACTTTATAATTTTGGGCCACTATTTATGATAGCATATATATAATTGTTATATATGTAAGTTCAAAAAACCCAACAGGATTTGCTTTTCATTTCCTCCTTGCTGAGTTCATCACTGAATGTTTCAGTCCATTGCCTATTTGACGATGACGTTCATGTCCACCCTTTTGAGGGTATGAGGATTAGATTTCAATGTTAAAAAGAATTCATCTGGACAATTTTATTTTGGTTCCAAAGAGTGTCCATTTCCATGTCATTCTTGGTTCATTTTAAGCATGTCCGAACCACTACTCAACTGGTTTGAGTATTTCATTTGAAAATCTATTTTTACACCCATTCGAGACATGCCTGGCCATGCCTATTTGAAATATCTCTTGCTCCATTACAACAGCATGTCTTTGAAGCTATGATTTCTAGTCCATTTATATCATCCCAAATGTTATTTTGACAATTTAGAGTCATCACCCATAAATCCATTCTCATCCTGTATACAATCATGTTTGCCCTACCATGATGCTGAAACCATTTGTAACAACCCATTTTCCATTCAGCAAGCTTTTCCATTTCTTCTATGAATTACATTTGGGTCCATCAGGAAGGTATGTTCATAGTCCAACTCTTGAGTTAGAAAAAAAAAATTGGTTCAAGCATAATCATCCAATAGTATATCCCATCACATTGCTTACTTTCATCACTTAAAAAATCATTTCTTTTAGCATAACATTTATGTCAACTCTATTAAAAATGACAGCTTGAAAAAACAAAAAATTTAAAATACCTATTTCAATTTATGCCTATATGACGGTACCCAAAAAAATTTCAATTTTACAAGAAAATTATTTTCAAATGATCATATTATATCTACACCGCTTCATAAAATTTTTAAACATCATTCCTATGACATTATAATTATATTATTTTCTAGTTTAAAAAATTTGTTTTTGACAATATTTTTGCGTCATCTTATTTATATTAAATAGTTAATTATTATCTAAACAAAAAAACGAGATTCTAAAACAAGACTCATGTTAAACTGTTGAAACAAAATCTTGAATTCCAACCCAAAGATATATATTTTAGTCTCAATTCTCAAACTAAGTTAGGGCCTCATAAAAAAGCCTAGGGAATAAATTCCCGCATCTAACTTACAGATTGAGTTAGGGTCTCAAGAAAAAAGCCTAGAGATTGAATTCTCACCTCCTCCCTCTTGAGCTTTTATGTATAAGATGTATGTTAATTTTCAACACTCCTAGAACCAATATAGAAGAAAAATAAAGTTGTATTTTTTCTAGTTGTGAGTTCACTCAGAAAATATAAGTACTTCAGTGACTTATTGTACACGAACTAACCATCGTTATTTGGTTAGTGGCAACTCCAAAAATTGATGTATTAATTTTTTTATCAGCATTTGTATGCATCTTACTGACTATTAATTGCGTCTAACTAAGACACATGTTTATATTTTACTAACCTGCATCATTTAAAAATCTCTAATAACTTGCATCATTTAAAAGCTTTAACATCTGCATTTCCTTTCTTTAACCGCCATGTCTACACCTTTCATATTTTTTTCATCTCTAATCTTGAAACCCTCTTCTACATCTTTTCCCCTTTTTATTTTGCACGTTTCATTAATGCATTCTGCTAACTTCTAACAGTAACTAACTAATGTACTTGTTTAACTAACTTTGCATGATATAAAAAAACTTTAATGGTAGCATCATATAAAAGTCTTAATGTCTGCATTTCTCTTCTTTAACCTCCATGTCTACACCTTTTATATTTTTTAGCTCTGATCTTGAACTCCTTTTCTACATCTTTAATCTTTTATTTTCATGTTTAATTTTTGCATTTAACTCGCATCATATCTAACTAACTAATCTGCTAACTCGAATTACATATTTAATTTTTAATCTCGAATTTGCATATTTAATTTTCCTGTACCTTGCATCACATTTTCTGTTCTTATATTTCCTATTCCTGTTTTATTTTTTAGTGTTTTGTATTGCACATATTTTATATTTTTAGGCTCATTTTTCGGCCCTTTATAGAGCGTCAAAAATAATGCGCGACACATGGTTAAGATTCCAATCATGAAGTGAAAAAAAAGCATGAACATTTTTTTACTTGTAATGAAAAGTCCCGTCATCCTTCTCAAGCGACCCAGCCCATTTCTTGAATTTTTTTTATACTTGTTTGGTACTCTTGTTTCTCATCGATCAAGAAAAATATGATATTCACATTACAATTTTCAAATATACCCATTTAGTTTGATTATAATTACAAATATACTTATATAGTTACAAATAATGTCACATAATTTAATCATAATTACAAATATGCCCACACCATTGTAATACAATTACTGTACCATCATACGTAGGTATATTTACAAAGATATGTAACCTATATAAGTATATGTGTAATTTCAAGCATTAAGTAGTTATTTAATTTTTGCAAATAGACCCATGTTATAATGGTATAGTAACAGTGTAAATATATTTGTAAGAATAGTCAAGCTATGTGGGATTATTTACTATTTCTAATACTATATGAGTATATTTTCAATTATAATTAAAATATATTAATATATTTGCAAATTACTCGCATTTATACGGTGTTAATTCTTGTCATTTCTATCGCTGTTACATACCAACAGTTGACTGATGTGCGTGGTGTTCCAATTGGAAAGTAGTACTGGTCTGTTTCATATGAGGAGACGAAGATGAAATTTGCTTTTCTATCTCCAAAATGTTTTTTCATTTCTTAAAAGTATTTCTCATTTTCTAATATATAATAATTTTGTTTTTTTAATTTTCAATATAGTTTTCAACATCTTAATGCATAACAATATTTTTAAGGTGAATTCCACGTGTACTCATGAATTTTACCCCTAATTTTACTTATAACTACAAATTTTTAGAAATTTTAAATGTACGCTCATTTTTTACCTAAAATTCTACTTATACTCACACAATTAGAGATCCGTTAAAAGGCTAGTTGTTAGCACCTCTATAAAATAACGAATATGCCTCAACCCTAATATAACTAAACGTTGGTCTTCTCAAAACTAAAAATTTATATTTAAATAATACATAATCTTATAGCTTTAAAAGTTCTAAAAATTTATTTTAAAGTAAATTTTTAACTATAAAATCATAATTAAGAATGAGGAATTTTGTCGTTTCATAGGGAGCTAACAACTTCTTTAATAGATTTCTAGTGACATGGGTATATGTGGAAATTTACGCAAAATATGTAGGTATATTTGAAATTATTAAAAATTTATGGATATACGTGAAATTGAGGATAAAATTCATAGATATACCTATAAAATAATGAATATGTCTCAGCCCTGATGTGTACCAAGTGTTTGTCGTTAAAAGCACTATGATTATCAATTTAATTAAAATTAACCGAAACACATTAAAACTACCACTATGCGGGCGATAGTGTAGAATAACGGTGAGTCGGGTCGAATCCACAGAGAGGCGATGTAGTTTTGAATTGTTTAAAGAGAGATATGGTATAGAGAAGAGAGAGAGAAATTAAAGAGAAATGAGAAGAAATTAGAGAGAGAGAGAAATTAGAAAGAGAGAAAGAAATTAGAGAGAAAGGAGAAGAAATTAGAGAGGGAGAGAGAGAGAGGAGAATAGAGAGATAAGAAAGAGGAGAGAGAAAGAGAGGTTAGAGAGAGAAGAAAAGAGAAAAGAGAAGAAATTAGAGAGAGAGGGAAAGAAATTAGAGAGAGAGAGAAGAGAGAAAAGATTAGAAGAGTCAGAGAAAAAGAAAGGGAGACAATAAGCTAAAATAAAAGAAATTATATTTAACTAACAACTTAATTAAAACTATTCTAAGAAAGCAATTAAAAGCTATGAAATTCAACTATTAAAGAAGGAAAGAAAATTATATTAAATTTACTCTAAAAATTACAAAGCAAAAAATAAAGTAGTAAATCTAATCTAGGAATTAAAACTACAAATTAAAAATTAACAACTATAAAGAATTAAAAATTATAAAGTAGAAAATAAAATTTACATCACCCAAATATGAAGAGCAAATCTTCATTTAATGGGAATTTAATTGCTTGGCCCCACCTTCTTACTAGGGGTCCCACAAGAAGGGGTCCCACCCAAGGGAGAGAGAATTGTTGGTGTTGGGATGTGTGGAGGGGCCCTCCTTATATAGAGTGTTGGGGGGCACATTATGACCAACGTTGAATCCGATGCGGGATTCCTCATTTCTTTGCTAGAGTTGCTCTCCACGCTGCCTTCTGTTGGATGCTTTGTTCGATTATTGCTCGATGATGAGCTTGTGTTGAGCAGGCGATTGAGAAGGGCTGCCATGGATTGCGGGTTTGATGAAGGTTCGGGGCTGCGGGAGCTCTTCTTCCGGACTGCCGGGCTTGAAATCGTGGCTCTTGAAAAATGGCTGCTAGATGCTTGCCCAAATGGTCCTCGTCTGCTTAGTCGTGATTGCTTGTTGGAATCTGCCGATGTCTAAAGATGGGTTGCGGATTGAAGTGCTCCTGGTTGGATTGAGGCAGGGGAGGTAATAGCATATGATTTTTGTAAAAGGGGTGTTTTGGATTTTTCTAGCTTTGGGCATGGTGGGTTTAATGAAAGCTGCCGGAATTTGGGTTCTCCAATTGGGGGTTGATTTTCATTGCTGCCGGTAATTGCTGAAATTAAAGGGGTGATGTAGATGGTTAAACGCCATGGTTGTCGTTCGTTTGCTTGGGCTGTGTGGACAGCTGCTTGGGATTTTTCGGTGCTGAAGTTGCTACTGGTTTATTGACTCCTTGGCCGGAGAGGATGCTACCTGATTTAATGGGTCTGTTCGTTGTCATGGCTAGCTGCATCTTTTGGATTCGAAACGGGCTAAGCAGGGGCGTTGATTGGTGTGGTGGATTGTTGCTGTCGAGATCGAGAAAGTGCAGGGCTTGACTTGGAGAAGATGTCGGCTTGGAGGAAGGGCTGCTAGTGCCGAAGATGGGTTGCGGTCAACTTGGATGGAAGACTGGCAGCTTGGTAGGTTCTTCCCCATTTCTAGTGTCTCGAATAGGACATGATGGTGTTGGAATTTTTGGACATACATATATTATTTATATATATGTGCTATCATAAATTAATGGTCCAAACTATAAAAGTGATCTTCTAAGATTTTATGAGCCTAAATCATTTAATAAAGTATGGATCTCCTATGCGTAGAAACCCTACAGCCTAATTTCTAATTTCTATTTTTATGATGGGCTAAATTAGAAATACGAAAGATAGGCTTCCTTTATAAATGGTTGTGGTCCCCGGGTTATGTATCTAGTCAGGGTTCTTTTCTGCCATCCCATCAGTAGAGAAGAGGAGCTACACTCTCCCAAAACCCTGGGTGCATTAACTTGGAAGACCTAAAGCCAAAGATTATTAGCATCCATGGATTTAGGTACGCTTCCGTTTATGTTATTAATTTCTTAATAATCTTAGCGTGAGAAAGATCCTGCATTGATTATGGATTTAATCAATGGTTGTTTTCTAACAAGTGGTATCAGAGCCTAATCTTCATGTTAGATTATTAAGAAAGATTTATGAAAAATTCAGATTTACGAATTCATGTATGCTTTTGGATTCATGTTACGGATTTATTAATGATTCAGAACTGAAAATCGAAAACATGATTGCGGCTGCCACTGTTCATCCATGGATTCAGATTATGTGCCTGCGGATTTATTCTGAAAAATAAAATTTATGCTATTGCTGTTAACTTATTGAAATCCAATGGCGAAATCCCGTTCCTGTATCATGGTTGCTTTTGTCGCTTTCCTTCTGTTTTATTTCGTCTTTGGATTTTTTTTACGGAAGAACAAACAGGCAAAGCTCGTTCCTTTTCAAGCCATCCTTTGATTAATATTAAAAAAAAAAAAAACAAAAGGGACGAAAACCGTCTTTTGTTCAATAATAAAATCAAACCGAAAGAATTGGTGGATGGCGGCTGGACGGGCTGCTGTGATTTGCCTCGCTGGATGCTTCTGCTGGGCGGCAGCGATGGAGGCGGTCGGCGGCTGGACGGCAACGCTGCTTTGGGTGGGCGGCCTGTGTTCCGGACGGACCGGCTGCCGGAGTGTTGCGCTGCCGGAGAAGACGGCGGCGAACGACACAGCAGCAGGCTTGGCGGCGGCGGCGGGGCGGCTAAGGTTGAATGGTTGTATTAGGGTTAGGGTCTTTGGGAAGAGATGGACTTTTTCGCAAAAACCCCTGAACTAGAACTGTTTTGCATAAGACCCCCTGTCCATTAATAATTTTCACTTAAGTTGCTTTCTATTGACAGTTTGCAAAATATCCCCTAGTATTTCCTTGGGTTTGGGCCAAATATAAAGCCCAGTCCAGCAGGCCTGCGAGCCCATGTCCAGCTGGCTAGTCCGGTGGCAGTCTTGAATCTAGGCGGGCCAAGCCCAGGCAGAACCAGCCCAGGTGGAAACAACCCAGTCCAGCAGCCCGTATCTACACTCTTTGGATCTGGGCGGGCCTGCGAAACAGGCCCAAGTGGAAGCAGCCCAGTTTAAGCCAGCCCAGATGTAGCCCATTCAAATAGCCCAGCTCGTCTGCGTTTTCAGCCCACCCAGCAGTGGACACGTGGCAGCCCAATAACCGTCCAAATTAAATTTTACATATCTTTTGATCATTTTAACCGATTTGGACGATCCAATAGTGGTTTTCTATGTTTTTGGACATTCTGGATTGAATGGAAGGGTCAGATTAACCTAAATAGGTCCAGAAATATTATTTTTGTGAAATTAACATATATGCATGCAAATGTTTGAATTACAATTAATTCATGTGGTTAGTTTATGAATGTTTAGAAAGCAAATTATGTATAAATTGATATGTTTATAATTTATTGCTTTCTATTAAGATTTTAAATTAACCAATTGTCATGCAAAATTTTATTTTTGGATCTTTTGGAATTTAAATTTCAAATAATAGTATAAATATTCTTTATGAATGTCTGATATTTTAAAATAAATTAATTGAAACAACATGCTGCCAAAGTAGCCTCTCTTGTGTAGATTAATTTATTTTTGAAATATTAAGATGATTGTGTGATGTAATTCATGCGAATTTTAATCGGCCCAAAGGAAGGTTAATTTTTGGCCGAATTATATTCACACATGTGGTAATAAATATGTGATAATTATTTAGTTTTCCATGTGAATAATAAGTCGGTCCAAAGAAAGGCTTATTATTTGACAGGATTTTATTATCAATATTTGATTACTACAACAAGAGTACCATTTACAAGTTAATATTTCTGTCCAAAGACTAAATATTAATGTTGTGCTAGGTATCTTGTGATGGGTCTTGCCATTATTTGAATTTTAACTAAGGTTTTATGTATATATCTCATGTGAATATGTTGTTTTGTTCTATTTTCAGTTAACACATCTGCTTCTACCATAACTGCCAACATAAATTCAATTCCCATGCTGAACGGAACCAATTTCAAGCAATGGAAAGAGAATGTGATGGTCGTTCTTGGTTGTATGGATCTCGACCTTGCGTTAAGGGTTAAACAACCCGCCTCTCTTACGGTTGCAAGTTCCATTGAGGAAAAACGGGACTTTGAGAGGTGAGATCGTTCAAATCGCATGTGTCTTATGATCATACGCAAATCAATTCCAGATGCTTTCAGGGGTGGTGTATCTGACCAGGATATCACTGCAAAGAATTTTCTTGAGGAAATTGAAAAATGCTTTGAAAAAAGCGATAAGGCTGAAACAAGTACGACTTTGTCAAACTTGGTTTCAATGAGGTATAAGGGCAAAGGAAACATAAGGGAGTACATCCTTGAGATGTCTAATCTCGCTTCGAAACTAAAGACACTTGGGTTATAGCTGTCTGATGATGTGCTGGTGCATTTAGTTTTGATATCTCTTCCTCCACAATTCAGCCAGTTTAAGATCAGCTATAACTGCCAGAAAGAGAAATGGACTCTTAATGAGCTCATTTCACATTGTGTGGAAGAAGAAGAAAGAATGAAGCGAGATAAGCCCGAAAGTGCACACTTGGCAAGTACTTTTAAGGAAAAGACCAAGAAAAGGAAAAAGGATAAGGAAGCTGCGGTAGGAGTGGCAAATAAGAAACAGCAAAAGAAATCAACTAAGGAATCAGGCTGTTACTTCTGTCACACTCCTGGACACCAAAAGAAGGATTGTACCAAATATCACGCTTGGCGTGTAAAGAAGGGTATGCTTCTCATTTTGGTTTGTTCTGAGGTTAATTTAGCTTCTGTACCTGGACATACTTGGTGGATAGATTCTGGTGCTACTACTCACATAAGTATGTCTATGCAGGGTTGCCTGAGCTGCCGAAAGCCAAATGATGCTGAAAGATTCATCTACGTAGGCGATGGCAAATCAGTTGAAGTCGAGGCAATAGGCACATTTCGGTTATTATTAAAGACTGGTTATTATTTGGATTTAAAAGAAACATATATTGTACCGTCTTTCAGACGGAATTTGATTTCTATTTCTGTTTTGGACAAATTTGGTTATTCTTGTTCATTTGGAAATAGTCGGTTTCATCTTTCTTTAAATTCAAATATTGTGGGTACCGGTTCTTTATCCAGTTGTGATAACCTTTATTTGCTTGATACAGTTGTCTCGTTTATGGAATCCTTGCATGTGAATTCACATGGTACAAAACGAAAATTAACTGATGAGAATTCTGCTTCGCTCTGGCACAAACGTTTAGGACATATTTCTAAATAAAGAATTGAAAGACTTGTGTCAGATGGAATTCTCAGTCCTCTTGATTTATCAGATTTTCAAGTCTGTGTTAATTGCATTAAGGGGAAACAGACAAACATAAGGAGATTCGGTGCCAATAGGTCTTTGGACGTCTTAGAACTAATACATACGGATATTTGTGGGTCATTCCCTACGGCTTCTTGGAATGGTCAACAGTATTTTATTACGTTCATAGACGATTTTTCTCGCTATGGCTACCTATATCTCATCCATGAGAAGTCTCAATCACTGGACGTATTTAAAATTTTTAAGGCCGAAGTTGAAAATCAACTTGGCAAAAGAATTAAGGCCGTTAGATCTGATCGTGGTGGCGAATACTACGGTAGAATGACAGATCAGGTGAACAACGTCCAGGGCCTTTTGCCAAATTCCTAGAAGAGTGCGGTATCGTCCCATAGTACACCATGCCAGGTAGTCCTACGATGAATGATGTAGCTGAAAGACGAAACAGAACTTTAAAGGACATGGTAAGGAGTATGATTAGTCGTACTACTTTACCAGACTCACTCTGGGGAGAGGCATTAAAAACTGCAGCTTATATCCTTAACAGAGTACCAACTAAGGCAGCCGCTAAAACCCCTTATGAATTATGGACGGGCAAAAAGCCTGTCATAAAGCATTTACGCATTTGGGGTTGTCCAGCTGAGGCAAGGCCTTATAGGCCAAATGAAAAGAAACTGGATTCAAGAACTATTAGCAGCTATTTTGTTGGATATTCTGAACGGTCCCGGGGGTATAAATTTTATGTTCCCACATCCAGATCCTTTTTTGAAACGGGAAATGCCCAGTTCTTCGAGGATATTGAGCTTGGGGGGGAGGATAAGGTTAGAGACTATGTCTTTGAAGAGGAATTGGTAACTTTTCCTTCGATTGTTGTTCCTGACTCAGTTCAAACAACAATACCGGAACCACAAGACATTGTTGATAACTGCCCTAATCAAGGTCAACAGGGTATTCCTGCTGATCAAGCTCAATAACCTGAAGAACTAATGCCATTAAGGAGATCCACTAGAGAAAGGAGAAGTGCAATCTCTAATGATTATATTATCTTTCTCCAAGAACATCAGGATGACATTACGACGATGGAAAATGATCCTATCAACTTCCGTCAAGTAATGCAAAGTAAAAATTCTCAAGAGTGGATTAATGCCATGGATGAAGAGATTAAGTCCATGAAAGACAATGACGTTTGGGAACTTGTCCCATTGCCCGAAGGTGCAAAACCCATTGGTTGTAAATGGATATTTAAAACCAAAAGGGATTCAAAGGGTAATGTGGAAAGGTATAAGGCTCGTCTTGTCGCAAAGGAATTTACTCAAAAGGAAGGCATTGATTATAAAGAGACTTTCTCTCCAGTTTCATCGAAAGACTCTTTTAGAGTAATAATGGCTTTAGTGGCATATTTTGATCTTGAGCTACATCAGATGGATGTGAAGACTGCGTTTCTCAATGGTGACATTGATGAAACCATCTATATGGTACAACCAGAAAATTTTGTGTCCGGAGATGCAAAACAAATGGTTTGTAAATTAAAGAAATCCATCTATGGGCTCAAGCAGGCTTCCCGTCAATGGTATTACAAATTTCATCAAGTTGTTATCTCATTCGGTTTCGAGATGAATATGGTTGATGATTGTGTATACCATAAGTTCTGTGGGAGTAAGCATATTTTTCTAGTATTATATGTCGATGACATATTGCTTGCCAGCAATGATATAGGTTTATTGCATGAAACTAAGAGATTTCTATCAACAAGATTTGAGATGAAAGATCTTGGTGAGGCAACTTTTGTATTAGGAATTCAGATACATCGGGATCGTTCTCGAGGTATTCTTAGATTATCACAAAAGACCTATATTGAAAGAGTACTAGAAAGATTTTGCATGCAGGATTGTAAACCAGGAGATACCCCTGTTACCAAGGACAGTCTTAGATCCACTTCGGGCTATATTTACCTGCTTGCTGGAGGAGCAATCTCTTGGAGGAGTGCTAAGCAGACACTCGTTGCTCCTTCCACAATGGCAGCAGAATTTATAGCATGTTTTGAGGCATCCAATCAGGCTATATGGCTGCGAAATTTTGTCACGGGGCTGCGAATTTTGAATGGAGTTGAAAGACCACTCAAGTTATATTGTGACAATAACTCAGCAGTCTTATATTCCAACAACAACAGGAGCTCGACGAAGTCAAAATTTATTGATCTTAAGTTCCTGGTTGTTAAGGAAAGAATTCAGGAAGGTCAAGTGTCTATAGAGCACATAGGAACAAACTCTATGATTGCGGATCCGCTGACTAAGGGATTGCCACCCAAGGTCTTTCATGAGCATACTGCTCACATGGGTATTGTATCACTTGATGATACTCTGGTTTAGTGGGAGTTTGTATCTTTGTGCTTTTATTTGGCAGACACACTTTTGCATATTACAGTTATGAATATTTTCTGCAGAAATAAAGTATTCAGAATTTTGGTTTTTCAGTACTTTTGGTTTTGGTTTGATCTCACCAAATAAGGTGGACCAGTTGGAAATAGGCATGTTAGATCACATTACATGTAATTTCCATGCTACGCATCCATACTTGATCTATGTCGTTTAGTTATGTTTGATATATGTGATCTTGGATGGGTCTAGTTACGATAAATGTAACAAAGGCTGCCTTGGTTCTATGTTGGCATAATTAATGGACGAGATTGTTCGGAAATGATTTTGGTATGATAGCATAAGGTTTTGAGCTCATAAGGTCATATATATAATTATAAAATACATGTAGTCCAAGTGGGAGATTGTTGGAATTTTTGGACATACATATATTATTTATATATATGTGCTATCATAAATTAATGGTCCAAACTATAAAAGTGATCTTCTAAGATTTTATGGGCCTAAATCATTTAATAAAGTATGGATCTCCTATGCGTAGAAACCCTACAGCCTAATTTCTAATTTCTATTTTTATGATGGGCTAAATTAGAAATACGAAAGATAGGCTTCCTTTATAAATGATTGTGGTCCCCGGGTTATGTATCTAGTCAGGGTTCTTTTCTGCCATCCCATCAGTAGAGAAGAGGAGCTACACTCTCCCAAAACCCTGGGTGCATTAACTTGGAAGACCTAAAGCCAAAGATTATTAGCATCCATGGATTCAGGTACGCTTCCGTTTATGTTATTAATTTCTTAATAATCTTAGCGTGAGAAAGATCCTGCATTGATTATGGATTTAATCAATGGTTGTTTTCTAACAGATGGAGCAGGGGGCGAGCTAGATTGTAGGGGATGGCTTCATGCTTAGCCGGTTGCTGATGGGTACGAGCAGCTTTAGCTTGATGGAGATGAAGAAAACGGCAACCATGGCTGTCTTCGGTGGTTTGCTACTTGAAATTTTTTGGTGCTGAAATCGATGGTGAAGTGTTGCCATTTTGGGAAGATTTTGCTTCTAGAGAAGGAAGGGGCTTTGGGCGAGTTGCTTGGCCGATGACAAAGTCGAGCTTGGGTGCAGTGGGCTGGACGTCATGGCTGCCAGAGGTTTCGGTTGCCGCTATAATAGTACCAGAATCTATGGATAGACGAGGCTGCTATTTATCTTAAGGTTGGCCGAATTTGGTTGAGTGGCAATTGCTTTGCTACATTTTGTGGATTTGAAAGAGGGGTTGCTCGGTCAGCTTAGAGCAGAGGTTGCCGCCTGGTTTTCATGGCTGAATCGCGGCTGCCGATGGTGAAACAGAGAGGGGGCGGTGGCTGGAAAATCGCTGTTGCTGGTGGAGACAATGCTGCCGCTAATGGGAAGCTTGATTTGGGGGTGATGGAGTACCAGAAATGGTGCTCCGGTGGTGCATGGTTGTTCGGTGTTCTTGCAATGCATTTAAATACGAATTTAAATATTAATTCTTTGATAAATAATTTCAACAACATCATATATAGTTTAATTCACTTTATCCTTTAATTTATTTTATCTAAATATAATAATCTACTTTGTTCCCCGTATTTTAAAATATAATTGTAGTCATATATGTATGATTTTTCCAATTAAATGATTTTATAAATTTGCCCAAATTATAGTAATAAGCTAATACACATGTCCACATTAAAATTTCTAGGGGATTGAGTCATAATTTTATATTTTCAAGCATGTTGCAAAATGACCCGTTTTATAGCAAAATTAAAGATTTTATGAAAATTATAATTTTCACAAAATTTCACTTAAAACATGTACTTAATTAACATTTTAATATTTAATGGTATGAATTTTATATGAAATTAAATGAAAATTTTGAAAATTATCAAGCCCTAATATAACTAAAGGTTGGTTTGCTCAAAGCTAAAAATTTATATTTAAATAATATATGAGTTTATAGCTTTAAAAGTGCTAAAAATGTATTTGAAGGTGAATTTTCAACTATAAAATCATAATTAAGAATGAGAATTTTCATCATTTCATAGGGAGCTAACAACTCCTTTAACAGATTTATAGTGGCATGAGTATATGTGGAAATTTAAGCAAAATATGCCGGTATATTTGAAATTTTTAAAAATTTATGAATGTACGTGGAATTAAAGATAAAACTCATAGGTATATAACGAATTATTCTTTTTTATCCAATCTCCTTATACCATCTTTATCCAATTCCATAGTCTTAAATGCTTTGTATAGTTACAACTTAGATGGGATGAGCATGTGATAAAAAATTTCATTTTTCAAATATGTTTTTTTTTTCATTTTTTTAAAAAATAATACCCTACTTTTCCCAATTCCCATACGTTATGATTGTGTATTATATTCTATGAATGTGCTGTTTGCATGGTGGTTTTATATGTTAGAGTGTACAGTAAATATGCAAGAGAACCTATATCAATTTGTGTAAGCATACGTGGGAGTTATATTTACAGGTGCTTCAGCTAGAAAGTCAGCAAAGTCTTTAAAAGTATCCAATGGACGTCAAAGAAGAGTTGTCAAAGTATTCAGGAAATGAGTACGAGTCATGTAGGGTAATTTGGAATTGGATGGGCGGGTGATAGCTCAAATCAATTCTCTTTTTTATTCAAGATCTGTAGACCTTCTAAATATATGGTAATTACAAAAGTTTGGTTAATGCCTGTTTCGAGTTGGTAAAATGCAGGTGGTAAGTAACAAGTTTGCCATATGTTTCGCGAGACCAATATGATTATAAATAAGCTATCTAACTTAGGATGTGTCTGGCAACTGAAAGAAAATGTCAAGTTAAAACTTTTCAAACTAAAAATTTTTACTCTCCACAATTATCAAAATTTTAAATTATTTTTTCACATTTTCCTATACAACTACCCTACTTTTCAATCATTTCTACACAATTATCCTCACAACTAACCTATCTATTTTAACTTTATCCTCTTTACAACTCATCATTACCACTATCATATCAAATCATTTGACAATTTTTACTCTTTAAAATTTTTCATCAAAAGTTTTATTCATTACCAAACACACCCTTATAATTGAATTTTTCTTAAAGTGTCCATGCTCTGAATAGCCTCCAAATGTTCTACTCTGCCTTTTAAAAGCTAACAGGCATCACCTAAATGTTAGATTTTTTATACATATATAATAATTATATATCTGCTATCATAAAGATTGATCCAATTTTTAAAATAATATATCATCTATCATAAAGGTTAATCCAATTTTTAAAATAATATATCTGCTATCATAAAGATTGATCCAATTTTTAAAATAATATATCTGCTATCATAAAGATTGATCCAATTTTTCAAATAATTTGTGAAGATTTCATGAACTTAAATCATCTAATAAAATATAAGTCTTTTATGCGTAAAAATCCTATTTTCCAAACATTCTTCTGTGTAATTTTCCCGCTCCCTACTATATATTAAAAAAATTATTGTGCTTTTGTCATTATTTTTCAATTATAGAGTATTACATTTGCTAATTACTAATTATTGCATGATAATAGTGAAGTTGAACGGGATATATAACTGACCGTTGTACTTTCAATGTACACCAGTTTTGAAGGTTTTTGCATACTATTAAATTTTTTTTGTTATTTATTATTAGTGTACAGGAAACGTTTGGTGCAAGAATAATCGTATTACTTGAAATGCAAAAAGAATTATTTCACTTTGAGAATGGTTGAATTGTACGTTTAAAATTCGTTTTCTTGATACAGTGATTTCTTTTATTTATTGTTTGCATATGCAAATTTTATGTAATTCAAAATTGAAAGATATATAAAAACTATTAAAAATTAGTTTTAATAATGGGATTCTTTTGTTACAAAGGAGGGCTTGCAAATTCTTCACCAATTATTATTGTTTAATTATTAAAATAGATGTAACAGTAGTTATAAATAGTAAGATTTGTTGGTAGATAAAAATTATCACTAGATAAGAAGAGTCATGATAGTATACAATATGTTGTATAGTAGTTTGCCGTACAATATTCAAATTTTTTATTTTATTTTTTCACTTTTTTATCTTTTCTTTGTAAACATATTTTCTTAAGTGTATTTAATTCATATACTAAGTTAATTTTTTTATTTTTAAAAATCAAAGGCATGAAAGTTATTTTTCATCCCTTAAAAATGTTTTTTAAAAAATAAAAAATAAATATGTAAAAGTATTATAAAATGACAAAATTTTGTATTTGAATTAACTACACTTAAGAAAATATGTTTATAAGAAAAAATCAAAAAAATAAAAATAAAATAAAATAGTTGAATACTGTACGGTAAACTAATATACAATATATTGTATATTATCATGACTTAGATAAACATCGTTATAGATGATTCAATTTACAAGTATCATGATAGATGATTCAATTTACGAATAGATTAGAACTGTCACTACATGAATGTAAAATGATTATTTCATAAATTTTTGTGTAGATATATTAAAAGTATCACTATAGATATTATAACGGTGAAAAACTACTTAGAAACCGTTCCAATAGTGTAGGCTACACCCTTTCCGTTGATTTTTTTATTTAAAAATTAAGAAACAAATAATTCAAAATTTTGTTGAATTTTACACGACGAAAAATCTAGGTGATGCCTGCACATGTAAAAAAAAATAAAAAAATATTTTGTACGACTGCTGTAAATTGCTCAATTTATGGTCGACAATATGAGATCTCGCTGCAGTCAAAATTTCTAAAACTTTTTTAATTTTTAAATCATGAACGACATATATGGTATATTAAATAAACTTTGACATAATTGTGTAAAAAAATCTTTACTTATGACTTCGGTATTTTTTGTCATCAATTATTATAATTTTTACTAAGATTTTAAAGATTCTAATAAAAGTATGCTTTTAAGGAAATGGTATACATAAATGAAAATATTTCCAAAAATTAATCATTTCATTAATTTATTTACCTTCATTGTTATCTTCTTCCCATTTCATGATACTTATACACAACAATAAACAAAGGGTACGTTTTTCTATATGTAAAACTTTTCAATCTGGACGAATGCTTTATTTTTAATCATTTTTTAATATTTTTTAATACAACTATCTTACTTTACAATTATTTCTGGACATTTACTCATGCAATTATTATTCTTATTACATCACATCATTTTTTTTTATTTCAAAATTTTTTTTAATTTAGAATTTTTCTACTAAAATAATTTTGTATCCCTTCCCAAGCTCGACCAAGTAAAATAAATGTGAAAAATGCTTCAAATAATTTTGAAACATTATCTGTTTCTCTCTCTTGTTTATGCGATTCTCTCATATGGCATATAAACCTCGCACTTTCACGGTTCTTCATTTAACCGTTGATTTAAATACCTGATATATTGGCATATTCAAACAAAATGCACATTATTTAGCAGAAAAATTAACAATCGGCAAGATCAACCACTGCGCTTACGGAAGAGATCATCTTTACATTGTGGCAGGTGACTCTTTTTGAGAGATACGCAGCACCATGTTGTAACGGTCAACGATTTACCATGCGGTGAGAATTGATGAGTTGATAGCCTAGACCTGCCCTTTCTGGCGGCGGCAACAGCAGCAACCTCCGGTTCTCGCTTGATTCTTCCAACAGGAATCGAGATGGAGAACGCCAATGGAGTAGCAGTGGATTCTTCCTCCTCTGCTGCTGCTGCCGCCGCTGCTGCTTCCCATGAAACTGCAGGAAACCCACCTGAGGAGGAGACACTTCAAGAAATGCTCTCTAGGCACCGGTAGTTCCTTCTTCTTCCTCATGCTTCTAGATGATTTCGCTTTCTTCATTGCTTTTCTCATCATCTTTCTTCCTTCCCATTAGGACGGTCTGTGGGATATGAATATTGGAATGAGTCTGTTTACCATCTGGGTCTTTGTCGTCTGTTGAGACTATGTTGCTAATACCTGGATTTCTAGGAAAATCAGATTTTGTTGACAATGGAGTCATTGGGATTTATTATTATAGCGGGATTGTTGGGTTGACCCCACATAGGTGGGAAACGGCTTATGATGATGAGATTAGGATTGTTGGGGTTTGCTCTAATGCAATGGAATATTATAAAAAAATCGGTTACTTTTCCTTCTGATTAATTGTAAGGGGAGGCTACTGATAGTTGGTGAGTGGAGTATTAGGAGGTGAGTTACAAACCACTGCATTTATGCCTTCAGAAAGAAGGTGTTGGTGAATGGTGATTGCTGCAGCAACTCTGTTGGGTGCATTGCACTTTCAGGGTACGTTTTGGATTTCCTATTTTGTTTGGCTTTGCATGCTCAGAAGGGAAAATTCCTTTGGGGGTTGTTTAGATGCTTGAATTTTAACGTAAAATTTTGAAACTCTAGCTGTAACTGAAAGAACCACAATCAACATTTGAACTTACCAGCACAGACAAATTGTTTTCATCTGTGAAAGAACTATTTAATGCCTTTTATGCTTTTTGAATTTAAGAAAAATCTGTACCAAAACTAGAAATCGACAGAATATGCAACATCAATACAATAAGTGACTACACAAGGCATGCAGGAGGACAGTTTTATCACTAGCGTAGTGGCGTGCCACATTTGGACCATAGGCCGTGATCATTTATCTGTGTCCCCCTTGGTGTTAGAATGATATAACAAAGAACAAGGTTAGAAACCAACAGTTGGGAAAGAACCCTATATGAAGGTGTATGGAGTCTGGAAATTCCCAACCAGCCACCCGAAGGAAACCATTAGCATAGGCACATTCAGATATCCACAAATTTCGAGCCATGAGCCTACCTCTTTTGCTATATATTGATATATTATCCATAAGATCCCACAAGAAAATCTCCCAGCCTCAAAAAGTTGTCTATCACACTAAGTTCTCTTGTGGAATTTCATGTTAATGTGTTGCGATCCATATATGGGCAAAAACAAGGAGAAAACAATTCACTATGCCCATTTTCCGAACATTCTTGATTAAACAATACTATGAAATGGAAACTGCTTATTTCCAGACTACAGGGACTCTTAGAAGCAATATGAAAACCATCATGATGAGAAAATTATTCTCCTTATTGAAGGAACTTTTGGCCTGTAAAGTCTAAACAGCTTTCAGAATATTGATATCATGTATTCGCATTGGGGAAATTGCTTTGTAAAACAACTTCCATTGAGTACTCATAAATTTTCATGATTCCAAAGTTATTATAGGTAATCATAGGGTTGCAAGTTGGATGGATTCAATTTGATTTGTTTCTTGATCAAACCTACCCTTACCGTATATGTAAAAATCCTACACTACCATACCCATAAGTCAGTTTGGTTCAAGATCAAAATTGGTTTCTTCAACATTGAAACAATAAAATGAAAAAATAATGAAAAGAAGGATCCCCAATGAAAGAACAATCAATAAAAGAATTGTGTTAGAGAGAGAGACAAGGAAACGCATTTGGATTTCTGATTATTAGGCAAAATGGATGTAGGAATTAGCGCATTCAATTGGTAGCAGGGTCATGCATGTTCAGTATTACAAATGAAAAAAATAATAATAATAATATTATGAAATACTGGCTTGGCTCTGAGTACCAAAGATATGGAATTAACCTACCTAAATTTTGGATATTTGTACTAAATGTACAACTTACACTACCCCATGGGAAGAATATGTGCGACCTGTCCTACTGAAAAGTAGGTTGGTTCCGGGTTGGTTCATGGGTACCTTACCCAAGTTGCTACCCTATCATGATCTAGCTTATGAATTCCTCTCAGCCAACATTCAAATTCTCTGAAGCACCTTTGATTCTCTTAGCAATATTTCATTTTATAAATGTTTGGTTATTTTGGTTACATGCTAACACAAATGGTACACCTCAAAAATGGATGTCAGAAGCTTGCATATCTTCCAGGCCTTCATTGGCCAAAACGTTTTTAATCCAGAAAGCAAGTTTATCATACTAAAGTAATATAAAAAAACATAACTTAAGAAATAAGCTTTCTTTTATATTTTTGCCATGAAATTATTGTTGCACAAGACAATTATTTGACTATTTGTCAGGTTCAGTTTGCTGGAATTTGATCATCAGTCTTTAATTAAGTAGATGTTTAGTCATTTTGGGTAGGATTTGTTTGAGTTACATTCATGATAATCCTTACATCTGCACGTGAGTCTCAAACTCATTAAATTCACACCGGTTTTTTCTCAAAAAATCAGCAGTCTTCTCTTTATATCTTCTAACGGAATACATCATTATAAGTTGCATAGGAACTCCATTCACGTATCTTGGATGTGAAGCTGACTTTTGCTGTTGTGTCAACCCAAGTCTATTACTCATCGATCACCAGAAATTGTCGAGAACAGTTGAACAAATGATGAATTGATTAACAAGGGTACCACCTCAAGTTGGCATCGATATATATCTGAAAAGGTTGGTTTAGTGCCCGAAGTGGACAACTGTTCTGTAAAATTTTCTTCTCAATCCTAATGGGCCATGTTATTTTGTGTAGTTTTGTGTCGTGTGCATTTGTAACGAGGTACTGTCAACTGCTGTCATCTCCCCAGCTTAAGCTTATGCATAGGGTGCCATATTGCCACTGAACAAACTTCGGGGATGTTTGTTTACACTAAAAACATTTCAAACTAAAACTTTTCACTATTTACAATTATTCTATTTTTTTAATTATTTTTGACTTCTTTTTATACAACTACCGTATTTTTCGATCATTTCTATACAACTACGTATATATCTAGCCTATCTATTTTAAATTTTTTCTGTTTACTCTCAATCATTATGCCTATTATATCACATCATTTTCTCTCATTTCAAAAACTTTTATATCAAAAATTTTTCGTTAAAAGTTTTATCACTTCCCAAATAGACACTTAGGTGATGTTGTCACATACTTTATAAGAGTGCCATGATGAGGCAGGGACCAGGTGTCTTTTTATCCTGCATCCAATCTGCAGAACCTTTTTGCATTCTCTCATTCCAATCAGATTGATGATGATGGATCATATATTTGAATATAGATAATTCTAGGAAAACACTATAGATATATGTAACAGTAACTTTCATGCTCCTGTTGCCATCATGGTTTATGTCACACTGCAGATATATGTAACAGTAACTTTCAGGCTCCTGTTGCCATCATGGTTTATGTCACACTGCATGCTATCTGTTTTCAGACATGAGACAAGGGAGCTTCAGAACAAAGAAATGGCTCTGAAAAAAGCAGCTGCTAAAGGAAGCAAAGCTGAACAGAAAGCCAAGAAGAAACACGTGGAGGATGAGATCTCTCAGGTTTCATCAAAGCTGAAAGCAAAGCATGCAGAAGAACTTGCTTCATTAGGTTATGACAGTAGTAGAAAGGTCAATGATTTGGTTATGTCGATGGCTGGAGTTTCTGTTGCTGGGCAATCTGAGCCTCCAAAACCTAGCAGGAGTACAAAGAGACGTGAGAAGAAAGCTCAGCAAGAAGCAGCGCGTGAGCAGAGAATCCAGGAAGAGCAGAACAATATTATCAGTGACCGTATGATTGAGAATGAGGGGTTGGAGAAGAAACTTCAGCCCCTTGGTTTAACTGTGAATGAAATCAAACCAGATGGCCACTGCCTGTATCGGGCTGTGGAAGATCAACTGTCCCATCAGCTAGGAACTAAATCTCCATACACTTATCAGAAGCTCCGCGAAATGGTGGCTGCTTATATGAGAGAGCATTCATCAGATTTCCTCCCATTTTTCCTATCAGAGAATATGGTAGAAGCTGATTCAGATACTTCACTGTTGGAAAGGTTTGAGAATTACTGTAATGAAGTGGAATCAACAGCAGCCTGGGGAGGGCAACTTGAACTGGGTGCTCTTACACACTGCCTTAAGAAACATATTGTGATTTTCTCAGGGTCCTTCCCTGACGTGGAGATGGGAAAGGAGTACAAGTCCGAGGGAGGAACCAATTCGTCTAACTCCAGCATTTTGCTGTCCTATCATCGACATGCATTTGGACTAGGAGAGCACTACAATTCAGTTGTTCCGGTGGAAACAGGCTGCTGATGCTGCAGCTTGTGTAGGACATTTTTTTGTCTGTGTGTGTGATGCTTCTATTCGGTCTTCTTTCATGAGCATGGACTTGTAGCAACTCTAAACTTTTTTAGAGGACTATAAATACCACAGATTCTTTTTCTTTTTATTCATCTATTCTGTAATGGTAGATATGTAAGATTCTAATATTCAAAAGATCTCAAAAAATGTTATGTCTACTATGCTGATATTCTTGTGCAAATGTTGCCAAATATATGGGATGTGAAGCTGTACAGCCTGCAGGAGCCGCTGCTTGTAGGACACTGAGAAGTGTTAAGGTTCTGTTTGCTCCTGCACTTTTCCAGGTGGACTACACATTTAAAAATTTTCATGTTGTTTGGCCTACGTGAATGTTGTTTTTTCTATAGGAAACAAGTAACTTCCTCATCTGTATCTATGGGCGCTGCTTGCAAGGAACTGCCAAGTAAAGTTTTACCTTCTAAGATGGTCAAACAGGCCTTAAATCATAAATGAAGTTTGAACTGCTGTCTAATAATCTAATTACGAAATCTGGAAATTTAAAATGTCTAGCTTTAATCTTTTTCGCGTTTTTTATGAACCAGTTCATGCACCGGTGGGGGTCATAATTGACAAAATCAAGGTTTTGCTCTCCAGGGCCACCCACATATCTGTTCATCATGTTCTCAGGCGTGGAAACGCGGCGGCCCGTGCTTTAACAGATTTAATGTCTTTTTCTGTTTTAGATCATCACTTTTGGTGGGATCACCCACCCCAACAAATATTAGGGAAAATTTGTATAGATAATTTTTTTGGAAATGAAATCCAGGATCCTCCTCGCCTGATCCCTTTCCAAATTGCAAGGGGAGCGGGTTAGGGCTGTGTATCCTTTCCATCAAAAAATAAAAAAAAAATAATTATCTTATTTAAATCTATTTATTTAGTCAAAAATCCGCTTGATTGAAAAATTTTCTAATCTATAATATTAGAAAATTTATTTTAAGCAACCTCGTGCATTTGGATTTGTTGCGAATTATATACAAATCGAAAAAATGATGTCATATTATATACATATTAAAGGATAGGAATATGATGTATGAGTTGATTCAAATAAAAACATAAAAAAATCCAAAACCTAAAGAGTTACACGGTGCAACGGGACTATACAAGTATTTCCCTGTACCGCCTCTCCATTCTCTGTGTTTTGCTGCCCTTGCTGCAAAAAGTTCCAATGACATCATTTGACAAATCAGTCACCAGTAATCTCTACAAGTGCAAGTTCCATCCTTGAATGAATGAAACCGACTCCTATCCCGGATCACAATCTCCCGCTTGTATACCTTCGAAATCAGCTTCATAACCAGATGGCAGTCCACACAAATCCTTAAATTTTTCACTACCCTGACAATGCTTCCTTCACACAATCTGCCAATGGCAAAAGCAACTGCTAGCTTTTCACTGTGCCTAGATACTGCATCTCCTTTATCTTCCTCTTCTATGTCATGCAAAACGCTTCTAGTCTGTGGCACATAACCCTCAAGCTTCAGTCTCAGCATGATTTCTCCAAGCTTCTCCAGAGCTTCCTTGGTAACTCGGTTCCCTCTGTCACCAACCACAAATCTGTATAATTCCTTGTCAACTTCTATCATGCTCCAGCCAGGCTCCTTCTTCAGATTCCCATCAGTCATCAACCTCCTCACAGAGGCCACATCTTTCCACTTCCCAGCAACTGCATAGATGTTAGACAGTAAGACGTGGTCGCTAGCATTATCCGGATCAAGTTCTGAAAGCTTTTCTTTCACACTCTCTGCTAGTTCAACACTTCCATGAATGCTGCATGCTCCAAGGAGGGTCCTCCAGATAACAGCATTTGGCTCAACAGGCATTCTTGTTACAAACTCGTAGGCCCTGTGCAGGAGACCGGCACGCCCATAGAGATCAACCATACAACCATAATGTTGCAGGGATGGCCTTACTCCATAAACAGGTTCCATTTGATGGAAATACTCAGACCCTTCTTCTATTAGACCTGCATGGCTGCAAGCATACAGTATTGAAATGAAAGCCACCCCATCAGGCCTCATTCCAGATAACTCCATTTCTTGGAAGAGGTCGATTGCTTCCTTGCCATAGCCATACATTGCAAGCCCCGCAATCATTGAAGTCCATGAAACAACTGTCTTCTCCATCATCCGTTCGAAAACTAGACGTGCCATGCTGATGTTTCCACATTTGGCGTATGCATCAAGAAGTGCATTGCTCACTTCAACAATACAGGTGAATCCAGTTTTCTCCACGTAAGCATGCAAGATTTCAGCATACTTGAATGCCCCAGCCTGCGCACATGCTGAAAGAAATCCCATCAATGTCGTCTCACTGGGGCTTCTCCCCAACTTCTGCATCTCTCGGAACAGGCCAAAAGCATCATCGAAGCATCCATTTTGAGCAAATCCAACAATCATAGTACTCCAAGAAACTTGGTCCTTCTGGGGCATCTCCCCGAATGTCCTCCTTGCGCACTCCATGTCTCCAACTTTCATATAACCAGCAAGCATCACATTCCATGTCGTGAGATTCCTCCAAGGCATCCGATCAAACATCGACTTGGCACGCGCCGCATCTTCACATCTGAAACAGCCCGTAACGATTGCATTCCAAGCAACTACGTTCGGCTGGGGCATTTCGTGGAACGCCCTCTGCGCGGAATCCATCTGGCCGCATTCAGCGTACATGCTCACCAGCGTCGTCCCAACAAAGAGATGGGTGTCAAAGCCAAGAGCGACAGCTTGGCAGTGGAAACGAATCCCAGAGCACAAGGACCTGAAACTGGCCGCGGCCTTGAGGACGAAAGCGAAAGAGAAACTGTCTGGTGGAACGGAACGCCGGCGCATTTGGGCGTAGACGAGGAAGGCCTCATGTGGGGATTCGGACTCGGCTAGGCCGCGTATGAGGGTGTTGTACATGAAGGCGTCGGGTGCATGAATGTGGGTGAAAAGGCGGCAGGCGTAGTCCGTGGCATCAGGAATGGTGGCTGTTGAGAGCAGCAGCTGCTGACCAACGATGTGCGGGTGGTTTTCAAGACCGGTTTTCAAGGCGAATGCATGGATCTGGTGGAGGGCGGTGAGGGTCTTGCAGGCTTTCAGGGAGGAGATGCAAGCCTGCAAACTGCTGCTATTCATCCTCCCTCACCAATCAGTGTCAAAGAGGCCATCGGGCATCCTTTAAATTTGAGAGAAGAAGAAAGAACATAACAAGCTTGCTATTTGAGAATAAAATACATTATATATGTATAAAAGTTTCCCATCCTTTTCCACCACATTTTTCACAACTTCGAACCATGATTTAACATCCTAATTACGAAATTTTTTTTGTATTATCATGTTATGCATGTGGCCACTAAATTACCCCAATCAAATAACAAAACATCACATCACATCTCTCTCTTAAATATTCACTTTCTTTTTCCTACTTTGTTTTCCTCATTCCTAATCCTCAATGAAAATGGCTTGTAAACAAGAACAAACTTCTAACTTTCTCAGTGGGGTTTGTTGATCTCTGCTGGAGTAGAGCTTTCAACTGTTCAACTCATCATGAGATTTCTTGCAAGAACTTGTAAAGCTCCTCTGCAACAATGGCAGGGTACTCCTCATGTGGAAGGAGAGCTCCAGGCAGCTCAATGAACTTGCAGACCCCTTTGGCACCTTCTAAAGCTTCCATCTCGGCTTTGGACCTCTTTGGTGAATTTGCAGTTGACACCACCATAACAGGAACATTCCCATCAAGGCCTCCAAACAGATCCAGGAATTCCTCTCTTGTTCTGACAGGATCGACGAGGCCCGTCAAGAAAGCAGCAGGAGCATATCGTGCACCCTTCCGTTTGGTGAGAGCATATCTGCTCTGGACAATGCTGGGTGTCACATTCTGAGGATCAGCATAGACATGTGATTTGTATTGGGACTGGATGGCCTTCTCATTGCTGACAAGCACATTATACATCATCCAACCCAAAGCAGGTGCTCTCAGGGTGCCCCGTAGGAGCCCATACCTGTCAGTTTGTCAATTGTTAGCAGAAAGACAAGCTCCTCATTAAATTTTAAAGAGATTATTGCTCAACATAATCCCTGGAAATGCCATAAAATGAGAAATTAAAATATAAAGCACAGCAACCAAAACATCGAAAAATCAGATGAATAGGCAAGACAATTACAAGAGCCAAATAAAAACATTACGATGGGAGTCATCTAAGACCACCAAATGAGTTTGCAAGTCCACAACCCTAGTACGACCCACAGCAGATTAATCCATCTAGCCATTTTATGAAATCCAAAATGCACTGCTATGGTTGGGAAGATGCCTGTGAAATCCAAAAAGGGTCCCATTGATGACAATTGGCACTCTGCAGGCCGTAGTTGGGTGCAGGAGTAAAACTTACGACCATGGAGTGACCCAGAATACTGAATTTTCTATTTCCAGAGTTTGGCAGAGCAAATGGCCTGTAATGCATTGGACGTGTGAAGAATTTGCGTTTGCTGCTTCATTATACAGAGGTGGTGAAATAGAACATTTTCATCAAAAGATACTTCGAGATTATCCAGTATCCACACATCTACCGTATTTCTGGTTTTCTTCGTAGATAAAAGAAGTGCAATTCAAGTTTGATAAAGATGTATTCAGAGATTTCTTCATAACCTTTCCAAGGTCCACTTATTAATTATCTCCAATAAAATTTTCTACCATTCATTCTTATACGTTATTTCCTCATGAGAAGCCTCTGTTATCATGAAAAGAAGCCAACCAAACTTTTGTAAATCTGCCAACATGCCCTATACTGTATCTGCTGTACTTGACTAAACTGGAGACATTGGCATCATGAAAACTGATACGGTCGAAAGAAGTGGACCTTTAAAAAACTGTCACTGAAATATGGTTGATCCTTGTGAAGGAAAGATAAAATAAAAAATAAAAAATAAAAAATAAAAAATAAAAAAAAATCTATGGAGAACAGTTGACATCAGAAATTCAGATATTGGACCCAACACAGAGGGTTGTATAAACAATTTTGCATGTCTTCTAGGGTTATAAAGAAAAGAAAAATAGAAGAGGAAGAAATAAACAAGAAGAAGAGAGAGAGAAAGAAAAGCAATAACGTAAGATTACTAAGATAATTGCATAGTCAGTAGAAGAGAGAAAACGATAAAATCTACAAAGATGATTGACTAATCTGTACATGAAGAAAAGATTACCTTGATTCCATGTCAGAATTTCGGCCAAAGACAATAGGTAGTGGACCAGCCCAAGTGGGTGCTATAGCAGCAATAGCAGATGGCTTCAGTAATCCCTTGACTGTTGCACGAACAGCTATTGTAGCAGCATGCCCTCCCCCAAAGACTACAAAGTCACTTCCTGATAATTGGCCAAAGAAGAATCAAACAATAACATTGTAAGCAACAATTCCAGACAATTCAAAAAAAAAAAAAAAAATGTTTTCTCTGAACGGAATAAACAAATCACATCTGGCTGAAGCTACAATGCTACAAAAGGAACAAGAATGGTTGTAGAAACTACAAGAAAAAAATAAAAAGTTGCGAGGATCATGAAATGAATCCTAATGTTGCAGTAAGAGTACCAGCAGTATATCTTTTATGAGTTGGCCACTTTGGGATTTAGACCTTGAGGCCACAATCACAGATCCATGGTCCATCTCAATGTCACAAACAACAGTAATCTATCAGTCTATAATTATTCCTTCACTGCTCTCTTCTTCTTTCTTTCTTCCTCTTTTGAACAGAACTTTTTTTTTTTTTTTGGTCAGCAACACCTGTGGGATGTGCTCTAATCATGATCTTGGTGAACAGAACAGGTAATACTTAATCAACCAAGGGCTTTTTTTTTAACGCAAAAATCTTTTTAAACTAAGGGTGTATTTGGTTGAGCTAAAAAGAGCTAAAAATTTTCAACCAAAACTTTCCAATAAAAAACTTTTCACTCTCCATAACTACCCTATTTTTTTAATTATTTTTTCACATTTTTCTATACAAACTACCCTACTTTTTAATCGTTTCCACACAATTATCCATACAATTAACATATTTATTTTAACTTTATTCTCTTTATGTTTCATCATTACCCACTATCATATCACATCATTTTCTATCAATTTGATAACTTTTAACCCAAAAACTTTTACCTCCAACCAAATACATCCTAAAACTTTTCAATCTCTACAACTACTCTATTTTTTTAATTATTTTTTATATCTTCCTACACAACTACCCTACCTTTCAATTATTTTTACATAACTACCCATACAATTAACTTACTTATTTTGACTTTATTTTCTTTACTCCTCATCATTACCTGTTATATATCATTTTCTTCTCATTCAAAAACTTTTACACCAAAAACTTTTTATGTAAAAGTTTTATCATTTCCCAAACATACCCTAACGATGCAAAATCTTTTTTCTTGCTTCTATGAGAGACGGACAACAGTTTGTTCCACTTGTTTGCACTGATGACATCATGAAGATTTTACCACATATAATCATAACCAAAAATAGTTTTACAAGATAGTTGTCACATAAGATGACACTCAAGCACACTATGGCTAGCAATGTGGCTTTTCTAGTAAGTATTTAAGAACAAAGCACCAGCTGATCAAGCAAAGCTATAGCATCAACGTGACCATGTCACCCACTATTTCCTGTGAAATGAAATGCATGCCAAACATGAAATTCTGAGTAAATAAATCAATCTTCGTGGTTCAACTTATAGGATCAGTTTTATGATGTTTCTTTTCACACGTCATACTATATTAATATGGAGGAACATTGGAAGATCTACTTGGAAATGGGCAGATTCAAACCAAGTGACCAACTGCCACTCACAAGAACCTCGAGATCACATGATAGCACAGTTTAGCACAAGAACCTCAAGTGGCTAGCTGACCCTCCATAGGTGGGAAACAGCTTATGATGATGACGATGACGACGACAATGACATAGGAGATCTTTTTTTAATTTTGAAATTCTTCAAAAAGCTGGTGCAAGATGCACCTATTAACATTGAATTGTAAAGGTACACTCATTTATCTCCACTTTCCACACTATCTACCTACCATAAATCCTTCTTTATTCTCCATCACATTCATGTCCGGATATTTTAGTACGGTTTCAATTCAATAAGAATTTCAGATGATGGTGACTAAATATCCAAAAAAACTGAAATAATAATCTCTACAGTGAAGGAGAAAGATTGGAACCAGAATTACTATTCTATAAGTCCGAAACCTTCAGCATCATATGGAAAATGTTAACAAGGGGAAGCATTTGTATATACCTGCATGACTCATAGGTCCATCAGATGCATTAATAAATTCAAACAGGAACTTCTCCATGACATCTGCATCATAATTAATAGATGGCCTATCAGAATAACCAAGTCCTGGCCAATCAACAATGGTAGCATGCCAGTTCACTCCGCCTTCTCGTGCAATGATATCTTGAGCTACTAACCGCCATTCTTCAACTGTGCTAACGTCAGAAATTGTAGGAAGCATGAGGATATTCTTTCTAGTCTTGGCAATCTCCCCTTCATGTTTTTCATAATAGATGTTCACGGAATTATCTTTAAATTTCCACTGCCAACTACCAGTCTGAAAGTAGCAAGGCATGGTAAAAAGCTTGGAGAATAACCACACAACATTGTCTTTAACATGGAAAAAAAAAATTAATAAAAAGATCTATTCAAGGATAATCAACAGATTTGGCTAACTTCCAACAATTGAAAAGAGAGTATCAAAGTCAATAAAGATTTAGAAACCACTTAAATGGAGCTTTTAGCAAATGACATTCCAAGTGAATGCTTGGGTCAAGTCTAATTAATTTAGTTAATGCTATTTATTTATCTTTAGCCTATGACCCCAAGAGGGAGGAGAATGCTGATCTCCTTTCTTTTTTTTTTCTTTTTCATTTTCTTTTACATCCCAATAACATCAATCCACATCAACTGCACATAGGCTCCTCCATGATTTAAGGTAAATTAAGAATCATTTTCTCATGCCTAGTTTGGTAATTTTGTACTTTAAAAGAAATTTTACCTTTTAAGGCCAAACACATAATTAAGATTTAAAGCACTTTTTTTAGGAGACTTTTTCTTGAGGAGATTGAAAGCACTTTTTAAATGGTAATGCCAAACACTTAACAACTTTTTCTTTTTTTTCTGCAATGCTATTTTAAAAAGTTCTTAAAATAAAAATGCTTTTCTTAATGGCTGAATTCTCACCGCTTGACCAAACGAAGCTTCTATCTATTGGCATCATTTTCATTTTCATTCCTGCTAACGTCATTTCCTGTATCTCCTTTCTCCATTCCTAACACCTAAGCAAATATGATGTTAGTCCCCATCCAAAAAAAGCCTAAACCATATAAGGCATGGAAAGCTTAGTTGAGACTTGCAATTAATTGAGACCGCTGTTAGTTACTTGATTTTCTCAACGTTTAACCATTGCCATTATCGTCTAAATTTGATGATTTTCAACGACTTGAATTTTCTTTGAGTCCAACGAAAATATTCACCCACTGAATTCTTTGTGTCAAACTTAGACAAAATCAGCACAGGAATTGTCTTCCTTCTAAATAAATGAAAGTTGGCGTCTTCTAAACCGCATAAGTCGTTGCCAGATCTCAACCTTTCAATTTGGGCGGAGAAACCGGAACCACAATGGAACAAACAGTTCACATACTAATTTTCACGTCCTTTTTCAATTTTCATCATCTCGAACAATTCAAATGTTCTTTTGAGCTCATTTCCTTCACAGTAACGTGTAACGGAAACCAGCATCAAAGCACGCAAGATTCCACCAACGAAATTCCCACTTCAGGCCAAATTTCATCTAAAAAGAAATTTTCTAACAAACGCCATTCCACACTGTTCAAAGTACCGACCGGCCGATTCAAGCCCTTTCCAAAGGACCAGCCCCCAAAAGAAGTTCTAGTGGGTGGGGCCAAAAAAAAAGGATACCTTTGGGGGGATCGATGGTTTTTCGAGGACGGCACGCTTGGAAGAGAGCAGAGAAGAGGAGAAAGATCTGATTGTGAGGGTGGTTTTCCGGGCATGAAATGGTGGAATCGGCGAGGTACCCAAGCTGTGGCAAGGGAGAATTGACGAGGAGAGAGTGAGGTGAAATGAGCAAGCCGCAGAAACGGAGGCCATCGCGTGAGCGAGAGATGGCCGTTATTTTCTGATGACCGACGCCTCTTCATATCCATGGCTGGCATTTTTTTGGAGGTAGTTGGAACACGATGCAAAGCAAATGTGATATTTTTCCATAGACCAAATTACCTTTGTTACAGTTATAATATTAGCGACATTGGAGGCTTGGATTGTTAAAAATATAAAATAGAATAGAATCAAAATAAAATTACGTAATTATAATAAATTATAAATAAAAGATGTAACGGTTTATAGTTTATATTTCTACCATAAATAATCAAGAAAAATCAAAGTGTGTATTGGATTGATGGAATTGAGAAAAGGTTTTTTTGGTTGATATGATTGGAGTTACTTTATTTCAACTCTTATCCTGCTCATTAGTTCGTTGTAGCAAAAAAAAAAAAAAGGACCTATTACGTTAAAATGAGAGATAGAGCGGAGATTACCGGTATTTTCAAAATATATAAATTTATATAATTAAATAAGGAAAATACTCCTGTCATACCCATATCATCTATGAGTTCGCTTTCTTATTTTTATACCATTTTAGGCCAAGGTTGATGGTTAAATCAAAATATAATTGTCATCTAAAGTTATTTATTTAACTAGAAATGAAGTTTGATCCAAATCTAATAAGAAAGTGACTCAGTGCACTCAAGCGCACTTAGGCTCGGTGCACCTAAATGCAAATACTCATATATATATATGAAAAATTTTTACACAATTATTAATCTCAAAAAAATAACTTAAAATTAACAATGCCCCTCAACCAAATCCCTTTCTGCTTAGGATGAAAATATGAAATATGAAATATGAAATTGGATACAAGTATGAAATTGCAAAAATATATGAAAGTATGTGAAAGTATCCGGTTAAAATTACTTAAAATGCTATCGATTTTAAAAAATTCAAAAAAATATCTACAAATCTCAAAAAATAGTAAAAATTGATATACATGTTAAATATACTTAAATTAAAAATTCTATAAAAAAAATTCAAAAAAATACTAAAAAATGGGTTATATGCACCTGGAGCCTAAGTACACATGGGTGCAGTGTTGTCAGAATCGGACCGAACCTACTAGTCGGATCGGTTCGACCTGGAACCGGTCACGGATCCAATTCGAATAAGCAGGTCTAGTTTAACCCCTTTGAACATCTCAAACCGCCTGAATCGCGATTAAACGGAACCAATGGTTGGACCATGTTCAACCAGTTCGGTCAAAAGCATTATTAAAAAAACCTGCAAAATCTATACCTAGTTACCTACCGCCTACTACTCTGCCGTGCGATTTTCCCACCCCATCTAATTTTCCCCCATTTTCGTTTCCCCCCCCCAAAGGCAGCCATTGCTGCCTTCCCAAGTCCGACCATTGAAGGCTGATAGCTCTCGGTGATAGTTATGCCCAGATCATCAGCATCCTACTCCTTTCTCGGTGACAGTGTCGCTTCTCTTACTCATACCAGTAGATGCCCAAATGAAGTAGAGGCACTGTTGCAGAATATTTGTCTCCGATTGAAAGTGGGATGGCCAGTATGGCCACTATCCCTGCAACGATTTTGATCGAGCTTGTCATCCGCAGCATGTTGGTTGCCAGCTCCAAGCTCGAGCTTGTTAGATCCGAGTTTGACAATCCGCTTTCGAGTTCTGCCACCACCTCGACGATCCGACAGTAGCAGTCATCGATCACAGGTTGACGATTGATGTGGATATAGCTCTATGGATCAAACAATATCAAAGAAAAAGTGAGAGAATTTGTATTCACAGTGACCTTATCAATAAATCTAACGTGGTTCTTCTTAAGGAGAGAATATTATCTTAGTGGAATACCTCCATATTACAAGGAAAAACTAATCCTCCTTATTCAGCATTCCCGCTCTTTATTTATACCATACAGTCCTAAAGCATTCCCGCTCAAACTCACACACCCTCTGCCACGTGCCAGCCAATTAAATTATAAATTTAAACGAGTGTGTGGTTTAATATGGGCACGAGAGTGTAGAATGCGAAAAGTAACATTGCAAGATTGAGATGCCACTTCCGATTCTACATCATCCCCTCCCCCTAGAAAACCAACCTGGCCCTCCAGGTTAAAAGAAGGAAAAGCATTGAGAAACTGCTCCTTGAGTTCCCAAGTATCATTAGATGGAGGGAGGCCTTTCCAACGGACACGAAACTCCTGATGCTCCTCACTCACAGAAGTCACTCGACTGGTAGCAATCACTGCTTCCAGAAGTAAAACAAACTCACCAAAATCTGAGACAAGAGGAAGTTCAGTTGACACTGCAACATTGTGTTGGGATTTTAGGCTATCCCCTTTTTGTGTAGATTAAACAGGAATAATTGATTTCAGACAATAAATATTACGGATAATTAAGAATGAAACCCACAAGAAAAACACACCACAATTTTACGTGGAAACCCCTTTTTAATAAAAGGGAAAAACCACGGAACCTAGTCCAGGTAAAACTTCCACTATAGAATAATGGGATTACACTGCAATGTCTTCCCTAGTCAAAACTAGAGGATTTCATCTTCACCATAAGGATGGATTTCAACATAGAAATTAACAGATGATGGATCCCACCAAATCTGAGATGACGGCAGATTTTTCTCTCTTGATGGCCGGAAGAGATGACTGCGTAGAAGCCCTGAGCAGGTGAGAATGGAATCCTCCTCTGGTCGGAGCTGCTGCTGTTTCTCCGAAAATGAGACTGAAGGAAAAACGACGACAGACTTCTTCCGACCCTCCAAATGAAATTAAAAGGCGAAGAGGAGTTGGGATGCACGACTCTCTCTCACCATTTACTTCTTCTGCACACCGGACAAGCAAAAGCAGGTGATGCGCTTTTCAAGGAAGTTTAAATGAGTGGGGACCACCCACTTGGACTCCACGTGGGAGGAAACCACCTAACAAATCTCCCCCTTCCGACTACGTGGAGGGCTCTAGCAAACTTGTCATCTCTCTGCATACCATTAGTTTCTCGCTAGTTACAGTTTTAGTCATCATATCTGATCCATTGTCATCTGTGTGAATTTTCTCAAGTTGCAACATCTTTAACTCTAATATATCACGAACCCAACAATAACGTACTTGAATATGCTTAGATCTTGAATGAAAAGTAGGATTCTTGCTAAGATGAATAGCACTCTGACTGTCACAGTATATAATATACTTTTCCTGATTCATTCCCAATTCTTTGAGAAATTTCTTCATCCATAGAAGCTCTTTGTTTGCTTCTGTTATAGCAATATACTCTGCCTCAGTAGTAGACAATGCAACACACTTCTGCAATTTAGATTGCCATGACACTGCTCCCCCTGCAAATGTTACCAAGTAACTTGAAGTGGACTTTCTGGTATCTACATCACCAGCCCAGTCCGCATCTATGTAAACTTTAAGCTCAGGTCTATCAGAACCAAAACATAGACAGGCTTTAGAGGTACCTTTGAGATATCTGAGGATCCACTTCACTGCTTCCCAATGCTCTTTTCCTGGATTTGAAAGAAAACGACTCACTACACCAACTGCGAAGGCGATGTCTGGTCTTGTGCACACCATTGCATACATTTAGCTACCGACAGCAAATGAATTTGGAATTATTTTCATCTGTTCTTTCTCTTCTTCACTTGTAGGACATTGATGAGAGCCTAACTTGAAATGACCTGCAAGTGGAGTACAAACAGGTTTCGCCTCACCCATGTTGAACCTTTCTAGCACCCTTTTAATATAGTTTTCTTGAGATAGCCAAAGCCTTTTGTTCTTCCTATCACGAATAATTTTCATGCCAAGTATTCTGTTAGCCGATCCCAAATCCTTCATAGCAAAGGATTTACTCAACTGCAATTTTAATCTTTGAACCTTGCTAGTATCATGACCAACAATCAACATATCATCCACATATAACAAAAGAATAATAAAATCATTAGTGGAGAATTTTCTAATAAATACACATGGATCAGACATAGTTTTACTATACCCGTGTTGTCTCATAAAGAACTGAAATTTTGTGTACCATTGTCTTGGTGCCTGCTTAAGTCCATATAGGCTCTTTGTTAATTTACACACTAAATCCTCCTTTCCTTTGACCTTGTAACCTTCAGGTTGTTCCATATATACCACTTCCTCCAAATCACCATGAAGAAATGTTGTCTTTACATCAAGCTGTTCAATCTCCAGATCCAAGCTAGCTGCCAAGCTTAGAACAATTCTGACTGAATTCATCTTCACCACAGGTGAGAAGATCTCATGAAAGTCAATACCTCTTGTTTGACCAAATCCCTTCATAACCAATCTTGCCTTGTATTTTGGCCGTGAGCTATTTTCATCTACTTTCAATCTGAAAACCCACTTGTTCTTGAGTGCTCTTTTGCCTGCAGGTAATCTTACTAATTCATACGTATGGTTTTCAGGCAAGGAATTCATCTCTTCTTGCATGGCGTCCATCCATTCTTGACTGCATTCATGGGACACTGCCTCCTGATAACTTTGAGGTTCACCTTCATCAGTAAGCATCACATATTCATGAGGAGGATACTTTTCTGATGGCCGACGTTGTCTTACAGACCTTCTCAATTGATTTTCAACTGACGGATGTGGAGCAGCTTGCTCATCTGGTTGCTCTGGTGTAGCATTTGGTATATCTCCCCCATTTCCTATATGCACAATAGGTGGAGTACATGAACTCAAATCAACAGGGCCTTCTACTGAAGACTTTGCCTTTTCAATTTTCTCAAAGTCTTCGATTGTTTGATCTTCAAAGAAGATTACATCCCTGCTTCTGATAATCTTCTTGTCAATAAGATTTCATAATCTATAACCAAATTCTTCATGTGCATAGCCGAGGAAGATACACTGTTTAGTTTTACTGTCCAACTTGGATCTTTCATCCTTAGAAATGTGAACAAATGCCCTACAAACAAATACCCGTAAGTGTTCATAGGAAATATCTTTTCCTCTCCATACCTTTTCTGGAATCTCACCGTCCAAAGGAGCTGAAGGAGATAGGTTAATCAAATCAACTACAGTTCTCATTGCCTCACCCCAGAAAGACTTTGATAATTTTGCATGAGAGAGCATACACCTGACTCTTTCGCAAATACTTCTGTTCATTCTCTCTGTCACACCGTTCTATTGAGGCGTCTTGGGAACTGTCTTCTCAAATCTGATACTATGTTCACTGCAGTATCTTTCAAACGGTCATCTGTATTCACCACCATTGTCAGCACGAACGCATTTTAATCTCTTTCCTGTTTCTCTTTCAACACTAGCTTGGAAGAGCTTGAAGATACTTAGAACCTCATCTTTGGCCTTTATCGCATAGGCCCATACTTTCCTGGAATGATCATCAATGAAAGTAACAAAATATATAGCACCACCAAGAGTTCTATCACCCATAGAACACACATCAGTTTGCATCAGATCAAGTAAATCATGTTTTCTATGTGGAGGGAATTTATGAAATGCAACTCTATGTTGTTTTCCAACTAAACAATCAATGCATGATTTTAGAGGTAAACCTTTAGGCAAATATTGCTTTTTAGCAAGAATATTCAAACCTTTCTCGCTCATGTGGCCAAGTCGCTTGTGTCATAGCTCTGAGGAGGATTCGTGCTCCACTGCATTCACTTCTCCCTTAGCAATCTTCATATAAGATCTGTAAAGAGTGTCAGTCTTATTTCCTTTAGCTAAAATAAGAGAACCTTTCGTCAGTTTCCATTTACTACCACCAAATTGATGATAGTATCCATCATTGTCTAACTGTCCTGCAGAGATTAAATTGAATCGAAGTTCTGGAACATGCTCGACACCTTTCAACACTAGTTTGCATCCCATGTCTGTCTCTAGCCAAACATCACCAATACCTTGAATCTTGCATCTGCCATATTTCTCATCCTGACATAGCCAAAATCTCCGCTAGTGTAAGATGAGAAGAACTCTTTACATGGAGTAACGTGTGAAGAAGCTACTGCCTTCCTGCTGGCACTTAAATGGGCGATCCAGCTCAATTTGTGCAGAGTCCAATTGGAAACTGATTCCCTTGTTCTGTGTAACTTTTTGGTCAACTCCGAACCCATTTCCTCTCCGGTAGGTTTGATTATTTCTGAGATCCGGTCCTTACTTGGGGAAAATATGTCTTTCTCAGTTCATCATGTTTTAAAGCAAGGAAATGAGGTTGCTCATTCCTTAGCTGAGCTGGTGCTATGTTCTCTTGAGGCGTACCAGATGTGGTGGGGTAATCCCCCTCAGGCTATTTTTGGGAAAATCTGTACAGACAATTTTTTAACAATGAATTGCTTGGACTACCCTATCTCTAACCCTTTTTATATTGAAAGGGGGTAGGGATAAGGTTCTCCTTTCATCAAAAAAAAAAAAAAAGTTGTTCCCCACTCAAAACCTCTACCACTTCCTCTTTAACTCCTAGTTCGGGTTTGTCAAAAACCTCTTCCTGCAACACAAACAATTGCTTATTCTGACAAATATGCCCTCTGGCAAATTTCTCATCACAATTATAACAGAGACCCAATTATGACGATCTTGCATCTGGTCCTATGTTAATTTCTAACAGGAATTATTGTGCGATCAGTTGACTTCTCCAGTTTGGGAAATAATTTGTCACTCTGTCCCACCTGATTGGGATCAATCTGTCCCAAACAATTAATTCTTGTTCGAAACATAGATTAGCTTTGCACTAGCTTGCTATTTACTTTCTTGGACCATTACATACCTTTAGCCAATGATAGGAGCTCTAATAACTGCACCTTTGCAGCCAATTTAGGCTTAAGGCCAGAGATGAATGTTCCAACTAATGCTTTTTCACTTCTGGTCGTCGCCAAATTAGTGAGTCTCTCAAACTCACATACATAATCGTCCAACTTGCCCTTTTGCACCGTTCGAGGAAGCTCTTCATTCACCGACAACTGTAGATCATCACCAAATCAGCATTCGACACCTCCAGAAAAGGCCTCCCATGAATCGACCTTCTTATGTCGCAGAGCCCAATAATACTAGGAAATCGCATCACCGTAAGATGATATGAAGCTAATTCAACCTTTGCTTCTTCCACTGTATTCGTGAGATCAAAATAAATTTGAGCACGAAGTAACCAAAACGTTGGATCTCCTGATATAAAAATGGAAAACTCCAATCTCCCCTGTGGGAATGGATGATGTTGTGCATGTGAATGACTTCCTACCCCTGTGTCATCATCAGCCCCATGTCTTCGAAACTGATGTCCTGAACGTCGATTCCCACCATCCGATAGAGTGTCCTCACTTCCTCCTTTTTATCTTGATGTTTGAAAGTAGAAATGAAGGAGTTAAGGGATTCCATACCTGACTAAATATTTTGCATATTTTGATTCACGACCTCAAACTCCCTTTCTAGTGCTTGCGATCTCTCAATTTGCATTTGCATAGCTTGCTCTAGGAACAGGACGCAGATCTGATGAATTTCCATTATTTCTATCAGGAATTTTTAGCTGATGCTCACATTCATCAACAATGGGAACTCCATTGTTTTGTGAGAAGGAAGATTGAGTCATTTCTTCCGTAGTTGTCAGTCTCCTCCTTCTTGCCAGTTTGAAACCGTGCTCTGATACCATTGATGTGGATCTAGCTCTATGGATCAAACAATATCAAAGAAAGAGTGAGAGAATTTATATTTACGTTGATCTTATCAACAGATCTAACATGGTTCTTCTTAAGGAGAGAACATTATCCCAGTGGAATACCACCATATTACAAGCAAAAACCTATCCTCCTTATTCAGCATTGCCGCTCTTTATTTATACCATAGAGTCCAAAAACGTTCCTGCTCAAACTCACACACCCTCTGCCACGTGCCAGCTAATTGAATTATAAATCCAAACAAGTGTGTGGTTTAATATGGGCACGAGGGCGAAGCAAGCGAGAAGTAACATTGCAGGGTTTGAGATACCACTTCTGATTCTACATCAACAATCCACCACTATCTCCCTGCCATTTCTCCCGAATGCCATTTTTTCAGATTCCTTTCCTAAAAGACAACACGTCTTTGCAAACATCAGGATTTTACAACTATAGCACTAACTCCATTTTTTTAAAAATGGAAGGTCGAAACAGGAGTCGTGTGATTCCTAGTTGATCCATTGATGACTGATTTGCTTAGTTGCTTTGCTATCCAAGCATCTCTATCTAGCAGCACCCTTCAAGTTTTAAGCTTTTAGCTACAATGTTAAATTTTTTTTGTCTACTTCATCTCTGATCAACAGCATCATTTTATTAAAAAAAATAGTATATAATATTAATATCTATTGGGGAATGCAAACCTAATTTATTAGTTATGTGCATTTTCTAAATTATACTATTGTAGTGCCTAATAAGTAGTTATTCATTGTAATTTATTTGTTATTCGATTGTGTATTTGAGAAAATATTGTTGATTGCATGATTTTGTAATTTATAAAATTTTCGTTGTACTATTTTATATAGTTATTTACAATGATGTGAATGGAGGATTTGAAGAATTTTAAAATATTATGTTTGATGAGAATGATAAGTTTGTACTTTGTAGACATTTAAAAATTTTTGTTTGATGAGAGTAATGAGTTTATAGACTTTTAAATTTTCATATTTGTTGAGATTATGAATAATTTAATTGTTTCAATTCTTATTGATTTATTTTATTTTTTTTGTTAGATATGTTTATAAAAGTGTATTTCATAAACAAGCTAAGACATACATAGAGAATTCAAGTGCCAAGTGTCAAGATTTAAAGCTTATTACACATTTCAGGTTAGTTAATTCAGTTGATTTATTGATTTAATATGTTATATTTGTGGTTAGTAATGAATTTTGAAAATTTTCTGTTAAATTATTTTGCATGTTTTATTATATGATTAGACTTGAGAGTTTAACATATAGATTTAGGAGTTATGAACATATAATTTTTAAAAATATAATTAATTAAAAAATTAAATATTTATATTTATGATATCATGAATATGTCATGCTGACGTCATTTGTTCAAACGAGTTTGTTTATTGGTCGAACCAGTTCGAATCAAACCGATTCCTTTACTAGTTCAATCACCGGTTTGGTTCCAACAACATTATCTAGGTGCACACGATCAAGTTACAATCTAATATTACCATGCCCCATTTAGTAAAAAATGATAAATGTCTAAAATGTTAAATTTATTTGATTTATATATCTATTTTGAATATGTTAAGTCAAATATAAGTGTTAAATCCCATCAAACAAAAAAATATAAGTGTTAAATCATTTAAATCAACTTAATAAATGTGTTTAGTTTTATATTAATTTTAAAGTTATTAATTCAACATCTTAACCATTCCAAACATTCTTCCCTTGCAAATAAAGGGATTAATTTTTTGTATTATTATGCTACCAAAATGATTGGTTGTATGGTTTAGGTTGGCCCCATTTTGACTATTGTATTGATTCAAACTATGCATTAGATTTATCAACCTGTATTTAGTTAAGATAAAAAAATCATCTCAATCCATAACTGCTTCATTACTAAATTAATAACTAATTAAGAGTAATTTTAAAGTTACAAAAATTACTAATTTATTATAAGAAACTCTAAGGTTCTAATTCAATATCTAAATTATCTGATATATTTATCCTAGCTAAAAAGTAATGATTCTATGCGATCTCATGACATTGCGAAATTATTATAAGAAATTCTAAGGTTTTAATTCAATATCTAAATTATCTGAAATATTTATCCTAGCTAAAAAGTAACGATTCTATGAGATCTCGTGAGATTATAAAATTATTATAAGAAACTCTAAGGTCTTAATTCAATAACTAAATTATCTAAAATATTTATCCTACCTACAAAGTAACAGTTGTATGTGATCTCATGACATTATGAAATTATGATAAGAAACTCTAAGGTTCTAATTCAATATCTAAATTATCTGAAATATTTATCCTACCTACAAAGTAACAGTTCTATGTGATCTCATGACATTATGAAATTATTATAAGAAACTCTAAAGTTCTAATTCAACATCTAAATTATCTAAAATATTTATCCTACCTAAAAAGTTAACAGTTTTATGTGATCTCATGACTTCATGAAATTTTAGCTTATAGATACAAACAATTTTTTAAGTTTACATATGTTTATATACATTTTAAAAAGATGTAGCCTACTCTCAGCTCAAATGGATATGACTTTTGCTATTGTTAGCAAAACAACTAGTTAGATATAATAAAGGAGTCCGAGTCCAACTATATACATCATAATATATTTTAGGCTAAAATACAATATTTATTTTATTATATTTTATTTATATTTAAAGTTTCGTCATAAATTTGCTTTCCTAAGTATATTTAATACATGTACTAAGTTTTCTCATTTTATTATACTTTTACATATTTAGTTTTTATTTTTAAACAATCATCGATTTCAAGGGGCATTTAAGTCATTTCTCACCCCTTAAAAAACTTTGTTATATGGAAACACGTTTATGAAGAAAAAATCAAAAAATATAAATAATTATAAAAATAAATTAACATTATATTTTAACTTAAAATACATCATAATGTTGTGAAACTCATATTATTTGAAACTTAGTGAATGTGATGTACACTAAAAGCTTGTACAGTGTGTATATTATTACTGTAAAGTTATAGAAAAATATATATGTTTACAAAAGACTAAATTGCAATTTTAGAAAAATGAGATTTAATTGCAAATTTAGAAAAGGGGATTAATTGGTAAATTTGAAAAGAGTAAAGACAAAAAGGGAACTTATTTGGAATTCACGAAAGTTACATTTTACATTTATAAGAAAAAAGGAGGATAATTTATGATTTCATAAAAATTAGATATGAAAATAAATTTTTACAAATTTTTCAGAGAGGAATTTCAAAATTCTGAATTATACTAATTAAGACTGTTTAAATTCACAGATCTTGTGAAAAAATAAAAATAAAAAGGAAAATTTGGACCAATTAAGAGTACTAATTAAGGGCTTATATTCATTTATGCTATTTTTATTATATCTTACACTGTATACCCAAGATCGATAAGGGAATTTAATAAGAAGTATTAAATTACATACTTTTTACTCTAGATAAAATAGATTATGAAAAATAATTGAATAAAATGTTGAACTTAAGTGCATAAGAAAACGTGCCCGAAAGTAAAGTGATACATTGCAATTCACGTCCAGGAGCTTCCCTTTCGCATTTTGTCATTTTTATGTAATTTTTTATTTAATTAATATCTTAATGTTTATAAGGCAGTTTCATCTGAAATTTTAGAGTTAAACTTATTTTAATATACCCTACATAGTGAATGGTCTAGATCATGAAAATTATATTTAAAAAATTTCATAATTGAATGAGATTTCATGATTTAATTTTGAATGCTAATATCTTAACCTACACTAATTATTTTGATATGAAACTTGAAATGAATGATTTAATTAATCTATTCTATAATATGAATGGATTGGATTATGAAAAATGATTTAATAAAGCATTTACATAATTTAATAAAGCATTTATATAATTTCAAGTGATACATTGGGAAATGTACATGAACTCAGTTCATCAAGTACGTCCAGGGAGGATGTTACCTTTGCATGCATACAGGTCACCATATATCTCATACATTATATATATACAACTCCATTTTATATGAAATTTCGTAAGTAAGCCTCAATTAATGTACTCTACATGATAAACGGATTACAAAATGTGATAAAAAATGATATAAAAATTAAAACGTGAATAATTGCATTAGTTAATTTCAAATGCTTATATATTATCCAAATTTACTTGTTTTGACATGAAATTTGTTATGAGTAACTAATTTAATGAGCCTTAAGATATAGACGGATTAGATTACAAAGAGTATTATTAGAAAGTTATTAAAAATGTTAATTATATATATAATATATACGATCATTTTAAGATAGGCAAAGTCGGTTCCAGCAATTACCGACTTGGCCCCGTGAAGTGGATTTTGATCACCTGATGAATTAACGTGTCTAGCTGCAAATGAAAAAATGAAAAAAATGAACGAAATGCTGGCAGCGGAATGTGCTGGATGGTGCACGTAAAAGAACAAATGGAGAGCTGCAAACGTGATTGGTTCACCTCTGATTTATGGACGTGAGTTTAATTAAACTTTCATTTTTAATTACCGCCCAAGCAAAGGCATAAATAGTGGCGGAAAAGGAAAAATTTTGCACAAATAGAGGAGAGAAGGACAAAGCACCGGACGACCACTAGGTTTTGAAAAGAAACTTTTTTTATTATGATGTTTTCCAATATTATTTAAGGGTAGCCATCATCGTAATGTGGTTTGGAAAATGTATTTATTAACTTGATTTATAAATGATTGTGCAAATCTTCTCAATTTGAAAAGAGAACAAAATGATGAAAGTGATTATTTATTGAAATCATGCTAGCATGTATATGATGCATGGTGCATAAAGGTACAGGTTCATTCTAAAGGTGTAAGTGGACCAAAGTCTCCCTCTAATGTGACTAAGGGGATGTTTGGATAGGTGTAAAATGATGGGATTGTGGGAAATGGTGGGAAATGAAAAAGAAATTTTTTTGAAAAATGTGTGATTGATAGGAAATGATAGATGTATAGTTGAAATAAATAGGGTTGTTGTATGTAGTTGGTAGGAAAAATGATTGGAATGTAGGGGTAAAAGTGGAAAAAACGATATGATTGATAGAATAATAATTAGCATTGGGAAACAAAATACCATGGAAAAACCATGGTTCCCATGGTTACACCTATCCAAACGTCCCCTAAGTCGCTGATACATGCCCAAAGGCTAGCAGTGCCCTCCTAAAATAAGAAGTAGATGAATTGATAGTCGCCTCGCTAGCATACCATCGAATGAAGGTTTAAGGCATGAACGTGAAATATTCATTTGCATATGTATTATTTATGAAAGGCCAAATTTTAGAATAAAAATGTTTACTTAAATGAAAATATTTGCTTACTGAGTCTAGTACTCACGTTTTATTTTTTTCAACCTTAGACAGGTACAAAAAGTTCAAAAAAAAAAAATTCTCAATTTAGAGACTCTTAAGGTTGTAATGTTTTCATATACTTGGATGAATAGAGACGTTGTGAGGGTACAATATTATCAGGTTACAAAAACTGATGGTATAAATGTATTTTAATGATTTGTAAATATTATGTGATTTTAATTACTAGAGAATAATTGTTTGTAAATTGAAATGAGATTGAATTGAAATCCCGCCGCTTGAACAAGACTACAATCCTACTCACAATTTACTAACTAAACGATTCTAAAGTAAGATTTAAGCGTCTCAAGTTTGAGGCGCCACAAATGTATATATTCGTACTTCTATAATAAGTACATTAACATGAATTATCCATACGAAGCCTAAATAAGATTGTCTTACAAAATAAATGCCACAAAGTTATATTGGCAAGATGTGATATAGAGAAATTAACCTCATAAATAAATAATTTTATAAATTAATATAATATTCTAAGGTGATGCAAACCAAGTGCTTGTCGTTAAGAGCACTGTGATCACCAGTTTAATTTAAATTAACCGAAACACATTAAAGCTACCACTATACGAGTGATAGTGTAGAATAATGGTGAGTCGGGTCGAATCCACAGAGAGGCGATGTAGTTTTGAATTGTTTTTAAGAGAAAGAGAGGGTATAGAGAAGAGAGAGAAAGAGAAAGAGAGAAGAGAGAAGAGAGAGAAAGAAGAGAGAGAAGAGAGAGAAGAGGAAAGAGAGAAGAGAGAGAAAGAAAATAGAAGAAATTAGAGAGAGAAAGAAGAGAGAGGAGAGAGGAGAGAGAGAAGAAAAGAAAATAGAAGAAATTAGAGAGAGAAAAAGAAAGAAATTAGAAAGAGAAATAAATAAGAGAAAAGATTTGAGCATAAAAGAAATAGAGGCAAGAAGCTAAAAGAAATTAACTAATTAACAACGCAATTAAAACTATTCTAAAAAAGCAATAGAAGCAATTAAATTCTACTATTAAAACAGAAAAGCGAATTACATTAAGTTTAATCTAAAAATTACAAAGCATAGAATAAAGCAGTAAATCTAATTTAAAAATTAAAACTACAAATTAAAATTTAACAACTACAAATTTCTACTAACTATAAAGCGGAAAATAAAATTTACATCACCCGTAAACAGCGAATCTCCACGTAATGGAAACTTTATTGCTTGGCCCCACCTCCTTGCTACGGGTCCCACAAAATAGGTCCCACCCACTTGCTACAGGGTCCCACCAAATGGGTCCCACCCAAGGGGTATGTGGGGTATGGGGTGTGTTTTTGGGATGAGTGAAGGTGTTCTTTTATAGTTGAGGGAGGAGCCCTCTCTCCAGCTTGAATCCGATGTGGGATTGCTTGCACGAAGGCAGCCGTGTCGTCCAGCCACCAAGGAATCCAGACGACCAATTCTTTCTCCACCACAGACTCCAAATCCCTCTGGCAAGGCAAGCCATAAACCCAATAGAAATCGGCAGTTGCTAATTCCACGATCAAATCGAGTCATTCCAAGTCCATTTCCCTTGCAATTAAACCGGCAACTGCCCCAAATTAATTCCAGCAACAAGCCGTCGAAGCATCGCCTCCATTAATTAATCCCATCACAAGCAAACAGCCATGAAAATAAGTCCGGCAACCTCCTCCGTCAGCTTCAGCTACAAATCAAATGGGTAACAGCAACCCTTTTCCAGGCCAACGGCAACTAGCCCCGGCAAAATCAAAACATCCAACCAGCTCCGGTCCCACCGATTTTCGGCACAGCCATAACATCCAGCAACACCGCCCCTGCCAGTCTCTATGCCTACATGAAAATCCAATAGCCGGCCTTTATTCAGTTGGTCGGCAGCTCCTCTAAACAGCAACAATTTCATGATCGCTGGTTGGAAAGTTGATGGCAGGGAATTGCTCTGATTTCGGTGTTGCTGAAATGGGTTTCCCGTTATTTTGAAAAGTTGCTGATTGAGAAATTTCGAGCAGATGGGATGCTGAAATTGGGGCTTTGAATTTGGTTGCGGCTTTGACTGGAGATAGCTACTACAATTGACGGCTTGCTTGGACAGAAAGGAACGGCCGCCGGTGCTTGGGTTGGCTGCAATTTTGGATGACGAGCTGCTTGGACGGGTTGAAAGTTGCTGCTTCATAAAATCAATTGGGGCTTAATGCTTGATCGAAATCAGAGGAGATGGGGCAGGAGCGCTAATTTGAGACGGTCGCTAGAGTTTTATTGGCCGATCATTGGTGGCTGTGATTGAGAAGGAGAAGCTGTTGGATTTGTTGCTGAAAATGGAGGCACCGTTCTGCTGTTGCCGTTGGATTTGAGGATGACCGGATTTTCTGGTTCAGGGATGGGATTTTGTTGTTTGGGCGAGAATGGATTTTGGGCAGATGGGATGCTATTCGGTCACCTGTTTGCAGTTGCTTGCTGGTGCCGTAGATCGGGATGGAGAAGATGGCTGCCGCTGCTGGATGGGTTTTCCATGGCTGCCGATTGGGGAAGATGGAGCACCGTTTCTGGTGCTCCGGCGGTGCTCCAATCATCTGTACTTATGCAGAAAAATAAGACCGTGATATGTGATTTTCTATATTTGATAATTTTAATCAACCCATGTAGACTTTTAATTACTTTTGAGTGCTTGTTGAATTTATTTTATTTTATCTTAAGATTTTATAACGGTCTACTTTGCACCCATATTTCAAAGTTAGCCTATTTAATCCCTTTTAGCATGTCTAATTATTTTTATAATTTCATATTTTCCAAAATATTCCAAAATGACCCGTTTTATATTAAAATTAAAGATTCTATCAAAAATATGATTTTCATGAAATTCCACTTAAAACATGCATTTAATTAACGTTCTAATACTTAACGGTGTGAATTTAATATAAAATTAAATGAAAATTTTTAGACTTATCATAAGGGTACACCAAAAAAATTTTAAACTAAAATTTTTAATATAAAACTTTTCACTTTCCTATTCTATTTTTTAATTATTTCATAACATTTTCCTATACAACTATATTATTTTTAATTATTTCTACACAATTATTTATACAATTAACTTATCTATTTTAATATTATTCTCTTGACTCATCATTATTACAAATGTATATCACATCATTTTTTCATTTCAAAAGCTTTTATATAAAAAAAATTTCCATTCAAAAACTTTATCACTTCCCAAATATGTCTTAATAAGTACAAAATTTGATTTAAGTGATTTTTTATATTTAACATATAATTATAAATATTTTTAAGAAATTGTATAGCTCACCTAACACTTTGATTGAAATAATTTTTAAGAATAAGATAAATAATTTTAAATAAGTAAAGTACTTTTGTACTACTAATACCACTAAAGCCTTCAATGTTGTTTAACCCCCCCCCCTCCTAAAATTTTTACTCGCTTTAGTGATTTAATTAAAATGTACATAAATGTATTAAAATATTATAATAATTTATAAAATTATGTCTTTATAGAGGAAAAATATTTTAGATTGTATATATGTTGAATTAATATTTTAAAATAAATTTATAAAAATTCGTGTTGAAACTTAGTTGTTAATAAAAATAAATATAAATACAATGAGTGAACTAAATTTTGATTTAACTGTCAAAGTGAATAAACATAGGGCTTTTTATCTCCTAAAATAGGGCAATGATATAGTAAGTATTTCTCTTTAAATAAAATGAGTCAAATTCAATTTTAAATTCAATATCAAAATAGTCTTTCAAATGGCAATATAAAATATTATCTAGTGAGCAATTCTCCGCAAATTTATAAATGGAGTGGTTAATATTTTAAGATTACACTAACATTAGTTCTTCCCGAGTCTCTTCGAGACGCGATTTCGTAGGCGAAGAGAGGTGAAGAACTAGTAAATCGATTTCCTCCTCTAGGGTTCTATAGTGGGGGTGCAATTCAGGATCAAGCTTTGCATCTAAGAAAGGGAACCCATTGTGTTACTTGTAAGACGATCCTGCGGGAGAATAGAGGGCTTCCAATTTGGGGCATTAGTTCCTTTAAAATGCCTTGCAGTGAAGAAACTCTTCTAGTAGACTAGTTACAAATGTTGAAGATTTCTGAAGGTATAGTTTAGATCCTAGACCCCAAAAACACACATTCAGTCATATGTTCTTCAAAGCTATGTTGAGGAGATTGTGAAAAATACAAGGGGAGATTTATTTTTTAGAGCAAAAGAGAATCTATACCTGTTTTCTTTTGATAAGATCAAGGATTTACAAAGGATATTCGAAGGACGACCGTGACTTTTCAATCTGCAGCTAGTGCTTGTAGGGTTCTCATCTCTAAAAAGCTCAAAGGAGGTAGCTATATGTTCCACACCAGTGTGGCTACACTTGGTGATATCCTGACTATGCATGATAGGAAGGCTGCTAGAAAAATGGTGGATAACACATTCAACAAGTTTTGTAACTTAAAACTGGAAGGTATGGTGTTAAAATACAAGTGGACCTTGATGTAAGGCAACTGCTTATAAGGAGGATTTTTATTCAATACTCTCAATTGAGAAGAAGGTGGTTAAAATTCCAATACGAAAGAATGCCCACGTTTGGTTTTGCCTGTGGAAGAATGGAGCACGGATTGAGTGAATGCCAATATGTTCAACAAGGAGTCAAGGAGAAATAGGAATCTAAATTGTCATATGGAAACTAACTAAGAGTCGGTGTAAAGAATAAAGGCCTAAAGCAGGATGGGGAAGGTGGAAACAAGGTAAACCCATGTGCTTATTTGGGATTAGCCGAGAGGGTTGATTAGGGATTTATGAGGAAGCGAATATTGTTAATAAGGGATAGGTACAAAAGGATATTAATGAAGGAGGTAGGTTGGCAGTGGTTAATGGAGGAGGTCATTCTAGCAGTATTTTGGGGATGCCCGGTAACTAAAAAAGAAAGCGACAAGATGATACGGTACCAAAGGAATGTTGTGACTAGGGGCAAACAAGAAGTAAAGAAGAAATCCTTATATAAGAAGTTGTTCATGTACATGGAATTAACTCCCATTGAAACCAAGTTTGAATTCATTTCCAATAAGGGAGACAAAGCAAAAATATGTAGAGAACAAGAAAGAGAAGCTAAAACTTGCTAGTTTCCACCAACAAAGCGATTCTCCTCTCCAAGTTGTTCTTGGCTTGAAAACCCTTCTTTTCTCCTTCTTGAGCTGCTCCCACTCGTGTTCTCTCCTCTCTTGCTTATGCCCAAAACGAACCCTAAGTGATAATTTATACCCCCTTGAAATTAGCCCGAGTCACGTGTGAAAATGCACATGTGTGGGGGTTAGCGCCGCAGCGCCAACTCTCTGGAAGTTTTGCCGACTTAGGGATTCTAGATTTTTCTTGTGAAGCAGTGGAATGGCGCCTAGGCGCCGCTGGTCGACGCCGGAGCGCCAGCCTGCTTGCTCCTTCAATTTGTTTGCTTCTTCATCCCGACTCACTCACAAGCGGATAGTTTCCCGTCCTTCCTGCAAAAATCAACTAGAACCGAATAAATGAACTATAAATACCTATTTTATACTAAAAATGCATAAAAACTACATATTGCACCTAAAATGCACAATGCATGAAAACTAAGCTAAATGAATACAATTTTACTACATTCTCTTGGACTAACATGCAAAACTAGTTTGAAATAAGCCGTGATAACTTACATTTTCACGAGTTATCACTGTGCCATCAGAAATTTGATTTGGATGTAAACAACTTCAAAGACATTATTCCTGCTCGATGGACTCCCATTTAAATGGTTAGGTAAAACTTAATATAAATGCTGGTTGTATTAGAAACATGGGACATATTGGTGTTAGAGCAATTGTTTGTGATCATGAAGGATGTTTCTTAGCTGCTTATTGTTAGCTTTTGTAACATCCCACATCGGTTAGGATAAAGGAGGGAGCTTAGGCTATAAGTGGAGGCTGCTGGTAACTCTGTCGAGGCGCCTTTTGGGGTACATTCAGGATACCCAGAAGGACAAAACCGTGCGGCTAAGGCCCAAAGCAGACAATACCTGCGACAGTTGGGCCGGGGCATTACAGCTTTGGAATGGATTAGCGTAACCTCTATGGATGAAGTCAAAAAGCTTCCTTTTGGGTATTAAATGACTAATGGACCTTCCTTACCAAAATTTTATTTTTGAGACAGATCCTTTTATTTTGTATCATTTTTCGACTACCCATTTTGTAATTAGATCAAATTTAGGCAATAAGATTAGAGAAATCTTATATTGTCTTAGGAATTTTGAAAATTGTATATTTTCTCATGTATCTAAGCTAGGAAGCACTATTGCTCATTCTCTGGCAAATTTTGCTATGACACAGGACCTAACCTCTTGTGTTTGGTTAAATATGTCTCCTGCCTGCATAGCCAATGTATATATAATGAATTTAATAATACTTCTCTTGTTTTGCTTCTCTCCTAACCTCCCAAGCTACTCAGCTGGTTGAGGATGGAGTAGAATCCCTTCTTCATATTATCAGGAAAAAAAAATAGAGTGGTTAATGTAAAGGTTACTTCTTCTAGCTTTTGAATTTCTTTTACATCAAAACCATGTAAATCATAAAGATATGCCAAAAATCACTTTAATTGAAAACTTAATGTTATAAACATCCAATATCATTTGAGGATGAATGTGAAACAGTTAGACTTTGAGTATATAATATATGATGACCACCGACGACTAGCACAGGTGGTCGGAGGTAGCACTTCTACTTTGCCCATGTCTTGGTTTCGAATATGAGTTTTGGTAGTTTAGGAGTTGTCTTCCCATTCATATTGGGGAGTTTATGATATCCTTTTAGAACATTATAAGAATTGTCTCGGAGTTTAATTGTAATATTGGTTGATATATAATATATATTGATAATTCTCAAAATTTTCGTGTAATTTCATATTAAATTCACATCTTTAAATATAAAAATATTAATTAAGTATAAATTTTATATGAAATTTTATGAAAAATAATATTTTAATAAAGTCTTTAATTTTTTCTATAAAAGGGTCAATTTGCAGTACTTTTGAAAATATAACATAGGCAGATAATTACACATACTAAGAGGAATTAAATAGGCTAAAAATTAAAACAACTTAAAAATATGTATCAGCTATTAATAGAATTCAGAAAAATTATAGAGTATTTATAGGTAAATCATACAAATGTATGATTACAATTATATTTTACACATGGGTACAAAGTATTTCATTTTTGATAAAACGATTATTTATAAAAGAAAATTTATATAAATAAAATAAATTCAAAATAAGTTTAAAATAAAATTAAGAAGATTTATGATATTATTAAAATTAATCGGCCAGAAATAAATGTTTAAATTCATATTTAAATGTACTGCAGGTACACCGAACAAATTTGCACTGCCTGAGCATGGAAACAAACTTGGTTCCGTGCTCCATCTTCTCCAATTCACCACAGCAGCCCATTTTTCGGGCCCCGTCTGTTCGAGCACCCAAAGCTAGCATCTATCCCAGCAGAAATTCGACCAAGAAGACCCGAATCCATCATGATGCAGCAACCCCACCACCACCAAGCAATTTATCCATACGATTTCTCCATGGCAACTCCAAATTCCAGCCACCCGAACCCATTCCAATCGCCGAAAATTAGCTGCCCCTTCTCAATCGCCCAACCCATGGCCGACCGAAAAATCAGAACCATCAACCACCCATTTAAACCGGCTGCCGGCTCTTTTGGAAAAAAAAAAAAAAAAAAAAAAAAAACTCAAAATCCAAAGTTGAAGCAAGCCAAACTGCAAAGCAATGGCTGCCTGCAACGCTCCTGGCCTCCCTTCCCGTTCAACAGCCAGCCAATGAAATTTCAGATTGCAGCCCAACAGCAATCCAGACATAGCAGCTTTCCTCTTCACCGTCTAACATTATTCAAACAGCAGCAGAAATGGCACAGCACCATCTAAGCCATCGCCAGCAAGAACCTGCATCGCATCCCTTTAATTCCAGCATCGCTCCTAATTGAATCAACCGGCCAGCAGCCATCTCCAACCAAACAACCGACCATCTGCGAAAGTTTCAACATCAAGATCCAGCAAAGCTAGCTATCCCTTTCGCCCAGCCCATGACCGTCAATATTTAGCACCCATCACGTTCAGCCATTCAGAAATTGCAGCGCACCAATCTAGCTGCTCCGGACCATTCCAGCGGCAGCAACTTAAAAGCAGCAAGCTTCCCGACGACAAGTCAAAGAAGGCAGCAGCGTGGCAAATCGACTAAAGCAGCATCATCACCGACTGAACCTCATTCAGCTCTAATCCGGCGATTCCATCTCTTCCATAGAATCAGCCAGTCATAGAATCTGTTCAGCCCCAACTTCAACTATGGAAGAATCGATTTCCCCTGCATCACCACCCGCAACAGCTTCTAATTAGAAGTGCTGCAACAACGGCTACAAAATTTGTGCGACCAGATTATTTTATCTGAGTGGCCGTTGTGGCCCGCGGAACCAAGCTCCTTCCCTTTTCCAAAATTCGGTCATAAGAAACCATTAGCATTTCTAATTGAAACCAAGCTGCAGCTGACCCCCTCTCGTGAATAAAATGCTACAACAGTGACTCCATTATTGTGAGCTACGCCAGCCAGTTGTCAGCACATAGTTTACCGCAAGTGTGGCTGGAAAACCACAGCAAGCGGCAGTAGTGGTCCTAGTGGAGTCCCAACTCCCACGTCGATGGATTAGCAAACGGGTTGCAGTTGTAGTACACTGGGTGCATTGAGCCATTCGATCGCAGCTTTACTAAAAATGCTATTCATTTTAAAAAAATCCAAAAAGAATATCTAAAAATATTTAAAAATGTTAAAAATTTATACACATGTTAGATAGACTTAGATTAACATTTTTATAAAAAAAAGTTACAAAAAAAATTAAAAAAAGAGTAAAGTACACCCGAGTGCATTGAGTGCATTGAACCAAAATACACCTTTACGGCTTTACCCCTTCCTTGGAGGGACATACCTCCCTTCAAGAAAGTCATGTAATAAAAATCTTATGATGAAGATTCACACTTTACTTTGGGTGATGTAATTTTATTTTTATTTTTACTTTGTAGTTTATTTTCAGTGTCTTGCAGTTATTAATTTTGAGTTTTAATTTTTAGATTAGATTTAATACATTTTCCTTTACTGTTTTGGTAATTTAAATTTTATTTACGTAGCTTTTAATTGATTTCTTAGAGTAAATTTAATTTAAGTTATTGTTAATTAATTATAATTTCTTTTTCTCTCTAGTTTCTCTTTTTTATGCCTAACTCCTCTATTTCTCTCTTCTTTCCTTCTCCTCCTCCTCTCGTGTTCTTTCTTCTCCTTCTTCTTTCTCTCTAATTTCTCTTTTCTCATTCTTTCTCTTCTTTCTCTCTCTTTCCTCTTTTCTCTTTGTCTCTCTCTTTTCTCTTCTCTTTCTTCCTCTCTTTTCTCTTACCCCCACCCCCCTCTCTCTTTCTTCTCTCTTTTATCTCATAAAGTATATTAATATCAAACAATTCAAAACTTTATCGCCTCTCTATTGATTCAACCGGCTCATTGTTACTCTACGTTATCTTCTGCATAGTGTTAACTTTAATGTTTGTCGGTTATTTTAATTAAATTGGTGATTATAGGTCTCTCGACGACAAGTAGTTGGTTTGCATCATATATATATATATATACACACACACAAACACACCAATAAAAAATACCAGGAAAAAAAGTTTTAAAGATTTACGTGGAAAAGGAGAATAATTAGGAAAAAAAAGAATTCTAGTGAGAGAAATTGCTAATACAGTGTAGGTAGGAGTTCTCTTAATTGAGTAAATGGAAAAAGTGAGGAAAAAAATGGAAGTAATAGAAGGGGTTGAGTTTTCTTATCTAGGATGTGGAAATGGTCATTGATTCAAGTCATCCCCTCCTCAATGGTACGACACTACATTTATAGTCAAGAGGGATGAATGGCTCTACCTCCTTTTATATATTGGGTCAATAGTGTGCCTAAGAAATTAAGACCTTTCCCAAGCAATACGTCTGCTACTTAAAAATTTTAAAACCTTTTTCCCAAGCAATATGCCTGCTCTAACACCCTATTTTTATATGATTTGAACTAACGAGAATGCCCAAGAGTACACTCAGTGCACCTAGGTGCATTTAACTTATTTTTATTTTTAAAAATTTCTTTTATAAGACTGTTAAAAAATCTAAATAAATATCTATAAATCTCCAAAAATGGTAAAAATTGATATGCGTATTAAATACAATTAGATTAAATAGTTGTGTAAAAAAAAATTTTAAATAAAAATTTTTGATATTTGCACTCAGGTTTACATGATAACGACCCTTAGACTAATATCTCATCATAGAATATTGTGTGATAATAGTTGATGGGTGTGGTTAAGAAATTCAGAACCTTTCCCCCGAGATATGCCTATTCTAACACCGAGAATGTGTGATCCTGCTGTTGGGACGACTTATGAGAGATAATGCGTACATCTTCTGCTTTACGCATGCCTAATTAGTGCCAACGGGTCACTCGCACCCAAACATGTGGCTTATGAGGTATGCCTTATGCAAGGGCGCAATGCTAACAACGATCTTCCTAATAAGTGCATTGATTAGTACCTACCTCAGGGATTTAGCGAGCTGGTCTTCTTCACCTGTTAGCGAGGGCCAACCTCATTAGGGGTTTGCAGCTCATCTTGCTATTCCCGCAACAAAAAGATTTTAAATATTTATTTTTTATGTATCATAATCAAATATTTTCGGATGAACATTATAACGAGTTTACACATTGAAAAATCATATCAGAATTAAGAAACAAACATTTTTAGATAATCACTCTCCTTATTTAAAAAATAGATATATGTTGCGGCGTATTTTGTATTTTGCATTTTGCATATTGATTATACGTATAGATTTGCATAAGGCGTCTGTCTGTAATTGGGTATGTGGAAGCTAAAAATAGACGTGTTTACTGGGTTAGCATCAAAGATAATAGAAAATGAGAATTCTGGTGCAACTCATAGAGAGAATCAATTAGCCGTGAGAGAAAAATTATAATTAATTCTCTGGTGAATTAGACCTCTAACCGAACCTCATAAATTCTTTATGTTTTATGTGCTTGCATCGCATTCTCATTTCTCAACCCTAACAATGTATGATATAAAAGATAAACGCAAAAATTATTATATCTAGTCCAGACATAAATCCATAAATAATTTTTTATACCCTTAATTAGTATTACCATAACGCCCATTGTTTGAAAAAAAAAAAGCTTAGTTTGTAAGACTCTAAAACAACCAGGGTAAAAACGAATCTCGATAAGAAAACAGCCTAATAGATTTTTAAAAATGGTCCTTATCCATTGTTGTTTTCTCTGTGGACTTTAAAAATCTGAATTCTTTCAAAGGGGGGCCCAGCATAAAAATAAAATAAAATAAAATAGTCTTACGCAAGAATCATAATGCCCAAAATGAACAGTAATATCATGATTCGTAATTCAAAATCAGGAATGTTTCAAGTTTTAAAATGCATTTGTATTTTATAGGCCTTTTTTCGTCTTGGCATGCTTGCCTGGTCAACTTCTAGAAAACGAATCCAAACGAGAATACGTTACCCGGCAAACGTTTCACGAAATCTTGTCTATTTTTTCCATCTTAATAATTGATATAAAAGTTCCTGCCTTTATTATATTTTTATTGATATTATACAATATAACTTCTGATATTAAGTTTAGTTAAGAAATTAAGTTTCATTTAAATAAAATAATATAAAAAACTTGTATTTAAAATATATATTTATGTGTGAGTGATCAAAATACTACTTAAATATATTTACGTATGTCTTAGAATGTGATAATATTATGTGCAACAATTTATTCACATGATAATAATAATTTAGATAGTTTAAATTTTGAAAATACAACTTTAAAATAAATCATCGTCATCATCGTCATCATAAGCCACTTCCCACCTAGGTGGGGTTGGCTGCATGGATTCTGTTATGTCAGTCTTGGAAATTTAAGACTAAATTTTCTGTAATTTGTAATATTTTTAAATCTTGTTTAATTACTTTCATCTATGTTTTTTTGGGTCTTCATTTCTTCTCCTACAACTTTCTATTTGGATAAACTTTGTTTTCCTAACCGATGCTACTTCAGGTCTCCTTTTAACATGAGCAAATCATCTTAATTTATTTTTTTTCATTTTATCACAAATTAGTGTCACTTTTAAGTTTTCTCGAATTATTTCATTCCTAATTTTATCTTTTCTTGTTTTACAACTTTAAAATAAATATTTAATGTTAATTATTTTATTATAACGATTTTACAAATTTGTAGATAAACTTATGCATAACGATACTAAGTAAATAATAAGATTTTTTATAAAATAAATTATGCTAAAAACAATAGATTGAGCTGATTTCCAATCAATCATGGTAAAAAAATGAATGGGTTGATATAGCAGGGGAAGTCAAATATGAGGAATTCTGAGGTGGGAACGCACTCGAAACTTCGTTCGACCAATGCATTGAATATAAATAAGAACAGAAAATGGACCGCCGGAGGAGGGACAAAGCCAGCGAAAGAATCCAATCTTCCAGGTTTGTGCCACGTTGTCTTCAGCGACTCATGGATTTCTGGTCCACTCTCCAAATGTGACAGCTCCAAATAAGGATGTGTTTGGAAAATTATAAATTTTTTAATACCAAAATTTTTATGTTAAATTAAAATACTGCAGTCGAAAAGTTTTACAGTAAAACTAATACACCCTCACATGTTTACATCCCATTTAATAATATAAACTGAAAGGGCTGCATGTTAACCGTAAGTTAGTAAAGCAAATTGTTGTTAATGATACGAAAATGGATTGAATCATAAAAAATGTAAATAATTAATTAATTAAAATAATAAATTGTTTAAACTGTAATGTTAAACAAATAATCAGCGAGTTTCATAAGCGTAATGGATCACTGTATTTCAAAGACTAATTCCATACTTAATTGAAATTTTTATCCTATTGTTAATAATTCTGCATAACTTACACGATCATTTTAATCGCTTGCAAAAAACTCAATCAAGCTTGCAAAAAACTCATACACAAAATACAAGGCACAAACCTAGCAATTTCGATGCTTGAACAACCATGCACTCAATCAAGAATCTCATATGTATCAGCTACAAACAACATGAACTATATTCATTTTCCAACATCATCTCATTCACAGGGCTCTTAAGCTCTCCACATCTAATGTCAATGCATTCTCAAGATCACGCAGCCACCGTCTAATGCAGAATTCAAGAAAACTTCATCTATTTGTTTGCTTTCCATGCATTCTCAACATTAGTACAACCATAAGCTAGCAAAACATTCGTAGTTCGATAAAGTTCACTCACAACATCAACCATGTGATCAAACACCAAATCTACTCAAGAGCTGTTACTTTAAACAGAGTAAACTTAATTCCTCCTAGTCAATCTTGATCTATGTGATCCAACTTGATTACATCCAATTAAATAGTCATCTTAATCTATATTATCCACAAGTAGCACGACACCTTACCACATCCAAATCTCTATATTCAAAATCTTTCTTATCATCACATTATCATTGATTTGCATATCCATCAGATCCATACCAATGACGCAAAATCACCCAAATTGATCCACGATCATGTTCAAAGCACCCAAAAAACATAAAAACCTATAACTGGAGTACAAAAATCGAGCTTCAAGACAACTAGATTTGTACCGCACGTACACACAGCTTTGGTGCACCATCAATGCATCATTCCACATGCCTCTTCTTACCAAAATAGGAAGAACCCACGACGCCAAAGCTACCGCACAACACACACGGGAGCTCTTCATGTACACCACTGCCTCCTACACATCGCCACCCGCGATCGCCTGGCATTGCCTGGTGGCAACCATCCATGCCACTCCAATCTGTCGTCATTCAATTACTTGCTGATACCATTGGCAATAACCTGTTGCAACCATCACGTGTGTGCTCATCGTCGTCAAACCACCGGTTGCTGCCACTGCAGCCATTCATTCCAGTAAAAAAGGCATCTACTTGCTGTCAGATTTGTATCTCCTTGCTGCTTACCAATCTCCACCACTTCTGGCGTCTTCCGTGCCAAACGATTCCCAAATCTACCAACGATTTGTGTTGTTGCCATTTTAGCCATCCAGAAGCTTCCAATCTCGATAGGTCGCCAACTACAAAATTCTCGTGCCTTAATTCTCACTAGCCACCATGATCTTGCTCACAAAAAAACATTAATCCAACACCACTTTCCAAATCATAAATACACAACTTTGGCTCTAATATTACTTCTTATGAAATGTGATTAGGATCATTTACAGATTACAACGGAAACACCAACAATAAAATAAGACCAAATAAATAACAACAAAATCACATGCATAAGACACCAAGATTTACATCCTTTAACCTAAAAGGAAAAAAACCATGTGAGAGAGATAACGAATCTGCTATGATAACAAATTATAGATATATACACAAAACACCTCATACAAATACTTATTTTCTGGATGTCTCACACATATCCTCAAAGACAACACTTTGATAATCTACTTATTCTCTGGATACTGTACACATATCCTCAAAGACAACATTCTGATAACCTTCTCTCTCATACCCTCACAAGACACCACCATTATATTCCTAACTGATACTCTTATAAATAAGACTTTTTATGGATTTTTATACAAAATCAGTACAGGTTGTCTTGCATATTCACCATGCACTCTCACATGGATCCACTCACAAATAACTCACATGTAAAGTATAAGACACAAACCTAATACTATTTTTGTTAGATGTGCCACTTACGACCAAGATACTACTGATTTTTTGACAGATAAAAAAAATTAGACCACTTTTTAAATTAAAAAATTAGACCACTTTTTAAAATGTTATAAATCCTTCCACAATGATGTGGCTAATTGAATTAGAATGTCATAGGACTAGGTGTATGAACCACTTTTATGTAATCTGGTTTTATAAAAATGAGATCGCAAAAGTATATATCCAATAATGAATACTATACATGGCTTAGATTTTGAAAAAAATAATAATAAAAATAAGTGATTGCGTCACCTTTTTTTCCCTAACTATGCGTATATGATACGTCCCCTTTCATGAATCCATGGAACCCTTTCTATCCAACTTTCGTTTGATGACGAATGGAAATCCAACTCACTCAAGGCATAAAATTATTTATTTAACAGCAAAATTAACTTTCATCCACGTCGAAGATGCGCAAGGCCCCACGGGAAAAATGTAAATTAATATGAAAAATTGTTCTTTTTTGTTATATCCCACATATTGGTTGACTTCACAGCTGACCGGTGTACTGTAGAGGAGAGATAAATGGGATAAATGCATCAACGCAATTTAAAATCTTAGACTTCTAGTTCATACACATTCATATGTACTTACATCACCCATTTGGTCATCTAAACAGTAACACATAATAAATTATTTAATTTATATATCAATTTTAAATTTATATTTTCAACATCTAAACATCTAAAATGTCATTCCTATGATAATAAATAATTTTATAAAATATTATTATATTGTATGTATCTTATTTTTTATAATTTATATATAATTATATGTTTTTTAAGAAATTGCTGGCCATCAAAACTCCGGATTTGAAATGATTTTTATTACCATAGTAAAAAAAACATTGATATTAAGCAATAGATGGATTGAATTTCGATTCAGTAGTCATCAGCTGTTGCGTGAAAAAACTAGGATATCTCATCATCAAACATATATGCAGAAATAAATATCTCGATTTGCGGATGCTTGTATGGAACATCTTTTCTGTATAATCCCTCTCTATTTTCAATATCTAGATAATTGATAAAAAATTCACTTCATCTATTGTGTTTAATATTATTTATATTATAATGGAAATCCTTTTATTTTTCTAATATCATTGCATATAGGCCCGATCCACAAACATGTAAAATCAACGTAATAAAATGATTTAATATTAAATATTAATTTTTAAGTAGTAGTTTTAATATCTAAACCGTCTAAAATATCATTATTATATGAATAAATAATTCTATAAAATATTGCTCAATTTAAATATATATGTGAATGGATATAAGCATTCAAATGTACCTATTTTTGAGCAAGTGTATCCTATGCACATATTAAATCTAAATAAAATTTGATCTTATAACGAAATAAATTATGGTAAATATGATGAATGGATTAATTTTTCCTCACACACGAAAGTCTTAAAATTTGAGGAGACTTCATGGGACCCGGATTCATCCTCCTGGATTAATTTAATCATCATCGTAGGAGGATGTATGTCAGTATGTGCACATCAGGCAAATAGTTCGGATCTGTCATCTGTCGAGCGGCAGAAGCCAGAGGATGTTACGTCTTGACAGAGCATGCAGCATCAGCTACGTCGGCATTTCGCCAAACGGCCGAAGTTGAATGGAAAAACCGGGAAGCGGACGGCAAAAACGCGGAAAGAATCAGAGCAAACAAAGGCATGCATGACACGCCAGCCAGCCTCCCTCGCTCATTAACGTGTGGACACTAATCCCACTGACGGGACCCTGCAAATTTAATACAACGCACTAATAATAATGAAAAGACGAGCAATATATACCAATGGATTCAAAATATCAGGAGAAATTAAAACCCAGCCCTCCAAATATAGGTGGGTTGGTGGAAAATCCCATGTCTTTGCAATTGACATGCCAATCCTTCTCTGGCATATCAGATGTATAGACCTTTTTTCTCCCGCGAAAACTACTCCCTCATCAAATTAACCTTCTTCGAATTAGAACACCAGAAAAATTATTAATTCCCAGTAACAACTGCAGCTATACCACTATAGCTGTCTTGTATTCTCGCGCAAAATTAATTAATGGTGATTGGGGTGTGGTTTTTGCTTGGTGTGCCCCCTCGATAATGACTCTTTGAAGCATCCAAAAGGCCAAAATTTTGGGTTGCAGGCAAGGCATGAATATTCATAGAAATAGAATATGCCTTTTGGTTCAATGGATCGATCAATCAAACAGGATTGATATATATGCCAAGGAGCATCTCAATCATAACATGGGAGGAAAAAAATGTCAACCACTAGAACTTACCATATGTAGTTTTGGAGTGGGGGTGAGGAGAAGCAAAGGCTATTTCAATTCGTCTCATGGAGAAATGGATGAGACATCCTTTTCTACTGAATAATTTGCGTGAGATGGTGTCACCAACTCCCTCCTCCAACGGTTGGATTGATTTCAAAGCAAGTGCTCTTAAATGGGGCAATGCAACTGATCATGGTGAGTTGAGTTGCCACTCTAGCCCTGCCCGATCAAGGAAATTGAGTGCAATGGCCAATCCAGTCTGGTTTTCCACCCGTCCCTTTGAATGAACAGGCAATCATGAAAGAAAGGTAGCTGATTAAAATTAATTTAATAAATTTTCGCATGTATCAATTATGAAATAAGAACATCGAGTTCTTCTTACTAACGACAATAGAGCCTGACAATTGTTGGTGAATAAACCAATCTCTACGTGAGATCATGATGAATAATTAAAGCTTTTTTTTATATTTATACATCATAACATCTTGATATTGCAATGTGGCACATTAACTACCTTTACGCTATGGAAGGAAATTTTTCCACATCCCCGTACCAGGAAAATTCTAAAACCTCCATCACGAGAAGACCAAATTATAAAACCCCATTATAAAGGGACTAAATTATAAAAACTGGTGGCGAATAATTAAAGCTTTAGTTACCGCAATTATCCTATATCCAATACCCCATAGGTTTGTGTAAAACAGTCTCTAAGGATGGAAAAAACTAAAGAATATAGGTATAATTAGGAGCCGAGTCAATTGGCTAGGTTCAATTGAAGGGGTTTTGTGTAGCCTCTTGATTTGAACCCAAGGCGGACAATCAAAATCCAATTAGTCTATTTCTTTGGAATTATTATTTATTTAATTATGAAACGAAAAAACCTTTCCAGTTAAACTTTTGTGCATGTTACGTAGTGAATATTTGAGTACAAATAAAAACTTTTCACTCTTAACAACTATTTTATGTTTAATTTTTTTATTTTTTCCTATATAACTATCATACTTCTCAATTATTTTTATATAACTACTCATACAACTAACCTATTTATTTTACTTTATTCTCTCTTGATCATCATCATATTATATCACATCATTTTCTATCATTTCAAAAACTTTTATAATAAAAACTTTTTATCTCAAAGTTTTATCACTTCCCAAACATACTCATATATATTTAAATTAAGCATCCATCATATGGAACCAGCCTGCGACCAATCTTACTTTTTGTTTTCTTTATTTGTTACAAACCTGTTAATTTAAATATATTTAATTTATAAATTAAGTTTTATCATTTTTGAAATATATATTTTTAAATTTTAAATATGGTATTGGTATTGAACGCAAAATTTTACTTCCGCCTAAACTTTTTTCTTCTTTAAGTACCTTATTTTTGAATCATTTTTCACTTTTTTATTTAATTACCCCCTTTTCACAACTTATCTTACAACCACAATATATATTTTAAATTTATTCTTATATTTTAAATCTATTCTCTTTATTCATCACTATTGCCAAATTATATCATATCATTTTTTCTGAATTCAAGATTTTTTCACCAAGCATTCTCTTTAATAATTGCATCCATTCGTGCAATCTATAGTAGCACGCTGTAACATGGTATGAGAATTTGGAAAATATATTTAATTAAAAATTTTAGAATTCATATAAAAACAAAATACGTAGTAAACTTATGTCAAGAATCCATATGTAACAAATAAAATGTTTTTGCAATTGCTACATTTTGTTGCAGTAATGACATAACAAATAAAATATTTTTGGTACTTTTATACTGATTTTTAAGTGAAAATAAAGCAAATAAATGTTTCATTTTTATTAAATTTTGAGTTTTAACATTCCCTAAATAAATTAGTATTCAAAAATGAAATGTTTGGATTGGAGTTTATATTATTCATGGAAGGCCACTAAGGGATTACAACTAAGTGACCAAACCATTCCATAGAACATGTAGGAAGTGGGTAGGTAAGGTATCCTTCTAAGAATCTTTCTTCTATGTACTTTAGTTTATTTTTTAATATTTTAGTGTTTGTTGAAAAATTCATTCCATATATTATATTTAGCATTATTTATATTATGATGAAAATTCTTTTATTTGTTTAATATTTATGTAGATGAGGCCTATTTAAAATTTTATAAAGTCAACATAACAAAATATTGGGATAAATTCTATGCACAGAAGGGGAGCTCACATAGGTATATGTAATTATTTTCTATTTTATTTTAAAATATTTTTTTCAAATCTAAATTATTTGATTACTTATATGTATGGGCTATGATGCCAAAAATTCCATTAGAAATTTATTGTCTTAGAACGTTTACATCTTTCGAAAGTGAAATATTATTGTTAAAATTGGAAAATAATATTATATAATATATATAACATCATAGATAAATATATCTATAAATAAAAGTAATAGACGGTTTCAATTTTGGGCAATAACCCAATTTTTTATTGAAATGATCCAATATATTATGTTGTATTGAATTATTAACTGTAATTTAAAGAGAGATACTAGAGCTCATCATGTTGCACCGTACCTAGGATAAACTATGAGTCAATGATGATTCATTTTAATGACGAGATTAATTAAAATCCAAACAATTCCCTTATTTAATACTATTTTTTTATCATGCATGCGAGCAAACATCATTTCAATCAATATAGTGTAAGCGGTACTCGCTTAAAATGCATACAAAATTAATATATTTTAGATGTTATAATAATGCTTTAAATTTTATTATATTAATTTTATAATTTTTTTCATGGAGCCGGCACGCATATCCGATGAAACTTGGCTTTCGCATGGTTCGGGCAGAGCAAATTCAGATTTTCTCGTTACGATGGGCCCCATATGGTAATGGCGCACCCTAATGTATCCGCAGTTGAAAATATATATTTTTTTAAAAATAAAAAACGTATTTCATCAAAAATAAATAAATAAATTACGTAAGGGGTTGCATGTAACCAGCCTGGTTGTACTGAATCACGAGAAAAGAAAGCTTCAATGGTGATGAAGTTGGAAGGTCATTAGCATGCCAAGCACGTGATGACACACCATTGGCAAATCTGCCATCAGCAGAAATGCATGATTCAGTACCCTATTAATTAAAAAACTGCAATGACCAATTTGGTAAAACTTATTTTTTAAAAACCCAAGCCTTTTTTTAAAATAACATCAATTTAGTGGAAAATTTAATTCGTCCATTAAACTGCGCATGCAAACGATTGCGTAAAATTTTCCAGTAAACCTATTTTTCAAAAAAGGCTTGGATTTTCTATTTTTTAAAAAAAAATTACCCAGTGTGAGTCGCTTGCCCATCTCTCCGTACTTTGTGTTATTTTTTTAATAAAAATTTTGGACAATATTCACGCCACCACGTGACACTCCGCCGTCGTCTGTAGCATTCATTCCATGATTGATTTTATCCTTTTTTTTTTACATTTATAAATATGAAGAAATGATTAAATTTTCACATTAAAATCTCTTTTTAAATATAAAATATACAAGGAAGTATTCTCTTAACACCGGTTCACATTAAGGAAACGTTGTATCGGTTCAATTGTTCCAATTTACACCATTTCGTACCATCTATTCCAATATTCATTCTAATTAACATGTTGTATTGATTGAAATACATTTATTTGATTCGAAATAAGGTACATATAAGATATATGGGCTGATCAGTATCATTTTAGAGGTTAAACCTGTTGACAATATATGGTGGGCGCCATAAAAGGGGCCGGATCATTTGCGACCAGGTGTAATGGTAAATTTTATTTTATTTTTTGTCATATGAAGGCTTATCTTTTTTTTTTTCTTGTGTAATTTAGGCAATTTTTATAATTTTTTAGTATTTTATTTTTGAATTTTAAAAATAAATAAAATAAGGATGGATTCATGTGCCCCATTTTATTCATTTTTTAAATTTAAAATAAAATACTGTATGTGGCCAGGATTAAAAAATATATTTCATAAAAATAAAAAAAAATAAAAAAAGCCCATGGCCGGGCGCAGCTTGCAATCCATGAAATTGAGGGGCCGGTGTCTGAGAAGTAATAAGAGAATACAATGACATTTACGAAAGCGCAAGCCGACTGCGTAGATGTCATATATGTTTACTTGCGCATTAAGTACTTGACCGTGATTCCAACAAACCCGGAAAAAAGAAGAAAATCGTTAATCATGCACGTAACTCTTCAAGGGAAGACAATGCATCTAAACAGAAATTCGTAATTGAAATTATAAATAAAAAGTTAATAACTACAATATTATTTCCGACATTATTGGAATAATATTCAAGGTACATAACTAAATTTGGAAATTAAACTCCAAACGCGGCTACTAATCAAGGTAAACCTCCTCTTCGTTTGAGCAGACGAGAGTATTTCTTAATTTTTTTTGGTAAACTATAGATCTAAATGAATTTAATTTACATTTTAAATAATTTTTGGACATATATATATACATTCTTTTAATTTTAAAAATCAATAATTTCAAGATGTATTTAAGTAATTTTCACCTCAAAATTATTAATCTTAAAAATTTTAAAAAGGAATAATTTCTCTTATATCCATAACAATTGCACATAATTCCTAATATGCTCACAACATTTCATAAATACCTTTTATGCCTATAACATTTCACCATAAAATTCTCTCATACTCATGTTATTAAAACCACCATTATTTACCCAATTGAAATGACAATTTTTCCCATTTAAAATTTTTTAATTGAGATAATTTAATCTTAACATGACTCAATTGATGGCAGTAAATCATTAATATAAGATATTAAATAACTTGAAAGTCATATTAAGGTTGATTAATTTTAATTAGAAAAAAATTTAAAAAGGAAAAATCGTCTTTTCAATGGAATAGATAACGATGATTTTAACAGCGTGGACATGGAAAGAATTTATAGTAAAATGTTATGGCTATAAAAAGAATTTAAGAAATATTATAGGTATATTAAGAATTATGTACAATTGTTATGGATATAAGAAAAATTATCCATTTTTAAAATATATACATATTTAAAAATTATAAATTTAGCACGTAAATTAAATACACTTGGGCAATTAAGCCAACAATTTCATGACAAAAATTTTAGAAAATATATATTGCCTCGAAGCACAGGAGATCCTGTTAGCGTCATAGCTCAACGAGGAAAATAGAAAGTCATAGAGAATCATTTTCGGGTCAATGACTCAATGCACGCGTGGCTTAAACAGTTAAACCCACGGCAGTAATTTTTTTTAAAAAAAAAAGCAACAAAATTAAAAATAACTTCCGTTTAGGAAAGATTTTCCAGTAAAAACTAAAACCAAATCCGGCGGATCTGTATATACGCGGGATAACGTACGTAAAAAAGGACGCACTCTTTCCATTCCATAACGACTTAAAAATAGCAGCAGAAATCAGAGGCAGATACGAGAATCTGAAACGGGCCATCCCATCCAACGGTTGTTAGTCAAAATTCTAGAAAATCAGAAGAGAGGGAATCAAACCTTGCGTAAAATTCCAATTTTACGCACTGAAATTTTGTTTTTAAAAGAGAAGGAAAAAAAAAACACATAAAAAAGGGATAAGCAAGGCAATGACCGCCCAACAGAAAAATCCGGTGACAGCAACAACAACAGGCAGCCCATGAGAAATCTTAGCTAGCCGAACTCCCAACAGAGCGCCAGGTCGCTAACATGTTGTTTTCTCTCCTTCATCCTAGCTTCAGCCTCCTCATTAACCCCCCCTAATTAGGTCAGATCTCAACCTCCTCAAAGTCACTCCGTCTGTCTCTTCCAAAATCATCCCACTGTTTTCCTTCGCAGGTAGAGAGTCTTCTTCTCCTCCTCTCTCAATTCCATGCAAAAATGAGTAGCTTCTTTGACTCTCATTCCCTCCTTGCTTCAATTCCAAAACTAAAACCAAGAACCCCACAAACATGTATAGATTGATAGATAGACTAGTCGATAGACGGATAGATAGATAGACAGATAGATATAGAAGGGGCTAGCTGTGGGTCGATTCTATGGGAACCCAAAAGGCTTTTGGGTCGGATACTCATCTGGGTTGGATGAATCCTCGGTCTGTTACTCAAGTTCTGTACCTGAAGATGCTATTGTTTCTTCGCTTTTGTTGGTATTGTATGAGCGCTACTCTCTTTGGAATTTTTGGATTCTTGAGCAGGTATTTTTTCAGGTAAAATGAGTGTTTTCTTGATTGGTTATCTGGTTGGGTTGTCTGTGTTTTTCTGCTTTGCTGGATTTTCATGGACCCGATTTCATCTTTTTTTATGCAGGGTTCAATCTGGAAACTTCAGCAAGAAAGATGAACCTAAGCGACAATTCAAAGAGGAGAGACTTAATGGTCAGACGGAGGAATCTTTGCAGCACGATGGGTTTGGCGGGAAGGAAAGTTCTTCAGGTTTCTGCTTCAAGTTTCAGTTCCAGAGTCAAGAAGAAATTCGAAGAATTGTCGAAGAATCAGAGGCTCGTCTTAGCAAAGAAAAGAAATTATTATTCAATTCGACAGCCAAAACCAATGACAATCATTCCCTTTCAGAGGAGGATTTCGCCGGTTTTTCTGATGAACAGGAAGTCCTGAGTTTTAGCATCAAAGAATCCTCTATCGATTCCGAAGGAGATACGCGTTCAGGAACTAGAGAGACACCAGAAATCGAATTCGAAGACAGATTTTTGTCGGATAGAGAACTAAAGCAGGAGAATTCACCAACGGAAGAGGCCCCAAGCGAAGAACCGGTCAAGAACTCCGGCAGTGCTCATGACTACAAAACAGAGCAACGTGGTTCTTCGGAACCTGTCCACGAAGTTAATTTCTTGAGGGAGACAGAATTTACAGGTTTTGATTCAGACCCAGAATCCATTAGCCTCAGCGACGGCCTTTCTGTGATGAATCCAATCATGGAATCGGACAGGAACGATTTCTCATCAGACAACGATTTGGGGCAGCTCGGACGCCGGGCAGAATTGCAGGAACAGAAGCAGAATTCGGAAGTAAGCCGCTGGTGGGAGTCGTTTGTTTCCGATACGGAATCTTTCGATTTCAGCGACGGACTTTCTCCCATCAGCCGCCCCATTGACATCTACAAGCTGTATATTTCGGATTCCGAATCACTGAACTTCAGCGAACGTTCTTCTTCTGTTGTGAATAGGTGTGAATTTCTGTCGGAGAAAGATTTTCCAGGCTCCGAAACTGATACAGATGACTTCAAGACAGAATTAGAAGAAATCGAAGATGAATTGAGGGAATTAGAGGAGACCCAGTTGGATGGTTTGCAAATTCCTGTATCAGATGGAGTCTCTGTTGAGAAAGAAGCCGGCAATTCAAACCAACCTGACGGTTTTCTGTCTGAGGAAGATTTCAGGGCTTCCGAACGTGGATTGCAAGCAGAAGACAGAAGAACGAGTGAATCCGCGGATGAATTATGCGAATTGGTCGAGACCCGAATTCAGGATTCATCTGATTCGGATCTTGAAGACGAGGATGGATTGGAATATCTGTGGGAACATCAAGACCTGATGGAGCAACTGAGAATGGAAGTCAAGAAAGTGCGAGCGACCGGGCTCCCAACAATCCTGGAAGAATCTGAAGACATGAAGATGATCGACGATCTGAAGCCGTGGAAGATCGACGAGAAGTTCTTGCAGGAAGATCCGCTGGACGAGATGCAGAAATTCTACAAGAGCTACAGAGAGAGGATGAGGAAGTTGGACATTCTCAATTACCAGAAGATGTATGCAGTCGGTGAGTTTCGGCCCCCGTAGACTCTGTTTTACCCGCTTCTCTGTCTTGGAAATTTTTCATGCCTTATATTTCAAATTATAACTTTCATCTATCCATGTTTTAGCTGCAATTGGTGATTTTTCTGCAAGAAAGTGGGCCACAGAATTTAAAAATATCAAATAAAATATGTCCTTTCAGATTAAAAAATAAATTTTAATAAAAAAATCGGTTTATATTAAATAAAAACTAGAAAAAGCTTTAAGGTATGCTAGGGAGGTGAAGTAACGGATCGATTATGCTATAAATCTTTTTTTTTTAACTTTTTTTCTTCTTAGAAACTTGATTTTACTATTCACTTCAAAAAGGTTGTCATGGGCCTTTTATAAGGTAATTGTAAATATGCCTCTATAATTTGACGCTAATTGCAGATATGTCTTTAGAGTTTCATAAATTGCATATTATCTTCACACAGTTTTACTAAAGTTACATGTGTACCCATGAGATGTCTTTTGCAGTCAGCAACTGTTAATATGTGGGTTGAAAAATTATATAATGACAAAAATGTCCCTATTGTAAAACTCGTCATGCATGTGCACAAATTGAAATAGTCTGCTGGACTATCAAAATTTTTTCATCTCCCTTATAAAGGAGATGACCATAGTCGCCAAACCTAAGGATCGACCATCAATGGCTATCTAAATTAGGTCGGTGGTTAATTGTGCACTGGTTGGCAATTTTTCCTTATTAGATTGCATAGGTCGACCACTAGCTAGAACAATCAGAGATGAGATTAATTTGCAAAATTTAGGCGAAGCACAAATCGTCAGTTGCTACTGATTTTGAAGACGTTGGATTTGAATTTTTAAGTTTGGGAAGCCAGTCGGTGAAAATTGTTTACTGCCATGATTTAAATCAAGGTTGCTAGTGAATTTGGAGATGACAGAGAAGATGAGTTCGTCGGCAAGTTGGAAGATGACAGGAGAAGATGAATTCATCGGCGAGTTGGGAGATAATCAGAGAAGATGAATTCCTCGGCAAGTTGGGACGTAGCCGGAGAAGACGAATTTTAGCTATTGCAACAGCATGCCTCTTTTCTCCCAATTGCCATGAAAATCCAAACGTCGGCGAGTTGGGAGATAACCAGAGTAGCATGCATTGCCGACGCCAATTTCTGCTAGCAAAATTTGAAAAACCGGCCAATCCTCTCCAATCTGAAAGCAACAGTTCACCATTTTTCCTGAAACTTGTTCTAAGTTCCACACTGCCACGATCCATCTTCCCCAACATTGACCGACCCTAACCTAATTTCAATCACCCACCAATTAAGCAGCAACAAAGACCCAACGAGCAGTTTCAAATCATGGCAGTCAATCCAAATTCATGGATGATATAGACGACGGAGATGGAGCGTACGTTGTCATCTATAGTTGGAGGGGCAATTTTGGAATGACATATTTTATTTGATAGCCCTCTTATTTTTCGTTAAATGTTAGCCATTAATATTGACATGGATGTAATTTTGGTAAAACTGTACGTGGGTAATATGCAACTCGTGAAACTATGAAAACATATTTGCAATTAGCATCAAGCTATGGGGGTATATTTGCAAATTACCCGCATGTTATATGTGGCTAGTGTTCACTTAGAATGAGACATGTAGACCCCACTTGCACCATTTTATAGAATCCATTTCATCTATTTTCTCTATTTTTGTTCATTTAATAATATCGCTTAGTTATTTTATTCATAAGTTTGTGCTGGCCGCATACAAACATTTTAGATGATTATATTTATTCTAAAATTATACTTAAAGTGTGTTTAATGTTCTCATAAACTTATTAGTATAAAAACTTTTAACTTTCTACAATTATCCTATTTTATAATTATCTTTCATATTTTCCCATAGAATTGTCCTACTTTCCAATCATTTTTCATAGCTACTCATACAACTACCACATTTATTTTAATCTTATTTTCTTTAGTCATCGTAGTTACATCTATTATATTGCATTACTTCTCTTATTTAAAAAAAATTACACTAAAAGCCTTCCATTAGAAAATTTTAAAAGCTCTATCAAATACCAATCACACCCTTAGTTTGTAGCCCAACTATATGTCTATTTCCCTGGAAGAAAAGTCCAATAAATAAATAACTATTAATGAAAGTAATAAATAATTTATATTTAAAATATTTTAAAGACATATTTGGTTACAGTTAAAACTTTTTAAGCCAGAACTTTTCAATCTAAACATTTTTACTCTCAATAGTCATCAGCAGCCCATTAATTCTGCTGAAAGGAATAGTAATTAAGTACTGCTCATTTTGAGTCCGGCGCTGTGGCGCAGCGGTAACTCATGATGGCATGGTTGCCATCGGTCTACGGATCAAATCTCTGAAACGGAAAAATGATAGTAGGAGCTGTGTCTCCTGGTTGGTGGTGGGAGCGGTGTCTCCCGTTTAATGATTGGAAGCTGTGTCTTCCGGATTATTTGGTGGAGCAAGTGTCTTCAAATTTGTAAGAATGTCTCAGGCCTTCAATGTAATATGTATTGAGATGTGTGTAAATATCTCCCAATCAAAAAAAAAAAAAAAAAAGTACTGCTCATTTTAATCATTTTTTTTATGTTTACTGCTCATTTAATCATAAACTCAAACTTCTGGTACATTTTCCCGCCAATTTGACTGCCGCAAGGGGAGAGTTAGCCATCACAAAATGGGCCACAACCATTTATTGGAACTAGACTTTTTGTCAATCTTAAATATCAATACACGAAATTTCGTGTTGAATGTGTACGCCAACAGAGGGTTATGGGCTATATAGCACTGTGGATAGCCACATGGTTAAGTGCGTTTATAGGGTGAATGCAAGTTGATTTCATAACACAAATCACGAAACCTCATTTGATCTTTCAAAGATAATTATTGAGTTGCTCGAGATTGATCTAAGCAAGTTAGCCCATTTACTACATTAAAAAACTGATTGTAATTAACATAATGTTTGGTCGGAGAGGGTGATTAATCTCCCACCTAACTTCTGTTGAAAACCAATTACCCATATCAAAGTTGAGTCTTTTTCATTGAGTAGCAGGTTTTATTTGGATGAATTTTCTCTCTGCTACCAGTTAAAGCACACCAAAACGCAAGATTTCCATCAATCAGACGTTGCTGCTAACACTTGAGAGGTTGCAGGTTTCCTCCAGCTTAAAGACCCCCTAGAATCCATGTCTTCTCAGAAGAGCTCGACGCCCAAGCTCTCTTCCCTCCTCACCCTTCGACGCCACCACAAGAAATCCGAGCCTGCCGATCCAACGGCCAAGTTCATCCAAGAGCTGCAGAGAGACCTGGAGACGGTCTACGTGGGCCAGACCTGCCTTTCGTGGGAATTCCTTCACTGGCAGTACGAGAAATCTCACGAGCTCTCGGATTCCGACCCACACGGTTGCCGCCAGTACAATCAGGTGGCAGGGGAATTCCAGCAATTCCAAGTGCTCCTCCAACGCTTCCTCGAGAATGAGCCTTTCCAAGGTCCCAGAGTTCAAACTTACGTTAAGACTCGATGCGTCCTCAAAAATCTTCTCCAAGTTCCAGAAATTAAAGGTCAGTGATCAATGAGAACACCCCTAAACTTATGATGGATCTACTCGCTATGATATCGATCATATTGAAATGGGCCTCTGATTGACATTGATGATTTTGTAGAGGACTGCTTGAAAGAGAGGATGGAAGAGAAAAAGAAAGGGAATGGATCAGTGACCAGCGAGATGCTGATGACAATCATCGACGAATCGATGAGGATCTTTTGGCTGTTTGTCAAGGCAGACAAGGAAGAGAGTAATGCCATCTTGAAAGGGTCTTCCAGGACCAAGGCACAGCTTGAGGACCCAACCGATTTGAAGCTGTTTGAAGAAGTTCAAGCAGAACTTCTGAAGGTGGGCCTATATATTACTAGAGAGAAATTAAGGACCTATTCAAAATCATCCCATTCTTCATTTTGAAATAAACTTTTTCAATTTCTAATACAATTTATTATTTTTCAATATATAACAACTTTACTTTTCCCATTCACAATAATATTTTTTTTATTTTTCAATATACAACTCATCCTTCTTCTTTTTTTGTTTTTTGCTTTTTGTTTTTTGATGAAAATGGCAGAGACAAAAGAAGCTGAAGGAGTTGCTTAGAACGGGGAATTGTCTGGTGAAGAAGTTCCAAAAGGCCCGAGGAGATCCAAAGTTGCACAGGGCGTTTTTCTTCGCTCAAGTGGACTTGAGATTGGTTTCGAGGGTGCTGAGAATGTCGAGAATAACAAGCGATCAGCTGCTGTGGTGTCACAAGAAACTGAACAAAGTAGCCTTCCATGATAGGAAGCTCTACAGAGAGCCTTCATTTTTGCCTTTCCCATGCTGTTGATACTCCTCACCATTTTTCCTAGAAATATATCTTCACTTCTTCTTCCTCTACTAGCTTAATTGGCATAGGAAATTATTTTGCTAGATCCCATCAATATTTATGTACAGTACTTGTATCAAATATAAAAAGTTCAATTAAAATTTTAGGGTGTGTTTGGCATTAGCAAAAACGTTGGTGACAGTTTTCCGTCGCCTAAAACACGTCGCATCATGCTGCGGCGAAATTTGTGCCGGTGCGTGGTTCGATGCAGGGCAGGCCTACGCAGTTGTACGTACTCCTTTTGCCTTCAAACAGAACAGGTTAACAGCTGCTCCGCTTGGATACCGTGGGGCGAATTGTATATGCTAGCGCCGGCGAGGAAAGTCGTGACGAGTACTGAAGTGGTGGAGAAGCCGGACTCAGTAGGCGTAGCTGATTACCAGACAACAGTCCAGAAGCCACCGATGAGCTGCGAATGGATTAACACAGACACACTCATCTCACCATTAGAATATTTACCCTTAACAGGTGACAGGTTTAACAATATTTTTAATTTTAAATATTATAATATTTATTTTCAAATTTTAATTATTTCATAAATTTCATAAGTTAAAGGAGATGATAATAAATATTGAACATATATAAATTTGTGCCGGTGCAAAAAAGAATATCGTGCAAGTCATTGCTTTTATTTTTTATTGTTCTCCTAATGTAACTATTGAGAACATAAATTTTTATACTCATGCCGCTAACAAATTTTTGGAAACATAATTGTTATAAATATGAACATCATAACATAGTGAATTCGGAACTTTTAAATTTAAAAATCAATAATTTATATTCATGAAAAAAGTTTGTTAAATAAAAAACTATGACTTAGTCGAATTTTCATCTCTCATACAATGGTTATTTATTAATTTTTTGAATTTTTACTTTATAATTCATGTGTATCATATATCCACTATATTATTTTATAATATTTTCACACATTTAGATTTTATTTTCAAAATCATAATTTCAGGAATTTTAGTCTTCTTCACATTATTTACGAATTTCAGGCTATGATACAGTAATATAATATATGAAAAAAACATGCAAATATATATAGAGAGACGGCTTATATGCCCGGGTTGATCCGGATGTGCTATGTTTGGAATAAAAAGCAAAGTAATTTTTTATAATAAACTAATAATAAAAAGGGTATATAGCGGTATGAAGTGCCGTAGGTTCCAACAGGGCAGGCCATTTATATAATAACAGGCTAAGTTTTTTTAATGATAAAAAATAATCATATATATATATATTTAGAGAGGGCTGGGATCCCAGGTTTGAGCCGGGTGTGCCATGTTTACAACAAAAAGATATGTACTTTTTTTTATTAAAAAATAATATTAATATATAGCAGTATGGTTCAACCTGGGATCCCGTTGTCCCGGCGGGCGGGCCATTTATATAATAAATGGCTATGTTCTTATTTTTTTTATAATAATGTAATAATTTATAAATTTAGAGCGGGCCTGGATCCCAAGGTTGATCCGGGTGTGCCATGTTTATAATAAAAGGACAAGTACTTTTTTAATAATAAAAAATAATAATATATAGCGGTACAAGAGGGCCGGGGTCCCAACGGGCGGGCCATATATGTAATAAAATGCTAAGTTCTCATTTATGATAAAAAATAATAATATATACATATAGAGAGAGAGGCCTGAGATTTTAAAGTCGTACTAGGGAGTCATTTATTGTATAAAAGGATGAGTTCTTTTTTATGAAAAAAATAATATATATATATAGAGGGCCGGGATCCCAGGGTTGATCCGGGCGTGCCATGTTTACAATAAAATGACAAATAATTTTTTTGATAATATAAATACATAGTAATATATAGAGGCATGAGAGGCCCGGGATCCCCGAGGTCCCACCAGACGGGCCATTTATATAATAAATGACTAAGTTCTTATTTATGATAAAAAATAACAATATATATATATTTAGAGAGGGCAGGGATCTCGAGGTTGATCCGATCGTTCCATGTTTACAATAAAAGGACAAGTACTTTTTTTAGGATAAAAAATAATATTAATATATAGCAGAATGATTCAACCCGGGCTCCCGTTGTTCGGGCGGGCGGGCGGGCCATTTATATAATTAAAGGCTAATTTTTTTTTATGATACAAAAAAAACTACTATTCATATGGAGAGAGAGGGCTGGGGATCTCGGGGTTGATCCGAGCGTGTCATGTTTATAACAGTCGGAGCAATAATTTTTTAGTGACGAATCAATTTTCTTAATTGCAAAAAAAATTTGAACAAGAAAATGTGTTCTTTACTCGCGCAGGTATTTCTCTTAAGAATTTTCCGTACATTCCTAACTCCATTGCATGTGAATTGATAACGGTGAAAACTGCGAAATGGAGAGTACGAAATCATGAGTTGTATTGTCGATATGATCCTGGCACATGGATGACCACGCACAATTGTCATGTATCAGATATTATAAAAAAAGGGGAGTTGTGGATTCCATAAAACCTACTACTAGTCTAGGATAATATTGGGGTACAATTCAACACACGCTTAAGTCACGCCCCCAAACAGTTCAGGGCAAACTGTTACAAGTAATGTGACTGTTGACAAAATCATATTACATATATTTCTGTTTCCCACAAGCCTTACACTCACAGAGGTTGATGACTACGGAAGTAGTGCTACTACTGCATTTCGAACAGTCACATAGGTTAATAATCCTATTATCATTCCTCTCCTTTCCTGTTCCAGTGAAGGCTGCCCATGCCTTCTCAGCATCAGCTACATCCTGAAAAGCTTGATAGCAGGATCCTTTAAAACCATTGACTTGAGTATGTGCTTCTGGCCATGAAGTGTACACACCGGGAACATGACCTTTGAATACAACATAACATCGCACCATCTCCTGCTATTTTCCTGTGAAATAGCAGCATAAAGACAATTTCAAAACACAGATAAACACTGTATATAAGCTAATGATGGTGATCAAATAGTTGCAGTGATCATATCAAGCGACAACAACACAATCCATCTGTAATGCGAGTCCATCCATTGCTATTGGATAACTAGTACATTTAAAATAAAAATATACCAATACTCAAGTTCCACCATATAAGGTTCATACAAATAACAAGTTCTACGAAAAGTGCATAATTCAAACATTAACAATCCATTGTCTAAACAGACATGCTCAGCAATCAATGTTCAAAAGTACAAACCGACATACTCATAAACCACGTCTAATCTCATGCAATATAACACGATGTATACGATCATCTCCCTGTAAAAATTGTGTGGCATAATGAGAAAATTTGGAAAAGTATGAAAGATATGTGGCGAACTCATCGTCGCCAAGACCCATGGAGCCTAACACTGTTGGCAACGACTGATAATCACTCTCCCAATGTGGTCTTACAATATGCGTACAACTCAGATTGGCAGGTTGTGCCAACAAGGTCTGTATCATGCTTGTAACCTCCTGCGCTGCAGTATGTGGCCGTCTACGATTGCTACGCACTGAGGCACGACCAAAGGAGCTAGGGGAAGGTTCACCCTCATTTGACGGCACATTCGATTGGCTAGATGACCCTCCAAGGGGGATGGTTGATGAGCATGGGATTTCAAAGTTGCCCGTGGGTGAACCAATGGTACGCTCATGCGTACTTTGGGTCTCCATCCTAAGGCTGTCTGAAAAGATGTCATGAGCACCACCTTCTTCCGCATCTTCTTGACGACCGTCAAAACCCAATGCGTAATCACCTGTCGCACGATTGCCATCAAATAACTCATGGAGGTCATCATAACTTAGGTGTTAAGGTCGTCTTAACCGGTTGTACTTCTTGTCTTGCTGCAAAAATAAGATTAGTAATCTGTAAATGTCAAATGAAATAAGTGCATTTATGGAATAATAGAACAAGATGCAAAAGATTCAAGCACGAGATATATGTTGTGCTCATTGATACCGCTATGAGTGCCTGCCATACATCTTCAGGCCCTGTGAATCTACTCTCTTCAGCAATCTACCCCATTCCAGTCTTATCCATTACCTTGCGATACAGTTCATACGTCTTCCTTATAGACACTACCCTGTTCCTAACATTGGATGGACTAATAGGAACTGCAAATACATTACTAAGTTCCTGAGCAATGGTTTGGTAAATGACATCTTTGATTTTATTCGCTTCAATTGTACGTGAATGTAAGTTCCACAAGAGTATTTCCACCAACTTCCTATCCTGTGCTTTTGTCCATTGATGGCGATGTCTGGATGAAGATGGTTGTTCATAACCTGTATTGGGGGGAGTGACTCCGTTTGGGGATGCCGACTCCCCAATGAATACATGTCGGAAGTGATCCATGCAACCCACCTAAACACAATTCAAATATGAGCAAGTAATCTTAATATACAAAAACATATCGTGTATGATACATTTGGGAGAAGACCCGTCAGAAATCACATTTAATGATAAAGAGAAATCTAAAGGTAAAATGTAATGGAAAGCCTCGCTGCTAAACGAGAATGTTCTACATAAGTGTTTCATGCTTTTAGACTTGTTCTCATGGATCCCTAAATGGTAGGACCATCGTGCCACATTTGATGTGCTAGGCGATCTCGTTTGTCCTTCCACATATTTCGTGCCTCGGTAGACACCCCCCTTATCATCACTTCAGGAGTTGCTTCCACTTGATCGTCACTCAATCTCTCATCCGTGGCAAGACATGGTTTCTCACCTATCTCGCAGGGAAGGTCTGGACCATCAACATCAATTATATAGTTGTGTAGGATGGCACAAGCTATGACAATTTGGACTTGTATTTTATAAGGATAACTTGTTGCGACTTGCAAAATTGGGAATCTCTTCTTCCAGATTGCTAAAAGTCGCTTAACAGTTGAACGCAATCTCGCATGTCTAAGGTTGAATAACTCTTGATTATTTCTTGGATTCATTCCATGACTGAAATTGCTTAGATGGTAGGAAACCCCTTTATATGGTGCCATGAAACCCGGCACATGTGCATACCCGGCATCCACCAAGAAATAATATCCTGTGACAACCGTTCAAAAAATCAATTTTAATCCGGGCATTTTAGAGAAGCCTAGAATTCACTTGTGGAAAATTGCATTTATTTACCTCGTGGAACTATCAATGGATTGATGGGTCGATCAAGTGTTGACTGGAGCACTTTAGCATCTTGTGCACTTCCTTCCCAACCAGCTAGTATGTACGTGAACTTTAAGTTGAAGTCACACACTGCCATCACGTTCTGTGTTGGGTTCCCATGTCTATTTCTAAATGCCAATGCGTTCTCCGATGGAGGCAAAACAGGGATATGTGTACCGTCGATGGCACCAATGCAACCCTAATAAATGGTAAGTATTATAAAGAAAGAATTCAAATTGTTGGATAAAATGACATAATTGTCACAAGCTTACCTCAAAATATGGTGCTAATGTGGGATCGGAAGAAATCTTTGGATGAGTGACTGTGCTGGGTGGGTTGACACAATCCTCGTATAGGCTAAGTATTAATTGGAGGCATCTATGAAAATGGCGATGGACTGTCTCTCCAGATCTACAGAAGTAAGCACCAATTGAACGATTTCGTACATTATGGGCCAAGGTGTGCAAGAACATACTCATTTGTTCATCAACCGTTACATATCTAGTGGGTTGTAGATATCCTTTACTCTTCACTAGATCACACAATTGGTTGAATGCTAATGTACTCATCCGCAATTGTGCATAACATCGCCTATCCCCCCCATGAAGGAGTGAGAACATAAATAACTCACGTTGGATTGCTAAGTCACGATTAGTGAACTCTTCACTCCCATGTTCTTCCTCTTCACCAAGCACAAACGCCCCCCTAAGAACATGACCGCCCTACGATGCGCACAATATTGTGTGCATGAATTTTGTACCTCCTCATTTACTGGAGCAAATGAGGAGCCGGGTACTGAATCCATATTTCGGTTAGAGTCTACGCGTATGACCACAAGAAGCTTCCATTAGCAATTTAGTATGGAAATGACATTCCATGTAGAACAATCATTTGATATTGGATTCATTATTCAAAGCAATGAATAATAACATATAAGGAACAATTGGAGAGTGAATCATGTCCTTAGGTACTCACACATCCAAGACACATTTATTAAAACATCATGCCAGAAAGGGAATGTTGCGAGTTGAGACAAAACAGTGAATTTCAGATAGATAATTTCACATAGATAATTTGACACTTGTAAAACGCACCATTGAGTTTTTGGAGGGATGAAACTTTGAATACCAACATTTCAGTTGGAAACATTTGTGGAATTGTGAGAGGGAGGGTGCTAACACCAAAAATTAGATGGAACCATTATAGGGTAAACCTAACCAGGCATTCTTGCCTTTTGCGATTAAATTTGTAAATCAATGTTGATAAGAAAAGTCCGATGTCATATCTTTGATGAAACTCACCTTGCATGGTAATTGAAACTGTCTTTTTAAGTCAAGCAGTTAGTTAATTGGCAGTTGATGCATCACTGTCATCTTTGCATGTACCTGTCATATTCAGTGGCGGTTGCCCCCCAGAAAGCTTTATGAAAAAATATATAGCCATGTATTTTATCTCTAATTCCACTTATACCCATGAATCAAATTTTCATAGTAATTTTACTTATACGTACGCCGTTAAGATCCATTAAATAGACCTTAGGTACATTGTAAAATGACGAATACGCCCCAACTCTAATGTACTTTAAGGTAGTTTTGATTAAAGCTAAACATTCATATTTAAGTCACCTAAATATTCCTACCATTGGAAATCTGTCTTTTTAAGTCAATTAGCTGTCCAATAGGAAAACCAAGGCTGATCTAATTCCCAAATTCAATCTCTTACTGGCACGTATTTTTATGATTTGTATAACTCTGAAGACTGGAATTTAGACTCATTTACAGGTGGGTGCTTATCTTCATCAAAGAGGGAAAACATAAACAAAGAGGGAAATGGCCAAAAAAGGAGATGGGCCATTCTAGGGCATTTGCGTTGTTGCAAAGTAACTTGCAAGTGACCATCTATTTGTAGACAACAATGTGGATTGATTTAACAGCACTTTGAAGTAGTACTTGACGTCCCAAATATTTCTAGGTTCTCCTTATCTCTTTAATGATCAACACAAGGGTGACAATGATTAATAATCTTGAATGCTTAAAGGGATATGATGTGTTATTTTTACTATTTTGGGTGGATGTAGACTAGATGTTGTGCATTGAATTCTGAAAAAAAAAAACAACAGCTAGCTAGGCAGATTGATGCTGATTATTTGGTGTTGTGATTGGGGTTAATGGATGGCAGGAAAAAGACTGAAAAAATGAGCAAGTAGGAAACAGATCGATGGCTCTAGTCCCTACTTTTTATCTATAGCAGGTATTTTCCATGGCGAAGACAGAATTGTACAATCACAAATTGGTGATTGTGATTGTTCTGAAATTCTAATGCAGTTATTCACTTTTTTCTCCTAGTACGTATACTGGGTACATCATCCTTTACGATTGCTTTCAGTCAAGTGTTGCAAGTTTGATTTATTGTTGTACAAAAAGGCTCCATTGAGTAATTTGTTTGATTTGGTTCAAACCAATAACTTGGGCAATTTTAGTGATTGGCCAATTATGTTTTCAACTAGCTAACTGGAGTAGTTGATGGTAAGTCTTGGTGAAAAGCTTGGGCTATATTTGAAGTCCTCATGATTGTGGGCTCTTTTTGTACCATTCTCCTAACTTTTTCTGGCTTTCTTTGCTAGACATTATCTTCATCATACCTTGCTAATTTTGCTCCATTTTGTTGCTGTTGAGATATTAATTTTGTATGAAATTTCAACAACATTTTTGTTTTCAGTATATGATTATCAAAGTTCCATGTGGCAATATGAATTTTTTTTTTGGGTACCATTGTGAAAATCAGATGGTTTGTGATTTACCAATCTGGCCTAATCTGAGCCCAAAATATGATCCCTACTTTCTAAATTTCTTTTTAATGATTCCTGTCATTTATAGTTTGATTCATACATAACAATCCAAATCATTATGAACCTTTTTCTTGTTACATTTTTTCACGTGGCTTGACAAATTGGTGGACTTGAGAATCTTTCAAATGATGCCATTTGTTTTTTATTGCAAGAATTAATTTGGATTTGAATCATATGTTAGATGTTCTATGTCTCATGTCATTTCATACAGCCGACTAGTGTTTGTTTGCATCAGCAATTAAATACATCAACACATGCAATCAACATTTGAATCATCCGAAATTTTATGACTGGTCGCATAGAAAGTTAAATGGTTAAAAAGTTTTCAAAAATTGTTCCTCTGATGATCTCATTATTTATTTGCATGATTTCAATAAATTATGCTGAATTTAGTAGTAAAAAAAAATCTTACTTCTGCACAACTTTTGATACAATTCAATATCTTAATTTCCTAACTATTTTATTTATTATTATTATTTTCATATCTTTCTATACAACTATCTTATTTATTTTTATTTTTATTTTCTTTACTTCTAATTCTTAATTCCATTATATGACATCACTCTTTTCAATTTTTAAAAAATTTCCTTTTTAAAAAAAAAATCTATCAAAAGCAGACCCTAAGAATAACATAATTTTGAAATCAATTGAGTTCTTAGAATAGTCCTCTCTAATGAGACCATGATTGAAACTAGGGTATTTCGATTTATAATGCCATGGGCACCCAGCTGTTTTACTGTAAAAACAAGAATTTCTTATTTTCTGCCGAGAATTTTAATTTTGACTTGAATAAGTGTGGTAAAAAGTAGTAATAAGACGAGTATGGGTGACTGGGTGCAAAGCCTGACCCATTCAAAAGATTCCAGAGGCCCCCCTTGGGCCACCAATTTTGAAAATTTGCATACCTACTGGGGGGGCCACAAAATTCTTCTATCCATAAACATAAAGCAACCCAAAGTTCTTAGCAAGAATAAGTGGAATTGGTTGAACTAGGAAAATTATGTTAAAGGGAATAATGGGTAATTAAGTTTTTATATGTATTAGTGATATTATTATCCACATTAACAGTAATATGTAGAAGGATCTATTTCTGCACTTTGGGGCATAATTAAAACATTTTGTTAAATAAACAAATTGCACCATCTTAGCCTTCCTTCCTCAGATGATCCATCTGTAACTGTGGGTAGAATATGGAGTACTGATAATGGGGAATGAATGGCTTAGACAAGAAATTTCACCTGGGATGAGCAGGACTAAGAATCTAGGTAGCTTGCTTTATTCTAAACAGGCAAAATTTTTTGGGTTCATTTCATTTACGAGGAGAGATCATGGGAGGATATGGTAGATTGCCAATCAATATTGAAATCTCGATCAGCCTACATTTCCAGCTAATCTGGAGGCAGACTGATGTGATGACTTTTTAAGAGCATATGAACGATGGCCAAGCCCTTTGAAGCTACAAGAGTGTGCCGGGAAAAAATGACACTGGTCAGATCCAACACGGCATATGAAGCATGGTATGAAAAGGAACACTGTTTTATGCAAAAAAACGATGAGCCTAACCAGCCGAAAGAGGGAAACCACCATGTGTTGATCAATTGAATAAAGAAAAAAAACAATTAGGCTCGCATATCATTCATAAAAAGCTCAGTGGGCAAGGGAACTGGAATCAAAATATTTGAATTGCAGGAAACACAAAAATCGACAGCAGTGGGGTCTCTCACCAAACATCACAAGCAACAAAATAGGGGTTTTTGAAAGGAGACATTACCACAGTGCCGAAAACTACAGATACCTGTCTCCGCAGTTTGTAGGGGGAGCTGACGGATGCCTCCGAATGCAGCGGTGCTGGTGGAGTGGATGGACGATTAATCCTCCCCTTAGAAGACGATGACGACCGCAACTTGTGCCGACGAGCTCGGTTTTCGGGGGGGTGGGCGAGATTGTTTTCGTTTTCGCCTACGAATCGATGTTGCCTGGGGCATAAGGTCGACGGCGGCGCTGCTGATGAGAAGGAGCTTGAAGGGCGGAACGGAAACCCTATTGTCGATCTCGAGATGCACCGGGTCATCACTGTACCCAACTCCTGTTGCCGTAGTACACAGAGGACGACAGAAAGCTGCGACGATGTAAGTCGTGAAATGACGGGTTTTTCCAATGCCGCCCTGGGAATGAAAAGTTTTACGTGAAACGACATGTTTTTGTAAATACCAAACAGTCCCTTAAAATATTCTTAGCACTTTTTCATCCCAATACATGGTTTGAAAATATGGGTCTAGGAAGACCCACCATATTCAAGTTCATGGACCTTTCTTGGGCTTCCACACTTAAGTAAGTGGTTCTGGGTATGGGTCTAGTCGTCAATTGGCCTTGCATGGATATTGAATTTAAGGGTCAATTTGAAAAGATGTAAAGGTGTAAACAAAGAAAGCCAGAGATTCGATATAATAAATATTTTTTGAATTTATCTAAGGGATTTTTCCTTGCAAAATAAATATTATAACTTTATCAAAGTTACATTTTCACACATACGTTTTGAATATTCGCAAACTCATGACTAAAATGTTTGATTTATGTCAATGACTTTAACCTTCTCGCATTTATGTCAACAAATTTTAAAAGTGTTCATATTTATGCCAATTTGGTTAGTTTTCGTTGCAATTTTATAATGAAATTTGTTTGAATAATATTTATGTTCGAAATTTACGAAATCCATAAGAAACTAAATCAATCAAGCGGAGCAAAAATTTCGTAGTTGCAGGTGAAACTGGGCAACCAAACGGCGGCTTAATTTGTGTTGGTATTTATGTAAAAAGGTCTAAGAGACATTTGCGCAAATGCATTTTGAAATTGTTGGCATATAAATATAAATATTTTACTTTTGATCCTACTTCGTTTATATTAAAGTGGTTGGAACAGGATTTCATACCCGGAGTGTACTTAGCTACGGTGTACTTTGTTGTATTTAACCTTTCTTTGCATTTTTTTGAAAATTTTTTCCATTACCGTTAATTTAAGTGTATTTAAGATGTGTATTAATTTTTATCATTTATAGATTTTTTTGAATTTTTAAAATCATTGCTACTAATTTTTAGAAATCCAAAAAAATAAAAAAATCTTCAAAAATGTAAAAATTGATACACATCTTAAATAAACTTAGATTAACATTTGTGTAAAAAAAACTTTAAAAAATACAAAAAAAGGTTATTTGTACCCAAGTGCACCGACGTTGAGTGCATTCGGAGTGCATGAAATCATATTTCAAAGTGGTTTAATATAATTTTATTAATTTTTCAGCAATGATGATCATGAAAAAATTATTTTGTTTATTGTATTTAACATCATTTGTTTAGTTGAAAAATCAAGTTTCATCTAAATCAAAGATATGTATGACTTATAATTACTTCAAAAAATGTATTCATGTGTAAGTTATAAAAGTTATTTAGATTTATCCACATATATATATTATAATATAACAATATGTATAGAATTACTTATCTATATAAGAATTATATTTTAAATAATCTAGATGTTAAAAATTACAACTTTATTAATATTTACTATCAAATCATTTTATTATGTTAATTTTAAACACGTATAGTGTGAGGACCAGGTATTTTTATTCTATTTTTATTATAACTTTTCTCTATTTATAAGGTAACTTATGAACATGCTAGTAAGAATTTTACGATATTAATGGATACATAACATACATGGACACGACATTTAGGAGATGTATAGTGCATATGTGCATGTATGATTAGCGTTCCATTGATGGGCACTACGACTATTGTTTCCTTCGCAGAGTAGGTACGGGGTTCGACCTGCCCGGTCAGGTCGCGGGGGTCAAGGGGGAGACGCCCCTTGCGGGGGTGCAGGGGGCAGCGCCCCTGAAGAAAATTTTAATTATTTAAGTCGTAGGAGTGGAAGAGTAAATTACCAAATGCGATTAGACCCGACTCATGCTCCGACCCGTCCTGGACCCGATCCCGACCCGATGGGGGTTCGATATGAAGCGAAGCCCGCGCGTTAGACTCCATTTTCTCACCTCACGCCCGACTGTTTTTCTTCTTCTTCTCTTCCCGATCTCTGCGTCTTCTCTTCTTTCTCTTCTACTCAGTACGATCTAGCAATAGATCTCTTCGAGAAAACCCTACTGACTGCCTCGAAGGTGATCGATTTGAATCAAGGAAGCTCCAAATCTCTGCAAGCTAAGCCTAGGGTCGCTGTTTTGGGGAAAATCACGATCGAGGTAAGTAGATGTCGCCCTTTCTCGATTTAGTGATGAAATTTTATGTTGAACACGACATGAGGCTAGAGGAAATATGTAGAGCTTGACGACTCTATGGTATTAGGAAATGGGTTCGTAACAGTTAGGGTTTATGGAAAATTTACTTTGAATGTGCGATTTTTATGATGTGAAAGATTTCCTAGAAGTTCTTATATTGTTGAAATGTGACGTGAATTGATTTGCCCCAAAAGAGAATACGAATCGAAGGTTATTTCATTTCGCGCCTATCATGTGTTTGATAAAATGCTTGTGTGACAGATCTATGTATTGTATCTGAATTGTGTTGATGTTGTATGTGTGGTTTACGATGTGTTTCATTGTCTGTTATGTATGATGCGTTATCTCAAATAGTTGGTTGTAAGGGTTGTTCATGGTCCCTGATTGACATGAGGAGAGGGTTGTTCATGGCCCTTGATGGACATGAGTAGATGATTGGTTGTGTTGGTCAATTTGTGTGTATGGTTATATGTATACGATCTTGGGAGTGGGTATTGGACCCATGTGTATTAGCTTCATCACTGTATGAGTATCCATCATTATGCTTATTTGCACTTTGTGCTAACCACTATCTACTTACTGGGTCTATTTAGACTCATATCATTGTTATTGTGGTTTTAGATCGCAGGCCAGAAGGAGAACTTAAGGATGGGACAAGTTGAAGATCAAACATGAGAGACCCTAGCACAATATGTTGATTCCAGTTCTTTTAGACTTGTGCTCTTTTGATAATCATATATGTAGACAATTACTTAGGCGGATTCGTTTTGACAACTTTAATGTATTTGGTATTTCAGATTGGATTATAATCCTTGTTGATGCACATATGCATGGCTATTATATCTGTTTGTTGTGTAAGGAAAATATGTAATGATTTCCTTCTATAAAAATGTTCTTATTATATGAAGATGCAAGTATATAAATAGGATTGAATGTTACAGATGGAAATGTAATGATTATCAGGTCATGTATTCCATATGATCCCTTGTATGTTATGGGGAGATGCTGCCGAATTTTTCTATGATTGTGTAGCGCCGTTGATTAGTTATTGAGTATTTTTATGAATGGGGCGTTACATATAGCCAAGACCAACTTATAATGATACAAAAAGTATAAATGATGCTACATACAACGTAGAGATTGTGGTTGTAGAGATCATAGAATCGGTCGACAACTGACCTCTAACGTCCCACTCGGAAAAATGCATGGGCCCGCACTTGAATTCGATATTCAGGAAGGCTGAACAAAGGTCGTCCCTCCCCTGTATGTCCCGATAGGCGATCTGGTCACGCTCGGGACAGGGTGTGGGTTTCGGAGGAGGGGAAGATAGTAGCATTCAGCTGGGGCGCATCTTTGTGGATCGAACTTGCAGTGGAACGGATCTGTCAATCATGGAGAAGCTGGTTGAACAGGCAGAAGGAATGAATGTCAATAGTGCGGAGCTGCTGGAGGCCGAACTTCAGACGCTGTCCATCGAGGGCGGCGCAATCAAGAAAATTCAACCGGGAGAGGACGAAGCTCTTCTATGCACGCTTTGGGCGGCGAAGTCGTATAACAGAGAATATTTCAAAGGAATGATGAGAAGACTTTGGAGAGCTAAGGGGAATCTATACTTCACTGAGATAGGGGAGAACCTGCTTAAGGCTTCGTTCTCAGACAGAGAAGACAGGGACCGGGTAATGGAAGGGAGACTATGGCTGTTCGACCGGAATCTCGTCGTCCTGGAAGACCTGCGGGAGGAGCTGGATTATGCCCATTTACTGCTTGTGAAAACGCCTATGTGGATATAGGTACAAGGTATCCCGTTCATTGTTGACAAGAGGTGTTTGGGGCAGTGTGTGGCCAATACGTTCGAAGAAGCAGTCGAGATCAAAGCCACGAATGCAGAAGTAAGGATCAAAGTAATACTGGATTGCAGAAGACCTCTCCGTAGAGGTATGTTCATTAAAGTGGGGGATCAACAGCGGAGGTGGATCAACTTTCAATATGAGAAGCTGCCCATTTTCTGTTATCAGTGTGGCGTCATGGGGCATGCCCATAAAGAATGCCAAACTATTTCAAAGGAAAAACGGGTGTCTGTAGAGGCGGATATGCCTTATGGAAGTCAGTTGAGGGTGGGAGCAAGGCCGATGAGCATGAGAGATGAGCAGGGTTCCCAATTCCGAGCTGCTCCAGTCAAGTACTTAGGAGGGCAATGGTCCCAGGGGAGGATGACCTCGAGCAGGAGATGACGGATGCCAGGAGAGAAGAGCTTTGTGGGGCGAATGAGAAGAGAGGGGGCTCGGCAAGGGGGGGCACTCCAAGCTGTATTGAGGAGGGCTCTGAACAGGGGGGATCGGGTGGAGTGGGGGAGGCGACGAAATAGATTGGGGGGCAAACTGCATTTCAACAAAAACAACAAGTTCAACTAGCCCTTCCCCATGGAAATACTAACCAAGGGGTGCAGTATTCAGCGAGAAGAGGGGTGGGGAGTGTGGGGGCCGGTAGCGATGGATGGGAGAAGCGGTATGGGTCTGGTTTGGGCAGAAGTAGGGAAGAGTGGGGTGATGATGAGGACTGTAGGAGGCTGCCTATGTCAGGCCATAGTGAAGTAGTGGAGTGGGATGCTAAAAGGGGGACGGGGAGAGACGGAGAGCAGGGGGCGGTGGAGGATAGGGTGCTATATGAGGTTCCGGTGCAAGATGAGGGTGGGGGGAATGAGGTGGATTTACACAAGCAAGCTGGCTTCGTAAGGGGGGACTATGGGAAGGTTCTCGAACCAAAGCACAACTGCACTCATGGAGGCAAAGGCGGATGGAAAAGGAGAGCCAGGCATGTGGAGAGTATGGAGGTGGTAAATCCTATCACTATGTCGGCACAGGGTTTGGCTAAAAGAGGGAAGGGGGTGGTGCCGGAAGAGCCATGGAGCCAGCGGAAGAGGGCGAAGGAGACGGGGGGTGGTTAGGAATGGGGAGGTGGAGGCTGTGGGGATTCCCCAGCCCCACCTCAAGTGATATGGCCATTTTGGCGTAGAATTGTCATGGGCTTGGGAACCCACATGCAATTCGAAATCTTTTTGACCTTGCCAGGAAACAAGCACCCAAACTAATTTTTTTGTGTGAGACTAAGTGCAATACGAAGGAGTTGGAGCCGATTAGGCGGAAGCTTCGGCTTGATTCCTGTTTTGTTGTGGACTCCGTGGCTAGGAGCGGCGGATTGGCTATATTTTGGAATAACGACCATCCTGCGTCGTTGCGGAGTTTCTCGGCTCATCACATTGACGTAGATTTTTTGGGTTGGCGCTTCACGGGGTTCTATGGTCACCCCGAAGCTCATTGTCGCCACCTTTCCTGGCACATTCTCAATCAGTTGGCAGCTGGTTTTGATTCTCCATGGCTCGTTATGGGTGATTTCAACGAAGTGGTTGGACCGACGGAATATATCAGTTCGAGGACTCGTAATCAATCCCAAATGGACCTTTTTCGTAATACCATCGACTCATGCAATCTACAGGACATCGGATTTGTTGGTGCGCCTATGACTTGGAGCAATAATAGGAAGGGCTCTCAAAGAGTGGAAGCGAGGCTCGATAGGGGGCTTTCAACTCCTTCATGGACTAACCTATTCCCTTATGCCAGGATCGTCCATCTTGCGGCGGCCACGTCTGACCATTGTCCGCTTCTGTTATTGCTTGACCCCAGGAATGGTAGGAGGAGGCCGCCAAAGGAATTCAGATATGAGCTATTTTGGGCTCGTGATTCAGAGGCTACAAAAATCATCCAAAAGGTTTGGGAGTCCGAACCTCACCGGGGAGTAATAGTGACGGACTTAATAACCTGGAAAATCAAGAGGTCTGGCACGGAGTTATTCAATTGGAGCAGGTCGAAAAAAGGAAATCTTAAACAGGCTATTAATAGAAAACAGAGAGAGCTCTCTGCTTTGATGGGCCTCTGTCCGTCTGATGCCCACGACGATAAAATGAGAAAACTCAAGTACCAAATCAATCTTTTGCTGGAGGATGAGGAGCAGCTATGGAGTATACTGGCTAAAACCCATTGGCTCATGGAGGGTGATAGAAATACTGCTTTCTTCCATCGGACGACTTCCAATCGAAGACGAGCAAATTTCATTGAAATGCTCAGAGATAATGAAGGCAGATGGGTCAGGGACCAAGATGAGTTGCTGAATATGACAGCTTCACATTTCTCAAAGATCTATACCTCCTCATGCCCACAGGTTGCAAACTGGGTCTCCAGTCTCATCACAAGGAAAATCTCTGATTCGCAAAGGGGGAATCTGGTAAGGCCACTATGCATGGTTGAAGTGGAAAAAGCGGTGAAAGGCATGCGTCCCTCTAAAGCTCCGGGGCCGGATGGGATGTCTCCGGGGTTTTTTCAGAAGCATTGGAATATTGTCGGTCGAGATGTCTTTCAGTGGTGCAAATCGATCATGGAGGAGGATAATCACGCTCACAGGGCGAGGCATATTCAGGAGGTAAATGCTACCACCTTAGTTCTGATTCCGAAGACTAAGGGTGCTCAGGAATTGTCGCAGTTTCGGCCAATAAGCTTATGCAACGTTGTTGACAAGATATTGACTAAGGTTTTGGCAAATAGGCTCAAAGTCACTCTCAATGAGGTTATTGGGGCGGAACAAAGCGCTTTTGTCCTGGGTCGCCTTATAACCGACAACATGTTAGTAGCATATGAGGCTATCCACTCTCTTAGAAGGCGAAAGGGCGGCAAAAGACGTGAGGTGGCTATTAAGCTTGACATGTCCAAGGCATATGATCGGGTTGAGTGGATTTTCTTGGAACAGATCATGGAGGCTATGAACTTCTATCCAGTGTGGGTCAAATGGATCATGAGTTGTGTAACTACTATCAGCTATCGTGTTAATGTTAATGGATTCAAGTCCAGGTCCTTCCAACCCCAGAGGGGGTTACGGCAGGGGGATCCGCTGTCTCCTTACCTTTTTCTTCTATGTGCGGAGAGCCTAGCAGCGCTTATCTCTTCTGCGGCTGCCCAAGGATCACTGCATGGAATTAGAATTAACCCGCGGGGGCCTCAGCTTACTCACCTATTATTTGCAGATGATGCTCTTATCTTCCTCAGGGCGGAAGACAGTGATATTAGAAAATTCTTGGATATCATCAAGATTTACTCTGCATCCTCCGGCCAGATGATCAATGTGGATAAAACCTCGTTATTCTTCAGCTCTAACATGGAAGGTTGTGAAAGGGAGGCGCTTGCTTATCGTCTGGGGTCATCGGGGCAGGTAGTCCACCATTATCTTGGCCTCCCGGCGTGGCTTGGGAGATCCAAGGGGGGGCTATTTAAGGGCATCAAGGAGCGTATCTGGCACAAAATACAAGGGTGGAAGGGGAGTCTACTGTCATGGGGAGGGAAAGAGGTGTTCATCAAAGCAGTAGCACAAGCGATCCCGTCCTACACTATGAGTATTTTTTTGCTACCCCAGTCTTTCTGTCAGAGTATCAATAGGATGTTGAGCAGATTCTGGTGGAGGGAACATGGGGATAAGCGTAAGATGAGTTGGGTGGCTTGGAAGAATATGTGTAAGACTAAGTGTGCGGGAGGGATGGGATTCCGAGACCTTCATGCGTTCAATTATGCCCTTTTAGCCAAACAAGTTTGGAGATTGTCTACTAGCACCACATCCTTTTGCTATAGGGTCCTAAGAGCCAAGTATTTTCCCAATACTGACATTTGGAGTTATAAGTCGAAATCGTCTGATTCGTACACTTGGAGGAGTATCCTAAAGGCGCGGGACGTGATTCAGTCGGGTTGTAAATGGAGGATTGGTGATGGGAAAATGGTCCGTTTCTTCAAGGATGCTTGGCTTGATTCGGAGGTGGGCAAGGCGGGTCCCCTTCCTTTGTCAATCCTGGAAGACGTATTGGTTAGCCACTTTATTGATGACGAAATCAAAGGATGGAACAAGCATCGGGTTCTGGCAGCTGTTGGGGAGGGGGGTGGCAGATCATTAGTCGTGTCCCTCTCCCCTGTCACCAAGAAGCGGATTCTATCTTCTGGAAGCACGAGGCAAATGGTAAGTTCTCAGTTAAGTCGGCTCATAGATGGCTCAGAGTGGATATTGAGGACCCCCTTCTTTCTAGATGTTATCGAGCTATCTGAAGGACAAAGCTTCCGAGCAAGGTTCTGATATTTGGGTGGCAACTTTTCAAAAATGCTTTCCCTACCTTGTGTAATCTCTCTCATAGGGGTATTGCCGTGGATCCCCATTGCGGATTTTGTATGAGGGAGGTTGAGGACGCTGACCACCTATTCTTGGAGTGTGCCCGTGTTGTTCGGATTGCTCGGAAAGTTGTTCCTACATGTTCTATGGCGGCCTCGGTACAGGAAATTGTCTCATTCCTAGCGTCCAATGATAAGAGTGATGAGCTGGCCCTCTTCATTATGTACTGTTGGCGAATATGGTTCTTGAGGAACAAACTCAAGGCTGAAGGGACTCAGCCTGCGTTTGCGGATTTGATGCTGTGGTGCAGGGATAATATTGAGCATGCAAGGCGGGTTAAAATCCTTGACAAGGTGAGCACTTTGGACATTCCTCTTGTTCCTAGATGGACCAGACCACCAGACGGGATTTTCAAGATGAATGTGGATGCCAGATGTTTAATGGATTGGGGGGTCTCGGGGTTTGCTGCCGTTATCAGGAATTCTCGTGGTTACTTCATTGCCGCCAGTGGCTGGAGACGGATGGGCGTGGGGGAGCCCCTTATCTTGGAAGCGGATGCTTTCCGTTTGGGCATTCAGTGGGCCCTCCAACTAAAGCTCCGCTATGTCCAGATTGAGACCGACTATCTTCTTCTGTGCACATACCTGACAAATGACAGTCAAATTTTCTCACCGGTAGGTCATACCATTTCAACACTCAGAACAATCCTCTCTGCTAATCCTCATCTATCGGTTCACCATGTTCTAAGAAATGGGAATACGGTTGCCCACGCTTTAGCTGATCTGGTGTCTATTTCTGAATTGGAACACATGTCTTGGTGGGGAAATCCTCCACAAGCTATCATGGAGAAAATTTGTATAGACAATTTTTTGGCTATGAATTCAGCAGATTTCTCTATTCTGAACCCTTTTCAAGTTGTGAGGGGGTCGACCTAGAGTAATCCTTTTATATATATATAAAAAAACGTAGAGATTGTATTTTGCACAAATCATTTTTTTATTATGCCACTCCTTAGATGACTAAACAATTGTAACATAGGTAAATGAGGGCAAGCACCTCAATCTACTCTTATATACTTAGTGTATAGTAACTTCATGTCACTTAAATTATGAAGGACATTATATTCTTTCTGAGAGAGAATATTTTTAGAATTAGGGTGTGTTTGACATTCTTATAACTTATTAATCTAAAAATTTTCAATAATTTTTTTTTTTACTTTTTATAAGTTTCCTATTTTCGAACTATTTTTTCAAATATTCTAATATAATTACTCTAGTTTTCAATCATCTCTTCGTAGCTATTCATATAATTACTATATCTATTTTAAATTTATTTGCTTTACTCCTCATTATTACCTTAGCATATCATATCACTTCTTACATTTCAAAAAGTTTTACATAAAAAATTTATTCGAAAGTTTTATAAAATATTAAACACATCTTTTTTTATAAATGCTAAACGCATCCTTTTTATAAATACTAAACACATTCTTACGTTTAATGAAACATCTGAACTATTTATTAGTTATATTTTTCATAAAAATTACTATACGAAAAACTAAATTTATTGGATATATATAATATATTAGGACTAGTATCTAGGAATGAAACCAAAACTATTAAATGCACATATGCCAATTTTTTAACATTAATTACTTATTTTAAAATCAAATCAATATATTATATTCCATCAAATATAATATACTTATAACCAAATTACTAAGGTAATATAATATTCATTGAACTATTTTTTGTCCAAAAATATTTAATAATTTTTTTTATTAAAAATTCATGTAAATAGTGAAAACTTAATTTTATGATGATTCAAATACATACTCTTATATACTCACTAAATGGTAACTTCACGTCACTTAAATTATGAAGAACATTATGTTCTTTCTAAGAGAAAGAATACTTTTAGAATTAGGGTGCGTTTGACATTCTTATAACTTGTTAATCTTAAAATTTTCAATAAAAAACTCTTTACTCTTCATAAGTGCCTTATTTTCAAATTATTTTTTCAAATATTCTAATATAACTACTCTAATTTTCAATTATTTCTCCATAACTACTCGTACAATTACTATATCAATTTTAAATTATTTGCTTTACTCCTCATTATTACCTTAGCATATTATATCACTTCTTACATTTCAAAAAGTTTTACTTAAAAAAATTCATTTAAAAGTTTTAAAATTTTTATAAAATAGTAAACGCATCTTTTTTTTATGAATACTAAACACATCCTTATGTTTAATGAAACATCCGAACTGTTTATTAGTTATAATTTTCATAAAAATTACTATACAAAAAGTTAAATTTATTAGATATATATAACATGTTAGAGCTAGTATGTAGGAATGAAATCAAAACTATTAAATGCATATATACTAATTTTTTAACATTATTTACTTATTTTAAAATCAAATCATATATTATATTCCATCAAATAAAATATACTTATAAAAAATGATTAAGATAATATAACATTCATGGAACTAATTTTTATTCAAAGATATTTAATAAAATTTTATTAAAAATTCATGTAAATAAACAAAACTTAGTTTTTTGTTGTTACATTTTAAATCAAATGCAATTAATACTAAAATAGAAATTTCTTTTTATATCCATAATATTTACCATTAATTCTTTGATATCCACAATGTTTAAAATTTTCTCTTATATCTATAACATTTCATCATAATTTCTTATCATACATACGTTGTTACCACAATTGTTATTTACCTATGAAAAATACAATTTTACGATTCTAAAATTTTAACTCAAATTATTCAACCCTACTATGACTCTTAAATTATTTAACTTCATATAATGATCATTTACCATGATTAATTGAGTTATATTGTGGCTGAATTATTTTTTGATGAAAAGGAATGAATTATTTAAATTAGTGAATTTCGAATAAGCAAGATGGTCTTTTCGATATGATAAATAATAGTTATATCGATAGCGTAGACATGAGAGGAATTTAGAATGAAATATTATAAATATAAAAGAAATTTTTGAAATCTTACTAGTATATTAGGAATTTAGGATAAATTTTATAGATATAAGAGAAAATTTTCCCTTTAGATATTAAAAATAAATTACATATAGCTACATATAAAATTTTTAAAACAAAAAACTTTTTACTCTTCATAAGTACCTTTTTTAATTATTTTTTATAATTTCCTATACAACTATCCCACTTTGTAGTCATTTCTAAGCAACAATCTATTCAACTAACCTATTTATTTTAACTTTATTATCTTTCCTCTCATCATCACCCGTATCATATTATATTATTTTCTTTTGTTTATAAAATTTTTACATAAAAAATTTTCCATTCGAAAGCTTTACTTTTTTTTTTTTTTTAAGAGCAACACCTATGAGATATAATGTTAGAGATGATTGTTGTAATGTCTCTCTTTTTCTTGGGAATCGTGAGATAGTGGGATAATGAAAAGTAAAATTTTTGGAAATTTTGTGACTGATATTAAATAATAATAGCAAAATTGAAAAAAATAGGATAGTTGGAAGGAAAAAAATTAATATAAGAAATAAAGTTGAAAAAAATAAAAAATAGGATTGTTACAATGACAAATGATGTGTTGTAAAATGACCTGGTCATACAACCTTAACCTCCCTCTACATGTTTCTCTTACGAGTGCAACTTAGGTAGGATATCCACCGGTCTTAGCGTTGGGTACTTTAAAATGGGTAAAATAAATTCCTATTTTTATAACCATAGGATAAGTTTTAAGTAAAAAAAAAAAAATACCCAATTCAATTAGGTAGAGTAGGTTGTAAAGTCGAAGTACTCGGAACCGAACCAAATTATTAATATATATTTAATATAAATTTTATAAAATATCTTTTATAGTAAAAGGTATAAATATATTTTTTAAATATATAGAAACTTGTTTAATTTAGTAATTATTTAGTGAATTTAATGAATGTATTTTAAAACTTATATTATTATCATCTTAATATTAGGTTTTTAAGTAACATCTGTAATAAAATTATAATTTTCAAATATGATATAAAATCTATTTTAAATAACTGATTTAGAATCGAAATTCAATTTTAACTTAAAAAATAATAGAGTAGAGTATGCTTCGAATGTCCCCTATAGATCATAATAGTAATTTTAAGAAATAAAGTAAAGAGTAGGATGGACCCGAATAAAACCTACACAAACCTCCTCAGAATTACATAAAATTGAGGGTTTTTCACAGAAACGTGGGTCATCAGCTAAATGCAGAGTGCAGACAACATTTTTAAAAAATTGCCGCGTCAGTCCAACCCGGCTCCGCCACCAATCGCATAGGTTATCTACGTTTGGCAGCGCTGGGGCTTGTCGAAGGCAGCCAATCCTACGCGCCGTCAAGCCCTAGGCTGGCTGCTTCCCCCTTTCCGCACGACGGTGAAACGGATTCAACTGAGAAAGGTGGGCCTATTTTCCAGCCCAATTTATAAAGATTTTCACTAAAATGGTTCAAAAATCCATACCAACGGTTCGGATTGCTGATAACTCGCTTCATGTCTGAAAAATGAGACTACGACTTCTTGTCTTCCATATACACACGCTCACCCCTCTATTATTTCTCAACCTTTTAATCTCGGCGGTTGAAAACGAGAGAGAGATGCATGGGCCGTCGGATTTAGGGCATCGCGAGAGACTCTCCTTCCGCTTCTTATATCCGTCTTCCTCCTCCATCACTGCCCTTTTGTTTGCTCGCAGAGAGTGAGAGGAAGACAGCGGGCGAGAACGAGAAAATGGTGCAGCGGCTAACCTATCGGAAGCGTCACAGCTACGCCACGAAATCTAATCAGACGCGAGTCGTCAAAACCCCTGGTTCGTTCCTTGAATCTCATTCCGTTCTTTGTTTTTGCTTTTCCTTTTTGGCAAATCTGTCTCTCTCCGTTGATATGTCGATCGCTCGCTGCATTTCGATGATGATCGTTTTCGTTTTCTAAGATTTTTTTGTTTTTTCTCCTGGATTTTGATTTCTGTTGGAATGTGGCGCTTATAGGTGGGAAGCTCGTTTATCAGTCGACAAAAAAGAGGGCGAGCGGCCCGAAATGCCCCGTCACAGGCAAGAGAATCCAAGGGGTATTTTTCGGTTTTCCTTCTCTTTTTCTTTGTCGTCGTCGCTGTTTTCTAGATCCGTTAATCTGGATTTTTTCTTGGTGATGATTAATTTGGGTGGTCTTTCATTTTATTCATGGCCCGAGAAGGCTGCTTTTTCTCTCATATCGCTATCTCAGGACTGCTTTACTTGTTTTGTTTTAGGATTTTAGTTTCAGCAGTTTAGGATTTCTTCTACTATGATCGTAGGGAGATTAAATGCAATTGACGTACCGTCATGGCGGCAATACGAAATGAGAAGGTCTTGCATACGTGATACCAGTGCTCTTTCTTTGTGCCTGTGGTTGGAAAAAGATGTGGAAGAATATACGTTTCGTAGAAGTTTTTTTTTTGTACTTGTTTTGTTCGGATTGCAGAACGCTATTCTAACTTCGCCCATGAGCACTGAATTTGAAGTTCGCGTCTCGAATAATTGGATGGATTTATGATAGTCCTGCTCTGAGAGTACGCATCTGTTGATCGCCATGAATTTCTGTGTTGGGAGGTTAGGATGCTGTTTAGATTTTTGAGGGCGTTTTGCGTGTGAGTCAATGGGTTGTGCAGACACTGTCTCTGGATGTGAAAATGAGCATTTGGCCATGTGTTGTAATGGACACACAATTGCTTCATCTGATTTTAATTTCAATTACATTACGCCTGATGGAAATAATGACATAAAAAATCCATCCAAACATTAACACCTTTAATGTCCCTGGAGGAAATGAAGGTTCTGTCCATCCGGAACATGTCACAGTTTTCTTTTGTATGTTTGATTGAGGGTTCTGTTAAAAATGATTTATATTGCGCCACTGGTTAAGTATTGGCCATATGTATGTTGTCAACTTCAATGAGAATTCGTAACAAGAGGATACATTTTCCCCTTTCAGTGGTGATAAGCGTATGTTATCTTCTTTCAATGGTGCATTGCTTTTTTGAAATTTTTTTGTGCCTTCATAATCCCAGGTAAAACTTTGTTTCAGTGTTTATCTGATTCATAGGAGGCCAACACCGAAGATGGAAGCCTCGCTGATGACACCTTTTTTATCTGGAAGGTGTTTTATTAGTAGCTTACCACACACTGCAGCTTCAATTGGCTGTCATTGGAAATCATTTCTTTGCTAATCTTCTTAGTTGATATTGTTTATTCGGATTCTTTAGTTACTGTATAAAAATCAGTCTACTTTTTCTACTTTCTTTACATGCTGCATGAGATGCAGATATCAACCTCCAATCCTCACCTGCCACTCTCCATCGGCCACCTAACCTTTTCCACAGTAAATGCTTAGAAAAACCTCTGTGAAATGTGCTATGATGAACTGGAGACTCATATTGTTCAGCCAGTGTACCTGCATGAATCATGAATCATGAATCAAGATGTAGTTCTTTTTGCATTTGTCTGACAGCATGGTCACATAAATATGGGAGGTTAGCTCTGATAATTCCTTTTTTCGTCCAGACAGCAGGGTAGTAGTGTAAGAGTTTCTGTAAACGATTTCAGTTGGCCATAACTGCGGCTTTAGTTCTTTTTTAATCGTGTATGCAATGGAATTGCTGTTGGCACAAACCAAGTTGTGCATATATTCTCTCTGCTTTTGTAGCTAGAGTTTCAAACATAGGGTGTGTTTGGAAAGTGATAATATTTTTGATGCAACGTTTTTGGTGTAAAAGTTCCCGAAGTGGGAGAAAATGATGTAATATGATAAAGGAAATGATGAGAAGTAAAAAAAATAATGTTAAAATAGATAGGTTGGTTGGATAAGTAGTTGTGTAGAAATGATTGAAAAATATAGTAGTTGTATAGGAAGATGTAAAGAAATAAATAAAAAATAGAGTAGTTGTTGGGAGTGAAAAGTTTTAGTTGAAAAAATTTTATGCTTTGCCAAACGTACCCATAATATCTATTAATTTGAAGACATGTAATGAAGTATTAGTGTTTGCATTTGGTGTTTAGACATTCGAGTACCTTTCTTTTAATCTTATTGTATTTATCTCAAATGGAGAAGTATGATATGTCCAGCAGAAGATTAGATTGGTGGGGAAGTAAGAAGCATCACATCCACATATGGTATTTAAGAATCAGGATCCTCTCGAGGGATTCGTTTGGATGCAAGTGTTTCCTTTTCCATCGATTGTTCGAAATTGTAGATAAATGCTGCTTGTGGATTGTGTTTCTACGATTTTGTACTTAAACTCGTGTTCTTGTCTTTTTTAGATTCCTCACCTTAGACCTGCTGAGTATAAAAGATCAAGGTTGTCCAGGAATAGGAGAACTGTAAATCGTGCATATGGTGGTGTTCTGTCCGGCAGCGCTGTCAGGGAGAGGTGAGTCATTGTTACATCTATGGTTAAATGATGGGTTATGCACAATGTCATCTTTTAACAACAATAGTACATAGTGATGTCATGATTGTAACTGTGGTCTTGTGCGTTTGATATTTGTAGGATTATTCGTGCTTTTCTTGTTGAGGAGCAGAAAATTGTTAAGAAGGTATTGAAGATCCAAAAGGCAAAGGAAAAGCTGTCAGCTAAGAGCTGAAAAAGGCAAAATGATCAAAAAGCTATTTGGATTTTTTGAGCTCCAAAGTAAAATTTTGACTTGATGATGATGAAGATTATTATGTTTGAAATGTCTTCTTTGAATGGGATTAATTTTCTTGCATTGGAACCTCTATTTAGTTCTCTACTCATTTTGATAACAGTGTTCGGTACCCTCTTTTACTCAGTTTGATAGCCTTCTCCACTTTCTTTCTGAATGATGCATTCTTAATGAGACATTAGATTGTTTTGATAGGTTTTCAAAGTCTTTACTGGATTCGAGAGTTCTTGTGTATCTTATGTTGCGTTGATGGTATATGTCTTCGGATCCATGGGTACTGGATCAATGAGCACCAAAAAAAAAAAAAAAAGAGGAAACTGGGAACTCGGTTGGAAAAGTAGAACATATCAATGGGGTCTCAAATGGACGACGACAGTTTCAACCCCTCATGCCAGACACGCCTTATTTTGCTCGTGAAGGTATTATGCGCTAGATGAGAATGGAGGAGGGTGGTTCCTCTTACTATAGTTAAAGTGCATACGTGCATACGACTTAACGAGCGGACTTATTGCGTGTCTTGACTTCTCATGGTGGACAACAGTACAGTAGATAGCACCTCCTGTTCAGCTTCCTGAGGTTTTTAAAAGGTAGTGCAATCTAGCAAGCGTAAGCAACAAAGTGATGGCAATGGTTTCTTTCTTTTTTTTCCTTCTCTAATGACTGGCTTTCATACAAGGATTGATGGGAAGTTAGGCAAAAATTCCTTGTTGTAAGGATCATTTGGGAGAATCGCATGGGAGGTCTTTACCATGGTGATGACATGAGATTTTGTGATGGGTTGAGATTATCGATCTTGAGTTACTGGCTTAACCCAAGAGGGAAGAGAAGAATTAGGTTATTAAAAATTTTTTGGTAATTAAAAACTTAATTCCTTAATTGGTTCAATCCCTTCGAGAAACAAGATAAAAAACACCGGCATAAAAAACAGAGATAATTCTAGTGGTCTGAGTAAATTCTTTCTTTTACTCTTCCAAGCACATATTTGTTTTGGTTTTCACTATCATAATAGCAATATAGTCAGAGCCTTAGCTCTTTTTTAAATTCTAGCTATAGAGGGCTTTTACAATAATGTCGGAAGTACGTGAGTTCCACTCTAATGGAACACTACTTGTTCTTTACTTTAGTTTTGGTTTTTAACATCAGACCAAGTACCTTAATAGAACGAGGAATGAATAAATCAAAATAATCTACACTTTATAGAATTATGTAGAACAGTTGAAGCGTAGTAGCGAATTTTTGAGATTTGAAGAAGGTGAGAGATGCAACACTTGCAGTAAACTTTTTGAGACTTGCATGAAGGATCACTTAATGTACTCTTTAATGCTTGAAAGTGAGAAGGTTGAAGCTCAATTAATTCTTTTGCCCATCTATGTAAATCCACTTTACATCTTTTATGTACTTTTGAGAGAAATTTGAACGTTTAGAGGTAGATGGAGCATATTAAATGCACCAATATTCAAAAAAATTATGACCATTGTGACTCAAGTTACATCTAAAGTTTATTTGGACTATGACTTAATTAAGTTGCATGTTGGAGTCGACTTAACTTGTGATTTCGATCTTTCAAATGCTTCAAACGAGTTTTTCTTCAACTTCTAATCTTTAAGTTCCAATATAAGTCAACTTAGACTTGAGACTTTTCACAAGTCGCATGTGAAGTTGACTTGGACTTCGAATTCATTATACTTTTAGATTCCAAAGACTTTAAAATGTCCTTCTTTTATATTCATTATTTCAAGTTTTGCTTTTGGGTCAAACTTTATGTGAAACTTACCCACGTCATGTATGATTTCGATTTAGAAAAATTTCTATCTCTTCTCTTAGTTCTTCAAGTTTCAAGATCTGGGTTGACTTTGAATTCGACTTCACTGAGGCTGCATGGTAAAGTTGACTTGGATTGTGACTTCGTTCTTCAAACTTCGGTAAGTGAAAATTTCAACTACTTGATGCACTCCAAGTCACATTCCGAGTCTATTTTAGTTTGTAACTTGACCCTAGTAGCATGTCGAGTCAATTTGAGATGCGATTTTAGTTATTAAAATCCCTCACTCAACCCTTTGTCTTTCTAAAGTCGATTATGAAGTTGACTTGGGTATCGACTTGACCCAAGTTGATGTTAAAGATGACTTAGTTTTGTAATTCAAACACTTGTCACTTGAAATATAAGATTCTAATTTCAATAATGACACTAAACTCATTATTAGTTTTAATATTTTCAAAATTGGTTGTTAATTATCAAAACTTGGGTATAACTTGATTCGCAATTTGACTCGTTAACTTCATAGAATTCCTGACTTTTTCTCCCATGAATTTTATTATATGCTCATTATGCTTTCAAGTTCGGGCAACTTCTAGTCTCATGAGACTTCGTTTGGCAACGGGAGAAGAGGAAAGCAAAAATTTTTTCCTCTCATTTGGGCTTCTTCTTTCCAATATTTTGATATCATTTTACATGTTAACAACAAATTATCTTACTTTTTTCTCACTATTACTTCTACAATTTTTGCCCCTAAGAGGCTCTATTTGGCAATGGGGTAAAGAGAGAAAAATATTTTTTTTCTCTCATGTGGGCCTCATCATTCAAATCTTTTAATATTATTTTATTAGAAAAATACTTTTATACCCATAACATTTGTTCATAATTATTAATATATCTACAATATTTAAAAAATTTCTCTTATACTCATGACATTTTATCATGAATTTTTATTATATTCTTATTGTCAAAACAATTATTATTTATCCCAAACATTTCAATCCTAATATGATATTTGAATCATTTGATGTCACGTATTAATGATTTAACATAATTAAAAGAGTCATATTAGTGATGAATTATTTCAATTCAGAATGTCTAGAGGGGCAAAATCGTATTTCGATGAATAGATAACAACTGTTTCGATAACAAGAGTATGATAGAAATTCAGGATAAAATGTCATATGTATAAGAATTTTTTAAAAATATATTGGGTATATTAGAAATTAATGGTAAATATTGAGTATAAGAAGAATTTTCCTTATTTTACATGTTAGCAACAAGTTAACTTACTTTCATGTGGGGGAAAGGAAATTCTTATCAAAGCTGCAGCACAATCAATCCTAGCTATTGGATTAATCTGTTCATGTTTCCTAAAGATTTATGTGAGGAGTTAAATGCACAACTTAGTAAGTTCTAGTGGGGAGAAAAGGAAGGGAATAAAAGAATCAGTTGGGTGGCTTAGAAGAAATTGTTCATTCCAAGAGGAAAGGAGAGGTTATGTTTAGGGAACTTTCAACGTTTAACTTGGCCTTAATGGCAAAGCAAGCATGGAGAGTTGCTACTTGGCAAATCCCTTCTGTTATGACCTGCTAAAGGCCAAATATTTTTCAGATGGGGACTTATGGGAGAGTAAGATTGTTAAGGGGTGCTCGTAAGTATGGAAAGGGATAATTCATAGGATTGCTCTCCTTAAGAGGGAAGTAAATGACATATTGGATCAGGAAGGAAGGTTAAATTTCTCTAAAATAGGTGGGCAAAGGAAGGTTTAATCCAGAAGTGTGGTCCATTGCCATACCAGTATTTAGATGACTGCAAGGTTCATTAATTCATTGATAAGGAAAACAGGAGTTGTAGAGAAGAAGAAGTAAAGATGATGGCTGGCCAAGAGGGTTGGGAAGAAGTGAAGTTGATTCTCATACCTAGAGTTGAGGAAAAGGTCGATAATTTTTGGGAATTAGTGAATGATGGGACCTTTAGGGTGAGATCGGCATATAGATTAGCCCATGAACTAAGCTCCAACGAAGAAGAAATAGACAGAAATAAGGATGGAGGAGTAGCTTCAAAGCTCTATTGAAAACCAATCTTCTAAGGAAAGTTCTGATCTTCAGATGGAGAATGCTTACACAGACATTGCCAACCAAGGTTAATATGCTCAAGAGGGGTATACAGGTCGATACTAACTATTTATTATGTAAGTCTAGTGAGGAGGATGAAGACCATCTATTCTGGGCATGTCCTCTATTTAAAAGGTGGTTGAGAATGCCGTTCTTCAGCAAACTGTTTTCCGTAGGGACGGTGGAGTAAGGAACATTTTCAAGCATCTATCAGGTAGAAAGGAAAATTTCATCCTATCTTTGTTCATTACCATGGGGTAGAGGTATTGGACTATTAGGAATAGCATGCTATTTGGAGCTTTTCAACATAGGAGAGGGGGGGGGGGGGGGGGGGGGGGGACAAGAAGGTATGGATATTCTTCAATGGACTTGACGATACTTGCACAACTATAAGTCAGAGAAGGGGTTGACGAATGTGGTATCCGAGTGTAAAAATAGTGTGGCTGGGTGGAGTCTCCCAAAATCTAGATGGGTGAAAATGAATGTGGATGCTGGATGCAGGTTGGAGAAGAAAGAGTTGGGATTTGGGGCTATGATGCATGACCCGAAAGGTTCGTTCATGGGGGCTAAGTGTTGGTCTAGATAGGGGATAACAAACCCATTATGGATGGAATTGAGTGTAGTTCTCCTGGGTTTGAGCTAGGCAAAAGAATGGGACATTAGAAGAATTGAGTTGGAAAGTGACTGCACTGATCGTTTTCAACTGGCTATTAGGAAATGGATACCCTCGATCTAGCTTGAGTTACCTGATAGACGAGATAAAAACATTGGAGCCACACTTTGAGGATATAAAATATCACCACGTGTTAAGGGATGGCAACCAACTAGCGCATTATATTGCAAAATATGCAATGTTGCCAGAGCTTGAGTGTGTATGAAGGGACACTCCCTAGCTTGTAGTACTGGTGCATTGTACAATGATCTCTCTAAGTTAATGTAAATCTTTATTTAAAAAACAACAAATTACCTTGCATTTCCCATTGTTATTAATATTTTAAACATTTTCCAAATTTAATAATAAAAAGCTTGTCATATCACACTCTCGACTCAATTTTCCATTTTTTAACAACTTATTTTTATCATAACGAAATGTAAGCTAGGGATGTTAATGTTCATAATTAACTTGTTAACCCACACGTTCAACCTGTTTATAAATGAGTTTAGATTGAGATTTTTGGATAAATAGTTTATAATCTGCGAAGTTATTTAACCATTTAAATAAATTAATGGATTAGGATTGAAATTTTATAATCCGTTTAACCATTTGGCCCATCAACTCATTTACTAGTTAAGAAGATATATATATATTTTATAAAACCTAAATCTATGTTCTCCATGTTAATTTTTTATTTTTGTCCTTCTGTCTACGGCTTTATAACATCTTCTTTGTTGTTGTGTTGTGACATTACTATCTTCATCCCTGCTGCCACTTGTGAGTACCATCGATCAGATTTTTGTTCCCTCTTAGCTACTCTCTCTCTCTCTCCTTTCTTTATCTTTCATTCTTTGTCTTTCTTTATCTTTCATTCTTTGTCTTTGATCATTTTCACTTTCCTCTCTATTACTGTTTCCTCTTTTCCGCATACGTTCTTTGTTTCACTAAGTTGTTGTCCTTCTTCATACTGATGTGTCGAATATACACTATTTCTAGATGAAGATCTAACTATGCTATGTATCACATCAGTGCAAATCAATTCATTATGATAATTGCAAGTAACACGCTCAATTTTAAATTAGATTGGTGTTGATTTATTTGCAATGGACAGGCACAACTTATTAACAACCCACTAACTTATTTATTAAATTAGTTGTAAATGAGTTAGAGTTAATATTTTTTAAATGAATTAATAGAGGGATTGAGATTGAAATTTTGTAAACAACTCGATTCCTTGAACCGCACGCAGCATTGCGTTCGGCGTTCGAGAGCCTCTTGAGGGGGATTCGGATTCCCTTCATTCAAAACACGTGGATGTGATAGGCATAGGGGCATATATTTACGGACTCCCATCGTATGCTCCCGGGAGCATGCACCCAGGCGCATACACCTATTTTTTTATTTTTTTAAATTTTTTTTACAATATTGTTAATCTATGTGTATTTAAGATGTATAAATTTTTACTATTTTTGGAGTATTTTAGATATTTATTTTTGATTTTTGAAAATCAGCGACATTTTAGATAATTTAAAATTACTAAAATGCCACTGATTTTCAAAAATTAAAAATAAATATCTAAAATACTCCAAAAATAGTAAAAATTAATACGTAGGTTAAATACACCTAGATTAACAATCTTATAAATTTTTTTTTTTAAAAAAAGGTATATGCGCCATGGAGCATTGAGGCTCAATGCTTCTGGGAGCATAGGATCAAAATCCTATATCTACGGTCTGTGGCGCTAAACAGCAACATATGTCCATGTACTACTTGTGCCTCTTTATTAGTCGCGAGGTATTAACATATAGTTATTTTTATTTTATTGAATTAAAAAGTTATATTGTAAAAGAAAAATTAAAACTATTGATATCATTGTCTACTTTCGTATTAAGAAAGACGTGCTTTAAATAGAAGTTGGATCTTTTTGATTTTAAGAATACAAAGACATTTATTGGTTCAAAATTTGTAATGTTTAGCCATATATCTTAGACATGAATAACCACCGTTGAGATATCATATGGTCCTACTTCCACTGAAGCTTTCGGTCAAATTTTGTGGGCATTTTGATGATTGAATAAAAATCAAACATTTACGTTGCTTAGCATCACTACTTTGATCATATGAGCGAAAACATCTCAATCATAGTACTGAGCGAGCCAAATTCACTTATGCATGCATTTACTAGGAATGTTTTAATGCATCAGGATGCAGAACTTATTTTTTCAAAATTCTTTAAATTTTTTTATAAAATTATTAATCTAGATATATTTAACTTACGTATTAAGTTTTACCAATTTTGGAGGTGTATATGTATTTTAATTTTTAAAAATAAGAGTATTCTGGTAATTTAAAAATAACTAAAATCCGCATGTTTTAAAAATTAAAAAATTACGTGCATCTCCAAAAATGTGAAATTTGATTTATAGATTAAATACAAATAAATTAATAGTTAAAATGAATAAAATACCCCTACTTTTTTAAAAATTAAAATTTTTTGAAATTTAATTTATAAATTAAATACACACAAATTAATAGTTTAATAAAAAAATTTTCAAAAAAAATAAAAAAATAAGTTTTTCATGCTAATGCAATTTCGGTGCATCAGTTGCATTGAAATATTCCTCATATATATATATATATATGAACCATCAAAAATGCTCATTGAAATATTCCTCATATATATATATATGTGAATCATCAAAAATGCTCACATGCATTTATATACATAAATGAATGAAATAATACTTCATGGAACTATTTGCGGACATGCGAATGATATTTTAGACGATATAACTATTAAAAATACTACTTTAAAATTAATATATAAATGTACGATATTATTATTATCATTATTACATTCAAACCAAGTCAAAATTCTAAATTCTTAATTTTTATTGAAAAATGTCCTTCTTTTATTATATAAAGGCCTTATTTTTATTTTGGAGAAAAAATATTTCAAAGTTCAAATTGTAATTAGCTTGTTGAGATGAATAAATATGCTAACAAAATTTTCTTTTTCCTTGTTATCTTATTTATTGTCTCACTTTAAAAAGCACGTATAAGGCGGTTTTTGTAAAAAGTGTTCATAGGTTGAAATTAATAATGTGGGGTTGAATATTACCAAACAACCAAAATAAAAATGTGGGATTGGATTTTACCTAGAGAGGATTAAGCGTACGCATCTTATAATAACCAACAGGTTACTGCTTCAACAAGTCTGCCTACAAAATAATAATTGTCCATTTTACTTTGGAGGACTCGGATCCCTCCATCGTAGAAATATATCTTAATAAAAAATATTTGTGTTTTTGAAACGAATGCTTTTTACCATCAAAGTAAGAGTAAATATCAAAAATTTTATTTTTATTGAAAATACTCATTTATTAATAAGTAAAATAAAATAAAAATAAATATACTTTAACATATTGGGATTAATATAATTGATTTTCCCTTTGGTATATATATTTTTTTTTTGAAAAAAACCCTGCAAAATCCATGCCTAATCATAGGATGTTCGGACGTCTAATCCCGAAAATTTTCCTTCATTCGGTGAGAATTATAAATGTGCTTAAATGTAATATGAATTGTTATGATGTATATAAATACTTATCAATACATTTATAATCCTATAAATTCTTGCGAAGAACCATTAAACGTAATCCAGTTCCATGAAATTCACATGCACAAATGCTGCCGAATTACCATTTTGCCTTTGAATAGAGTTTAGTACATAAATCCATGACAAGAAATCGGAGCGGTCTTTTATCTGAGTGGTGATCCTCTTCGCCATTTCCGACCAGTCATAAAACCCATTTTAAAAAACTGTTTTCTAACTTTTTGAGACTATAAATCAAGTTTTAATGCTTTTGGATATGAGTAAATTTTTAAATCAAGTTTTAAATGGTGATGCTCTACGCCATTTCCAACCAGTCATAAAACTCTTGTCAAAAAACTGTTTTCTAAATTGATCACAACACCCCTTTGTTTAAAATTCAAAAAAATATATTTATTCCATCAAAAAAATATTTACACATATCCAAAAATATTAAAAGTTAGTTTATAGATAATGGGTGTGTTTGATAATGTATAAAACTTTTGATGAAAAATTTTGGAGAGTAAAAGTTGTCAAATGATGTGATATAATAGGGGTAATGATAAGTAGTAAAGAGGATAAAGTTAAAATAGATAGGTTAGTTGTGTAGAAATGATTGAAAAGTAGGGTAGTTGTATAGGAAAATGTGAAAAATGATTAAAAAATATGATAGTTGTAGAAAGTAAAAAGTTTTAGGTTGAAAAGTTTTAACTTGACATTTTTTGTCAATTGCCAAACACACTCAATATATATATTAAAAAATAAAGGCGGAGTCTTTTCATCGGTAGGAAATGATGATTCCAGCCGTGAGGGAGGGGTAACTTATCAAAAATTTCTATTAGAATTATAAATTTCAGAATATTTTTATAACTGTCAAGATGGCCGAGTTGGTCTAAGGCGCTAGTTTCAGGTACTAGTCCGAAAGGGCATGGGTTCGAATCCCATTCTTGACAATTATAATTTTTTTTTTATTGTTCAACCAAATTGATGCAGTATTGCACTCTGTAATTTAATTATATTTTAGTTATTTTTTAATATTATGTTCACCTTTATGTTTGATGCAGTAATGTACTCCCTAGTCCCAAATTCAAATAGCTTTGACATAGGCACCTGTCGTTTCCAATCCTTGACATTATATCTTATTTATTTTTTATCTTTAACCCGCTCTTACGTTCACCTTTATTTTCAACAATTTATTGATGCGGTATTGCACTCCATAATTCAAAGAGCTTTGGCATAGGCGTCTGTCACTTCCAATCCTTTTTGCATATCCATTTGGTTGATAAGGAGCGAAGTTACTGCCTTTGAATTGGTAACAAAGTTTGGAATGATAAAGGCACCAATACGAGCCCAGTGGATGTCCATGTGTGTGTATTGTATACAGATAATTTTGATTATGTAGATTTATATGTACTGTACCTTACGGTACACTTGGTTTAAAATAGGCTCACGTGATCATAAAATTGCAACCTATTCCACCCATGATATTTAGAATTGTTTATTTTATCAACATACTAATTTTCATTTAAATTGGATATGTGTATATGCCTTATCTGAAAATAATACAAAGTGAATATAATAAAATATTTTAATATAAATAACAGTTTTAAAGTTGATTTTTAACATATAAACTATCTAAGATATAATTTGTTATATGGATAAATGATTGTATAAGGTATTAATGCAATTGAGTACACATGGGGCCTATCTTGAGCCAAATGTACCCTAAGTTACAATACATGTACATTTACGGGATAAGATTTTTTTTTTTTTTTTTTTTTTTTTTTATGAAGGATAAGATTTATATGTATGAGAAGTTATCTTGTGCATTTACATGCACCGTAAATTATGGTGCATTTGGTTCAAGATGGGCCCACGCAATCCTAAAATGTACATCTACTCCACAAATGATATTTAAAATTATTTCTTTTATTAGGTATTTTTGAATTTCTTTTTAGTTTTTTCACCAAGAAGTTTTTATGAGAGTACATTTAGAATTTAAAAAAATTAGTGTTCTTTTTCTAAAAAATTAATATTCTTTTTCGTATACTTTTCAATAGGATGTGACATTTTAATACGTAAGTAATGTAATTAGCCTAGTTTTCAACATTTTTCTTATCTTTCTATATACTGCACTATATATTTCAACTTTATTCTTTTTATTCTTAACCATTATGATTTCACCCTTATCGTATCATAACTCTCATTTTTTCAAAATAATTTTCCAAAATTTTCTCCCTATTTTTTCCAAATGCTAAATACACAAGTGTAATTAACTCATATACTAACATTTTCAAAAAGTATGTATATACTTTATTTTTTAAAAAGTCAATAATTTTTGGATGCAAATGACTTAAACACACTCAAAATGTTGATTTTTGAAAATAAAAATATATAGATATCTAAATTTATAAAATTTGATATACAAATTAAATACACTTGAAAAGTGTTAGGCTTCTATGAAACTGATAAAAGAAAAGGATAAAAGTACAAAAAGAGTCTAAGAAAGAACATGATAGATTGCACATACCAAAAAGAATAATTCAAAGAAGACACTACAAATTATAGTAGTTTGGTTAATGCACATACTCCAATCTCCAAGTCAATGCTTTGACTTGGGTTTCCACTAGTTAACTTAAAACCTCAAGTTACAATAGTACGATTCCAATCGTCTTTTTTATTACACAAATGACTTTAGGTGGCATTTGAAGTTTTTCAAAAATCACAATAAAAGATTTCATCTTGAATTAGACAACCTCTAATTCAAAGTAAAATAAATAAAAATAAAATAAAGCTTACAACTAGTTGAATAACAGGGAAGCATAGAGATAGAGCTCTAGTACGCTGATCACGACTGTTGGTCCCGAGTTTATGACAAAAGTCAAGAGGAGAGGGGTGAATTGGATTCTTAAAAATATTTTAGCGTATTAGTTGTAACCCCTTTTGTGAACTAAGTCCCCTTGAATGAAAAATGTGGAGAATGAAACAACAAGTAGAACAAGCAAAACAAACACAAGAGATTATAGTGGTTCAGGACAACCCTTCCTACTTCACTCATCCAAGAATACACCCTTGTGCCTTGGGTCCATTATGTTCATGAAAATACAGTTCGAGCATTTGCTCTCTTCTAGACTCCAGCTCTACGGGGCCTTTACAAATTTTGCACAAGTAGGTAGTGAGTTACACTCCAACCATATACTACTTTTCCTTCACTTAGTCTTGGTCTTTAACACCAAACCAAGTGGAATCACAAATAGAAAGAATGAAAAATAAGGATCTACACTTTACAGATGTGTAAGCAGATTTTTAGCTTGTAGAAGAACTTGTAGAGTGAACGAATTGATGAACACTTGAGCATTTGCATTCAAAGAGAAAAATTATTCTTATAGATCTCTTTAATGAGCACTTGAATGCTAGAAAGTTGGAAGGTGAAGCTTAATCAATTCACTAGCTAACCCTTTTCCTTCCATTTGATGTGTGTTAAATAGGAGAGGAGTAAATTTGAACATTTGGTGGTAGGTGTCGCACATTTAATGTGCCAACATTCAAATTGTTTTCAACCGTTGTGATCCAAGTTGCATTTAGAGTCGACCTCAGGTGCGACTTGCCTAAGTTGCAGAGTGGAGTCGACTTGGGTTGCGACTTCGTTCTTCAAATCTTTAGTCAAGTTCCGTTTCAGGTCGACTTGATCTCAGATTTGACTTGGTGAAATTGACTTGGGTTGTGACTTCACTCTCTAATTAGCTCATTGGAACCTTGACACAATGTCAACTTGATACTTTAGCATAGGCGACCTTGTTTCTTCATGTTTTAACTTCATAAGTCTTCATTTGTGCATGTGAGTCTTTGAACTTCTTGATTATTGAGTTTGGTCATGTCCATTTGAGCATTCTTGGATAAAATTGTGTCTTGGATCTTAAATCATATTAGAATGATGTTGCATGAGCTAAACTTGTTATCCTTGGGTTTGAGACTTCATGATTTCATCTCCTTATATCCAAGTTGAATGTTGGGGTCAACTTCGTTTGCAACTTCACTCTAGTCACGTGTCTGAGTCGACTTCATATGTGACTTCACCTAAGCCATATGTCGGAGTCGACTTGACTTTGTCAGATTCAGCTTCGGACCCCTGAAGATACCCCAAGTCGTTAATAGAGTGGACCTGCTCACGCTGTTGGTCCCGAGTTTATGGAAAAAACCCAAGAGGGGAGGGTGAATTGGGTTCTTAAAAATTCTTTTCGTAATTAGAAACTTAACCCATTGTAAGTTTAATCTCTTTGATAAAATGTGCTATGAGATAGAATGAGAGGGTGCAAATAAAATATAAAATGCAAGCAATCAAACCACGTCAAGAGACAGCGATATATAGTAGTTCGGACAATCTCTCCTACTCCACTCTTCCAAGCACACACCCATTGTGGCTTGGGTTCCACTATTGTATTATCAATACAACTTAGAACAACCACTCTCTTCTAGATTCTAGCTTTAGGGGACTTATACAATCTCAGCACAAGTAGGTGACGAGTTTCACTCCAATCAAACACTACTTTGCCTTCACTTAGTTTTAATCTCAAATACCAAACTAAGTGGGAAAAATAAGTAAACAGTAAATAACAAAGATCTACACGTTACAGATTGTGCAGGCAGATTTGAGCACGTAGAAGAACTTGTGGAAGTAGTTGTGGATGGAGCAATGCAGCTTTCAGCAGTTTAAATACCAAGTTCTTCTTCAAAATTCTTGCAGATCACTTAATTGCAAGAGAGAGTAGAAGGTGAGCTCATTCAATATTTTTCCAACTCCATTTATGTTCACTTGATGCTTCTTATATAATAAGAAATAAATTCGAACGTTTGGTGGTAGGCGGCGCGCATTTAATGCGCAAACGTTTAAATTTTTCCGACTATTGTGACCCAAGTCGCATTTGGAGTCGACTTGGTATGAGACTTCGTTCAAGTTGCAGGGTGGAGTCAACTTCCGGTGCGACTTCACCCAAGTTGCAGACCGGAGTCGACTTCGGGAGCGACTCCAGCCTTCAGTTTCCAACTCAAGTTCCAAGCTCAGGTCGACTTGGTCTCAAACTTGACCTAAGTCGCAGGTGGAGTCGACTTCGAGATGGACTTCACCAGCCATATGTCTTGTTGAAACTTCAAAGCTTTGCAAGTGATCCACATGTTGTGTTTGGCCATCTTTTCTTCTCTTCTCAAGCACTTGGATCTTCATTGGATGTCTTTGATATGTATTATGAAGCTTGAGTTGTGCAATACATCAATTTCTCGAATAGAGATCCTCTTTTGTGGCCTTGAATCATAATTACTATTTCTTCTTGATTTTGATTTCTATTTCAAAAGATTTTCTGAAATATTATAAGGTTTCTTTGTACTTAAGTCACAGGCCTGGGTCGACTTGGATTCCAACTTCATCTAAGTCGCATCTTGGGTCGACTTGAGATGCGATTTCACTTAAGTCGCGTGACGAAGTCGAGTTGAAGTGCGACTTAACTCTTACGTTTTCGAAGTCTGAGCTGAGGCTCACCCAATTCTCAGATGGAGTCAACTTAAGGTTGCGACTTCACCTGCCTCCGAGTCCCAATTTTAGCTATGTCGATTTTTTGTCATTTGAAGTCGATCCTAGAGTCGACTTGGGTATCGACTTGACTTAAGTCGATGACTGAGTTGACTTGGGGTTGCAACTTAACCTGCTATCTTTTGAACTTTGAGTTATACACCTTGCCAACACTTAGCAACCTCATTAGTACTTAAATATTTCTCAAATTGAGTTGTTAACAATTAAAACATGGATTGTGCTTAATTTACCTTAAATTCCAACACACGCATCCACAATTTTAGCGATATCGAGAAATTGCCATTTGAAGTCGATACTGGAGTCAACTTTTGTATAGACTTGACCTAAGTAGATGTTTGAGTCGACTTGGTCTATGACTTAGCTTGTCATGCTTTGAAAATTGAATTTTTTAAGCCTTGAATCATCTTAACACACATATTAGTGCCTTAAAATCTCTTAAATTTAGTTGTTAATCATCAAAACATGGATTATACTTAATTTGCCATTCACTTACAAGAACGATAATATTTAATACGCTGCTTTTCATAGATGGACAGAGGATCACGGAGAACGCCTTGAGATAGATCTGCACTTTTGAAATAATTCTTTCTGAATTGAATTTCCAGTTGGAATTCATTTTCTAGTTATAGCTTTGAACTTCCAAATCGCCAAGAGAGAATTTCTCTACCAAATCTTCAACTAATCGGATTTTTCTCACTAACCTATAATAACTTAACAAACCAAAAATTCCAAGAGAGATTTTCTCTTCCAAATTCGTAACCAATTGAATTTTTCACAACAACATGTAACAATTTAACAAACCAAGACAACTCATTATAACAAACTAACCGATTTGCCATGACATCATCTAACTATTAATCCATTGATCGCTTTCAAAAAATGTCAAAGTTTCAACCTAAAATTGTGAAAGTTTTAATCTAAAATAGTTGAAGTTGGAAACCAAATTAGTTGAAGTTCAAAATAAAAATTGTTGAAATTTCAAACTATAATTATTAAAGATTTATAGAAAAATTCATCAGATTCGGAACACATAATTCTATGCTAATTTTTTACAATCATTCATCTCAAACCAAATACAATCAAATACATTTCAAGTATTAAATTCTTAACCTATCTATCATCAAAACGCTATAACTCAACAAAAAAATATTTTTTAGGAGAAAGCTAAAATACAGATTGTAGCCTAGACTAATATAAGTTTATGTTAATTGAAGCTAATAAGATCATAACCTTTAAATGTTTTGTTCTTTCATGAAATATTGGAACATATTGTAGATAGGAATAGCTTTATCTAGGTAACATGGATTAAGTCCAAGATAATACAACACTAAATAAAGTTATGCCACTTCATTAGTTGGAGATGCCATAAACTTATATTTAGCTTTTTGCACCTAAGTTGTAACAAAAATTTATTTTACCTTTTCATGTTACCAAATTATCACCTATGAAATGTATAATAATTAGTAGTAACATTTTTATCATATGAATCTATTGAGTCATAGCGTTTAGATGATAGACATGTTAAGAATTTAATGCTTGAATTGTATTTGATTGTATTTGGCTTGGGATGAATGATTGTAATAAGTTAGTACGAAATTGTGTATTGTGAATTTATTGAGTTTTTTTTTTTATTTTATTTTATAAAACTTCAACATTTTGGTTTGAAACTTAAGCAATTTTTTTTCAAACTTCAACCATTTTGGGTTGAAAATTCAACAAATTTTGGATTAAAACTTCAATAGTTTTTAAGAATGATTTATAGATAAATAATTGGATGATGACGTGGCAAAACGGTTAGTTTGTTATGATGAGCTATCTTAGTTTGTTAAGTTATTACAGGTCGTTGAGAAAAATTTGATCGGTTGTGGATTTTGTGGAGAAAAACTCTCTTGAAAGTTTTGGTTTGTTATGTTATTACAGGTTGTTGAAAAAAATTCGATTGGTTGAGAATTTGGTAGAGAAAATCTCTCTTGGTAGTTTAGAAAGTTTAAAGCTATAAATAGACAATGAATTTCAATTGAAAATTTAATTTAGAGAGAATCATTTCAAAAGTGCAGATCTATCTCAAGGCGTTCTTTGTGATCCTCTATCATTGTGACCATCCAAACTAGAGCTTCATCTCTGTGCTTCTGTGCTGTTTAACTGGATGTAAGCTTTATTTTTCTTTTGTTTATTTTACCTTGAATTAGAGGCTATCTGATTCAAGGGGAAAGCTTTCAGTGCGATTTGTGGAAAGCTTCATGTGCCACATAGAGCCATTTGTGTAATCCAGAAGATGATTAGGATTGTACCACTGTAACTTGAGTTTTAAGTTTACTAGCGAAAACCCGAGTCAAGGCGGTGATTTAGAGAATGGAGTAGGTGCATTAACCAAATTACTTAATTTGTGGCATTTTCTTTGGATTATTTTTCTGGGGTATGTGGAATCCATCCTGTTCTTTCTTGGATCTCTCTTTGTGCTTTCATCCCTTTCATTTATCAGTTTCATGTGGGTTTAACAAAATCACCTATCAAATTTGCATTACATCATATATTTTATTGCTCCAATAAGCCTTCATTAATGTTTTTCTTTTAGGAATTGATTTCAAATATTGTATCTTTATATGTTCCATATGGGAGGATGCATAAATTAACTATTAAAGATTTTTGCATATATAATATGTTGTTTTGAGATTCTTAAATATATAATTCATACTACCAGCCTTTAAAATCTTTTAGTATTTTTCAAAGCTTCTTCATTGTCAATGAACACAACTTTATAGTTTATATGTGTATTTATAAGCTTAATTCCCATCTTTCCTGTTTCTTTAAGAAGATTTAAAGTATACTTTCTTTGAAAAATAGTTCTTTAGAAAAATGAATAACTTTAATACCCTAGGAGCATTCTTTAGAGGTTATAGTATTGAGCCCAAGAATATATTGAAAATGCAAAAGAAATTTCTTATCCTTGAGCTACTTGTAAATCAAATTGATCATTGTATGCTAACGAACTACTCTTCTAACCATATGGGGCTACATAACATGCTAAAACACAAAGCTCATGATAATTTTCCTATCAGAAATGTCTATGGTTATCTTTTCATGAAATAAATTTTAACTTGTGAGAATCTCACATGTCATGGTCTAGCATAATATTACCAATCGAATAAGTAGGTCTAGTAAGGTGATTGAATTGCATTGTGTTTGGGCAAAGTATAAATAACTAGGAAAATAAATAGGAAGACTTAAGGAAAGTGAGAATAAGAAAGCAAATCCGATTTCACTTTAGCCATGTTGTAATGTTGCTTTTCTTAAGGTAATATATACTGTTGGAAATATGTGGAAAACTAGCTAAATCTATGTTTTGATGATTAACAAATCAATTTGAGTAAGTCTTGGCTACTAACACTTTTGTGAAAATGTTTAAGGCATATACATTTGAAGAAAATAAAGCATGGAAGGCCAAGTCGTTCCCCAAGTCGACTCCAAGATCGACTTCAAGAAGCCAAATCTGTCCAGAGTTGAAAATGGGAGAAGAACAAGTGAAGTCGCAGGCCAAGTCGACTCCACTTGCGACTTGGGAAGCCAAGTCGCAAACGAAGTCGACTCCAGTTGCGACTTGGGCGAAGTCGCGGACGAAGTCGATCCCAAGTTCGACTTGATGTTATCAAAGCTCAAAGATGGAGTTTTCAGCTCATTCCCAAGATCAACTTAAGATCTCTTAAGACCAAATCAAGGATACTAGCTCTTTATCAAAAATCAGTTTATCAAGTCCAAGGCAAAGATTCAAGCATGCTCCAAGATGAAGAAATAATCAAGTCATGAAGATCAATATGAATCAAAAGCAAGCAAGGTATGCAAGATTCAAGTTCTTCAAAGATTCACAAGGTTCAAGCTAATCCAAGAAGAAACAAAGTCAAGCTCTTCAAGAATCACAAGATCTACAAGTATAAGGAGCCATTCTAGAATGAAAGCAATTAAAGGAAAGAAGCCTAAGCAAAACAAAGCAATCTCCAAAGTCTTCAAGATCATCAAAGCCAACTGACAAGGTGAAGTCGCACCCGAAGTCGACTTCACCTGCGACTTGGGTCAAGTCGATACCTAAGTCGACCCGACCTAGAACTTGAAATTGCGACGGAGAGGCGAAGTCGCACCCGAAGTCGACTCTATCTGCGACTTGGGCGAAGTCTCATCCGAAGTCGACTCCGCATGCGACTTGGGTCGCAACGGTCGGATAATTTTCGAACGTTGGCGCATTAAATGCGCGCCACCTACCTTCTAACGTTCGGATTCCCTCCACAATTATAAAAGGGAGTTATTATGGACGAGGGAAGTAGCTGAGAATCATTAAGTGTGCTTAACTCCTATATTCAAGAGCTCTAAAGAGATCAAGTCATTCAAAGAGGAAGAACTTTGCTTCAGATTGCAAGAGCTATATCTCTGAATCTTCAAAGCCTACATTACGAGTTCTTCTCTGCGCCAAATTGTTTCTACACATCTGTAAAGTGTAGACTTCTTTTATTATTTCTTTGTTTGTATTGAACTTGATTTAGTTTGAGGAACTAAGATCAAGTGTAAGCAAAGTAGTGTGTGATTGGAGTGGAACTCGTCACCTACTTGTGCTGTATTTTGTTGAGGCCCCCTAGAGCTGGAATCTAGAAGAGAGCAGTGACTCTAATTATATTTGAAGAATACAATAGTGGAACCCAAGTCACAAGGAGTGTGAGCTTGGAAGAGTGGAGTAGGGAGGTTGCCCGAACCACTATAAAAATCTTGTGTGCTTGATTTATATTTCTGGTCTCTATATTATATTGCTTTCCATTTTGTTTCTTCATTAAGGGGACTAGATTAATCCGGGGTAAAGTTTCTGTTTAAGTTATAAATTTTTAAATACCCAATTCACCCCTCCCCTCTTGGGTAATTGCCATCAACTCGGGACCAACAAGTGGTATCAAAGCAGGTCTTTGAGTGAAACCAAAGAGATCTATTGATATGGCATCCCAATCGATTCCCGTTCCCGCTTTTGCTGAGGGCCAATCATTCACTAGGCCACCATTGTTTGATGGGAACAACTTTTGTTATTGGAAGCTTCGTATGAAGCAACTCATCATGGCTACCGACATGAATTCTTGGATTGCAATCCAAGATGGTGTAACATTGCCTATAGATGAAAGAGCTTTCAAGTGGACCGAAGAGGAAGTAAGAACTGTAAAGAGCAATGCTAAAACTATGAACTCACTATTTTGTGCTCTTACAACTTCCGAATATGATAGAGTATCATCTTGCCTAACCGCTAAAGAAATATGGGATACTCTAACATCTATTTATGAAGGAACCTCTCAAGTCCAAGGGACTAGGAGAAATATTTTGATAGGAGAATTGGAAAGCTTTAGAATGCTAGAAACAGAAAATATTTTTGAAATTTTTGCTAGATTTTCTAAGCTTACTAACGCTTTGAAAGGTCTTGGAAAGGCTATCTCTGAATCCGAACAGGTCATGAAGATACTAAGAGCTCTACCGGAATCTTGGACTCCAAAGATTACGGCAATTGAAGAAGCCAAAGACCTAAATACACTAAAGCTAGAAGATCTTATTAGCTCATTAATGTCACATGAGCTAATCAAGAGAAGAAATGAAGATCAACACAAAGGCGAGAAAGCCATTGCATTAAAAGCAGCACACAACTCAGAAGAATCTACCTCCTCGTCTCACAACGACAATGAAGACATAGCACTACTCACTCACAAATTTCGGAAATTTGTGAGAAAAGAAAGGAACTTCAAAGACCTCAGAGAAAGATCACGAAGAGAGAAGAAGAAGGAACCAACAAAGTGCTATAGATGCGGAGGTGTGGGACATATGCAATCTCAATGTCCTACACCGGAAGAGAGGAAGGAAGGACATGAAGGTAGAAAATACCAAAGACCAAAGGGGAGAGGCATGTATGTCAATGAAGAGACTTCATCAACAAGCAGCTCTTCAACCGACGAATTTGAGGCGGAAAATTGTGCAAGAATATGCTGCATGGCGCGGATTGAGCAAGAAGAAGATTTGTTGTGTTTTAACACAACGGAAGTTTTGGAAGAACAAACCACTTCAACAAAGTATACAGAAAATGAAGAGGTAACTTCCAAACTTTGCCATTCTCAATCTACTTATTCTTCTTTTCATGATTGCCTCAAATGTGCTGAATTAGAAGAACTACAAATTGCTTATGATTCATTATATGAGGAAATCAAAAAGCTAGGAAACAAGTTGTCATTGAAGAGACAACAATGTAACTTAGTTATTATTGAAAATGGAAAACTAGCTGAAAAATCAACAAAACTGAAAGAAAAAAATGAATTACTTTTGAAAGAAGTAGAGAAATTGAAAAAGGAGAACAAATCATTAAATGAATCATTAGCAAAGTTCTCTAATCCCGGAGAAAACGTGAAGATGTTTCTAAACATGACTGCTCAAACAAATAAAAGAGGCCTTGGATATTATACTTTTGAGCAAAAAGAAAGTGGCAAATCAAATGTACCGACACTTGGGAAATATCAAACCAAAACTGCACCTATATACAAGCCACAAAGGAAAAATGTTATGTGGACTAGAAGGCCAACATTTGAACCAAAATATACTTGGAGGCCAACTCCAAGATTACCAATGGCTTGCAATTACTGCAACAAAATGGGTCATAAAGCCTACAAGTGTAACTTTAAGAAATTGTATGACCTTGGTGCAAAATTAGTTTGGGTTCCAAGGAACACAAGATTTGGGCTTTCTAAGTTAAAGCAACAAAGGTTGAATAATATTACTAACCCAAATGGACCCATAAAATGGGTACCAAAGAGATGAGATTTACCTTTTTATTTTTCAAATTTGTTTCAAGGCAAAGGCAAACAATGTATGGTTCATGGACAGCGGTTGTTCAAGGCATATGATCGGAGAAAGAAGTCTATTTCACAAACTTAAGTCTTGTAACGACGGAACGGTTGCCTTTGGTAATAATGAGAAAGGTAAAATTAAAGGTAAAGGAAACATTTATAGCATTTCAAATGCATGCATGGAAGATGTTTTGTTTGTTGAAGAAATCAAGCATAACCTAATGAGCATTAGTCAATTATGTGACAAAGGATACAAGGTTGTGTTTGAATCATCTATATGTAATGTATTTGATGGAGAACATATCATGTTTAGTGGAAAAAGACATGGAAATGTATATTTGGTTTCACTTGATGAACTAGATGGTTAATGTCTAATGGCCATTGATAATGATCCATGGGTTTGGCATAAAAGGCTTGGACATATAAATATGGGAAATATAAAGACCCTATGGAAAAAGAGTTTGGTAGAAGGCTTGTCAAAGTTGAAATATGACAAAAACAAAATTTGCAAGGCATGTCAATTATCTAAACAACCTAAGATGCCTTTCTCTACCAAAAAGAAAATCTCCACCACTAGGCCACTTGAATTGCTACACATGGATCTATATGGGCCATCCGATATTTTAACCATTGGTGGAAAGAAATATGTATTTGTTATTGTTGATGATTTTTCAAGATTCACATGGATAATTCTCTTAGCTAGCAAAGATGAAGTCTTCCCTATGTTTTCAACTTTTGTAAATTTGGTGCAAAATGAAAAACAAAGTACTATTATGACTATAAGAAGTGATCATGGTGGTGAATTTGAAAACAAACGATTCATAGAGTTACGTAATGAAAAAGGAATTCATCACACATTTTCTGCACCAAGAACTCCACAACAAAATGGAGTAGTTGAAAGGAAAAACAGAACTATACAAGAGATGACTAGAACAATGCTAAATGAGAGCAAATTATCCAAGAAATTTTGGGGTGAAGCTGTGAGTACAGCTTGTCATGTTTTGAATCGAGTTACCATTAGAGCAATCTTGAAAAAGACCCCATATGAGCTATGGAAAGGAAGGAAACCAAATATTTCTTATTTTCATGCTTTTGGATGCATATGTTATGTTTTGAACAATGGAAAAACCAACTTGAAAAAATTAGATGCCAAAAGTGATGAGGCAATATTCCTTGGGTATTCATCAAATAGCAAAGCATATAGAGTATTCAATAAACGAAACCAAGTGGTAGAAGAGTCCATACATGTTTTTGATGAAACTAACCTATGCTTCAAAAGAAAAGATGATTTAAGTGATGCAGATGATATAGCAAGCAATTTTGAAAAACTGCATGTGGAAAAGCAGGAAGATTCCATGGAGGAAAGGGTAAGTGAAGGTAATAATTCCTACAAACCTCCAACTGATTTAAAATTCAAACATGCCCATCCAATTGAACAAGTTATAGGGAATGTATATGAAGGTGTAAAAACTAGAATATCAAAATAAAATGTTTGTGGACAATACGCCTTTGTATCTAAAATTGAACCTTCTAATATTGATCAAGCTCTTGATGATGAGAACTGGATTATAGCAATGCAAGAAGAGCTAAATCAATTTGAAAGAAACCAAGTTTGGCACATTGTTCCTAGACCAAACGATTGTACTGTTATTGACACCAAGTGGGTCTTTAGGAACAAATTAGATGAAAGTGGACTATTAGTGAGAAACAAAGCTAGACTTGTGGCAAAAGGATACTCACAAGAAGAAGGAATAGATTTTGAGGAATCCTATGCCTCGGTTGCTAGATTGGAAGCAATTTGCATCTTATTAGCTTTTGCATCTCACATGAACTTTAAATTGTTTCAAATGGATGTTAAAAGTGCATTTCTGAATGGTTATATAAATGAAGAGGTGTATGTAGAACAACCACCTGAATTTGAAGAAAAAGATCAATCTAAATTTGTGTATAAGTTAACCAAAGCATTATATGGATTAAAACAAGCTCCAAGGGCTTGGTATGATAGACTAAGCAAATTTCTGATTGATCATGATTTTCAAAAAGGAAAGGTAGACACCACTTTGTTTATCAAATACAAAGAAAAGGATATATTGATTATTCAAATTTATGTTGATGATATTATTTTCGGTGCTACTAATGAAACTCTTTGTCAATAATTTTCTGAGCTTATGCAGAAAGAATTTGAGATGAACATGATGGGAGAGCTAAATTTCTTCCTTGGACTGCAAATCAAGCAACTAAATGAAGGAATTTTCATCAACCAGTCCAAGTATATCAAAGAAATATTGAAGAAGTTTGGCATGGAAAATAGCAAAGGAGCAAACACCCCTATGAGCTCAACAATTAAAATTGACAAAGATGAGAAAGGAAAAACAATTGATTTAAAATTGTATAGAAGCATGATAGGTTCTTTATTATATTTAACTGCTTCTAGGCCTGATATATTGTTTAGTGTGTGTATGTGCTCTAGATTTCAATCATGTCCAAAAGAATCACACTTGGTAGCTGTGAAAAGAATTTTCAGATACTTAGGTGGCACTACTAATTTAGGACTTTAGTATCCAAAGGGCTCTAATTTTGATTTAATCGGCTATTCGGATGCGAATTTTGCTGGCTATAAGGTAGATAGAAAAAGTACTAGTGGAACTTGTCAGTTTCTAGGACATATGTTAGTTTCATGGTTTTCAAGAAAATAAACTAGTGTTGTTCTATCTACGGCGGAAGCCGAATACATTGCCGCTGGGAGCTGTTGTGCCCAATTACTTTGGATGAAACAGCAACTTAGGGACTATGGCATGGATTTTAAGGATATACCCATCAGATGTGATAATACTAGTGTCATATGTCTAACCAAGAATCCAGTCTTGCATTCTAGGACCAAACATATAGACCTTAGACACAATTTCATTAGAGAACATGTAGAAAATCATGACATATGTTTGTTATATGTAAGAACAGGGGATCAAGTTGCAGACATATTTACAAAGCCCCTAGCAAAAGAAGCATTTTATAAGATTAGAAATGACATGGGAATTCTTGAATTAACTTAGCATAAACTTAGGGGGAGCACTTGTTTAGGGGGAGCAAACCCACCTATCTCTTTACCCTCTAACTTTTTGATAGATTGACAAAAAGGGGGAGAAGAGTAGGATTTGAGTCCAAATGAGTCCAAAGGGGGAGAAGAGTAGGATTTGAGTCCAAATGAGTCAAAAGAGGGAGAAGAGTAGGATTTGATATAAGTCCTTACGATTGTGTTGAATGTTTGTTGAAATTTCAACTTGATGATTTTCATGAGCATATGTATGATAACACTTCAAAAATGCAAACTTATCATGTTTTTAAGTAAACGCAAGGTATACACTCAAATCGGTTTTGTCAATCATCAAAAAGGGGGAGATTGTTGGCAATATGTGGAAAACTAGCTAAATCTATGTTTTGATGATTAACAAATCAATTTGAGTAAGTCTTGGCTACTAACACTTTTGTGGAAATGTTTAAGGCATATACATTTGAAAAAAATAAAGCATGGAAGGCCAAGTCGTTCCCCAAGTCGACTCCAAGATCGACTTCAAGAAGCCAAATCTGTCCAGAGTTGAAAATGGGAGAAGAACAAGTGAAGTCGCAGGCCAAGTCGACTCCACTTGCGACTTGGGAAGCCAAGTCGCAAACGAAGTCGACTCCAACATCGACTTCAGTCGGGAGATTCACTCAAGAGCTGAATTTGGGATGGAAGAATGCCGAAGTCGCAAACGAAGTCGACTCCAGTTGCGACTTGGGCGAAGTCGCGGACGAAGTCGACCCCAAGTTCGACTTGATGTTATCAAAGCTCAAAGATGGAGTTTTCAGCTCATTCCCAAGATCAACTTAAGATCTCTTAAGACCAAATCAAGGATACTAGCTCTTTATCAAAAACAAGTTTATCAAGTCCAAGACAAAGATTCAAGCATGCTCCAAGATGAAGAAATAATCAAGTCATGAAGATCAATATGAATCAAAAGCAAGCAAGGTATGCAAGATTCAAGTTCTTCAAAGATTCACAAGGTTCAAGCTAATCCAAGAAGAAACAAAGTCAAGCTCTTCAAGAATCACAAGATCTACAAGTATAAGGAGCCATTCTAGAATGAAAGCAATTAAAGGAAAGAAGCCTAAGCAAAACAAAGCAATCTCCAAAGTCTTCAAGATCATCAAAGCCAACTGACAAGGTGAAGTCGCACCCGAAGTCGACTTCACCTGCGACTTGGGTCAAGTCGATACCTAAGTCGACCCGACCTAGAACTTGAAATTGCGACGGAGAGGCGAAGTCGCACCCGAAGTCGACTCCATCTGCGACTTGGGCGAAGTCTCATCCGAAGTCGACTCCGCATGCGACTTGGGTCGCAACGGTCGGATAATTTTCGAACGTTGGCGCATTAAATGCGCGCCACCTACCTTCTAACGTTCGGATTCCCTCCACAATTATAAAAGGGAGTTATTATGGACGAGGGAAGTAGCTGAGAATCATTAAGTGTGCTTAACTCCTATATTCAAGAGCTCTAAAGAGATCAAGTCATTCAAAGAGGAAGAACTTTGTTTCAGATTGCAAGAGCTATATCTCTGAATCTTCAAAGCCTACATTACGAGTTCTTCTCTGCGCCAAATTGTTTCTACACATCTGTAAAGTGTAGACTTCTTTTATTATTTCTTTGTTTGTATTGAACTTGATTTAGTTTGAGGAACTAAGATCAAGTGTAAGCAAAGTAGTGTGTGATTGGAGTGGAACTCGTCACCTACTTGTGCTGTGTTTTGTTGAGGCCCCCTAGAGCTGGAATCTAGAAGAGAGCAGTGACTCTAATTGTATTTGAAGAATACAATAGTGGAACCCAAGTCACAAGGAGTGTGAGCTTGGAAGAGTGGAGTAGGGAGGTTGCCCGAACCACTATAAAAATCTTGTGTGCTTGATTTATATTTCTGGTCTCTATATTATATTGCTTTCCATTTCGTTTCTTCATTAAGGGGACTAGATTAATCCGGGGTAAATTTTCTGTTTAAGTTATAAATTTTTAAATACCCAATTCACCCCTCCCCTCTTGGGTAATTGCCATCAACTCGGGACCAACATATACTACCCTCATAGTTGCTTAGGGTATTTGTTGTGGATGCTTCCAGAATAAAAAAGTAGAACCAACACCAAACAGAGAAAGTAGCTTCTCTTTTGGAACTATAACACTTTGCATCAACAACTTTTAAATAAAGTTAAAATAAGTAAAACAAGAATGACTTTGATTAAGCATGATCGACTCTTCTTACTTAGTACCCCTTAATATCTCTTTCACGAAGCACTTTAAAAGACCTATTTGATGGATAATTTGTGGATGATCAAATCCCATACACAATGACCTTTTATAGATGTTGATTAATGGGCGTAACATGGGTTCCAAGCGCATATGGATTGTGTATAATACACAATATGAATTGAAATTAGTTTTCTTCTGAAAACCAATTCCAAGACAAAATATAAGTATGCAACTATGTGCGTGTTATCATTATCTAACACGTGAAGGTCACTCACATGTGACCCCACTTAAAGAAAGAAAAGAAAGCTGACCTATGGTTTTTTCTTCTTCTCCCCTTATTTTGCTCGTCATACGAGGTGAAAAAAGAGTTTTAAAACACTTAGTTGCTGCTGATCTTGTTTTTTGGTTTTTTTCTCAAGGGTCTTCTTTGTGAGTTTTCTTTATACGTTTTTCTTCAACGAAAGTAGGTGGAATGGCTTCAAATCAAGGTTTATAATTGGCGTGGTTTTCTTGCTTGGAGGGGAAGAAGAAGAAGATAAAAAAAGTAGAGAAAGAAAGAAGAATCGACTTGCTTATCGTTTGGGGCTTCTGAGGTGATTTTTATCCATTTGATAAGGTTATTTTTATGTGGATGATTATGAGTTGACTAATTCTTATTTTCTATGGTTTGAGTATAATCTTAGGATTGTGATTTTATTTTTCTTTTATAGTGATTTTTTTTGCTCATCTTGCCTATATGTTTTCTCTTCATTTTGAAAGATTTTTCATGTATATTCTTATGTTATTTTTTGTAGATTGGTTGTTGCTTTGGTTTGTTTGGATTGCTATTTATAGGAGATCTAATGACTATTTATGGTGGATTAACCCATATTAGAGGTTGGTTATTTAACCCCTTGTCTCAGTAGTGATATAAGAGCATAATTGATGATTGTTGTTAATTTTGAGTTATTGTTTCAACCCAAGAGGAGGGGTGAATTGGGTTAATAAATTTTTTTGGATAAATAAAACTTAATCTTAGATAGATCAATCCCCTTGAATGAAGTGCAAAGAGCTAGTAAGAAAGAAGAAAATAGAATAAATGCAAAGGCACAAAGAACACATAGAAGTATAGTGGTTCGGACAACCTCTCTATTTCATTCTTTCAAGCACACACTTTTTTGTATTTTGGATTTTACTATTTGAGTAGAAATACAACTAGAACCTCAGCTCTTTTTTAGACTATTGCTCTAGAAGGCCTTTGCAGTAACTCATAATTAGACGATGAGTCCCACTTCAACCGTTCACTACTTGTGTTTACACTTTAGCCTTGGTCTTCAATACTAAGCCAAATAACTCAATACAATAGGAAATAAATGTAAAAAATAAATCTACACTGTACAAATTCATATAGAGCAGTTGAAGCACTCAAGCAAACTCTTGAGAGAATAAAGTAGACATTAAGTTTTAACTCTAGAAGTGAACTTAAGAGTCTTGCTTTGAGAATCTTTAATTGTATTCTTAATTGCTTAAAAGTAGGAAGGTAAGTGCTCAATAAATTCTCTCACTTATCATTATAATTCCTATTGATGTGCTTTAAATATTTGTAGGAAAAAATTGAATGTTAGAGGTTAAGTTAGCCTTGTTAAATACTTCAACATTCAAAAATTTTTGATTATTGCAATTCAAATCGCATCTGGAGTCGACTTCGAAGGCAACATTACCCAAGTCACACAGATGCATATTAGAGTTGACTTGGATTGCAACTTTGGTCTTGTAAATACTTCCGTATAGTTGGTCTTCAATATGTGCCCTTTCAACTTTTTACGTCGACTTAGATTTAGGACTCCACCAAAGTCGCATGTGAAGTCGACTTGGACTTTGACTTCACTATATGTTGACATTTGAGAACTTCAAGTCTTCATTATTTTGATTTTCTCTTCTTCGAGTCTTACTCTTGAGTTGACTTCATGTGAGACTTAACCTAAGTCGCATGTGGAATCGACTTGGGGGTGGGACTTCAGTTCTGGTACTTGGACAAATTTCATCTTTCTCTTATAAAAGCTTCATGTATCAGACTCTTAGTCGACTTTGAGTTCGACTTTATCCAAGTCGTATGGCGAAGTTAACTTGGGTTATGATTTCATTTCTCAAGCTTTTAGTTAGATGGGGCTTCAGCCGCATAATGCATCTTAAGTCGTATTCTGAGTTGACTTCACCTAATTCATAGGATGAGTCGACTTGTGGTGTGACTTCAACCTATCAACCATTCACATTTTTCTCTCTGTCTCCAAAAACCCATTTGAAGTCGACTTGATTCAAATTGACGCTAAGGTTGACTTGGCATTGTAACTTTGATTGTTTTTACTTTAATTTCAAAATTCTAAATTCAAACATCAAATTAAACATATTAGTACCTTTAACATTCTCAAATTTGATCGTTAATTATTAAAACTTGGGTATACCTTGATTTGCAATTCAACCCATAGAGTTCACAGTCGTGTGTGGGTATAAAAATAAATTCCAACACTACAAAGAGGATGGCTAATTTAAACGACATGAACTAGGTGATTTAGAAAGCCAAGATCAAAGATATATTGGTATGATTTCTACACACCAATTAAAAATAAGAAGGCCAAGCCATTAGACATGTTTGACAAGGAGTGGAACATAGTGAATAGAAATGCTATTACATACAAAAGGCAATGGCTAGATGATAGTGTATTTCACCATATATTTACAATGACCAATGCATATGGTTTGTGGACCAAGGTGGGATCTTTGTATAAAAGGAAGACAGTTGGCAATAAGACTTTTTTCTTTAAAAAGTTTGTGAATATAAAATAAAAGATAGGTCTTCTGTGGCAGAGCAATTAAATGAAATGTAAAGCATTGTGAATCAGCTGACAACTATGCAGTTAATGTTAGATGATGAGTTCTAGGAATGTTTTATCTTGAGTTCTTTATAAGAGTCTTGAGAGATTTTGGTGATTTTAGTTAGTAACTCAGCTCCGTAGGGTAAGCTATGAGTTAAGTTACAAGTAGCATATTGGATAAAGAGATGAAAAGGAAGCTTGTAGGGTTTTCTAATTCATAAGCATTGGTGATAGAGGAGAGCTAAATAAGCAAGTATAGAAAGCGACAAAATTACAAGCATTCAAATACAAGATCAAAATCAAGATGAAAAAGTAGACCGTGATGGTATTACAACAAGGGGGCTGCATGAATAAGAACATTGAAAGCTCAAGCAAGGTAAGTAATATAACAATGGAATGATGATGCTAAAAGCACTACTTCTGCAATTGTTTTAGATGGTTTAAATAGTGATATATTGATCACACTTTAGTTGAGGCAACATGTTTGCATAACGGTTGCCAAGATATTGAGTGAGTTATGGACACATGATCCTCATATCATTTAGCTTTGAGGAGAGATTTCTTTGCTACCTACAAACATAGAGATTTTGGGTGGTAAGAATAAGCAATAGTAACCAGTCATAGATTGTAGTGTTGACGATATGTATTTATAGACCAATACAAGTTAAACTCTAATTTTAAAAAAATGTTAAGCATGTGTTAAATTTGTAGTTAAATCTCATTTTTGGGTTAAAATTGGATAATGAGGGGTATGCAAGTAGATTTGGCAAGGGTATATGAAGGCTTGTCAAGAGATCTCTTGTTGTCGCTAGGGGAAGGCATGTTACATTGTCTATGACACAAGGGAAGATTATCAAGAGTGAACTCAATTTTATTGAGGATACTTCTTTATCCAAGTTGTGACATTAGAAGCTTAGGCATATGAGTGTGAAAGGTATGCAAATATTTCACAATGAAAAGCTTCTTTTGAACATTAAAGGTATATGTCTTGATAGTTGGTGAAGATTGCATTATTGGAAAATATCATAGACTTCTTTTCAAAAGCATTTTGATAGGAAATCATATTTTCGTGAATTAGTACATTCTAATATATGTAGGCTTATGATATATGAATCTCTTGGTGATTCTTAAATTTTGTCACTTTTGTTGATGATTTTTCAAGGAAGCTTTGAACTTACACTATAAAGTGAAAGGATGAAGTGTTTGGCATCCTCAAGCATTTTCATGCCATAATAGAAAGAAAAATTGAAAAGAAGTTGAAGTGCATCCAAATAGACAATCATGGTGAATAAACATTAAAGAGATTAAAAGTGTATCACAAAGAGAATGGTATCAAGCGCGTTCGAATAGACAGTGATGATGAATAAAAATCAAAGATGTTTGAAGTGTATTACAAGGAGAATGGTATCAAACATCAGAAGATAATTACTCAATAGAATGGTGTAGAAGAAAGGATGAATAGGGACTATTATTGGGAGGATTAGGAGCATACTTTCATCTACTAGGTTACCCAAAACACTTTGGAGGGAGGCTTTGTGCACTGCATGCTACTTAATCAATAGATCTCCTGCATTGGCTTTGAATGGGGATGTGCCTAAGAGAGTTTGGACTAACAAAGATGTATCTTATTTTCACTTGGTAATTGGATGCAAGTAATTTGTACATGTACTAAGAATGTAATGATCTAAGCGAGATGATAAAATAATTTCATGCATCTTTTTAGGTTATGGAGATGAGGAGTTTAGCTAGAGGCTTTGGGATCCATAAAAGAGAAGAATTATTAGAAGCAGAGATGTGATTTTCATGAAGATCAAATTATGGATGATCTTGAAATGAGCATGTTGCTAAAGCAATCCAAGGAGATGGGTTTGATGCCTAGTTCAATTCCTAGTCCCTTCTTATGTGTCAAGTTGAGGAATTTAGAGATATGCATGATGGTAATGAAGAGCAAGTTTACAGTGTCAACATCCCAGGGATGATGCTGAGCATGTCAAATAAGGGAAGAAAGTGCTTCCAAAAGAGAAATTTGTGGAAGAACACGTGGAGCTCTAGTTGAGAAGCTTCACTAGAGAATGTAAACGTTCTATAAGATATCCATGAGCAGAATTATTTACAATCTCACTGCAAGTGCATGAGTCATAGATTGTAGTATATAAATATCGATTCACAGAAAATTCGAGACTTAAGACATTGGATCTAAACACTTTCTAACCAAATAAGATAAGGAGAAGAAAGAATAGGAAAAAAGTTGATCTGTATAATGTAAAACAAAGATTAGAAAGCAAAAGATTGAGAGCACCTAGGATCTAGGATTTTACATACGTCTTCTGCAACAGATACGTGGACTGTTTACTTACTCTAGATATTATGTGTTAAAGGAGAACTATCTGTTGGTCCCGAGTTAATGAAAATTACCCAAGAAGGGAGAGATGAATTGAGTATTTAAAATTTTCAACTTAAACATAAACTTTTCCCCGGATTAATCTAGTCCCCTTTATGAAGAAACAAAGTAAAAAGCAATATAGTGTAGAGAGCAGAAATAAAAATTAACAAGCAAGGTTTTTATAGTGGTTCGGGAAACCTCCCTACTCTACTCTTCCAAGCTCACACCTCTTGTAACTTGGGTTCCACTATGTATTTCGCGAATACAACTAGAGTGTCAACTCTCTTCTAGATTCTAGCTCTAGGGGGCATATACAACCAGAGCCTCTGTTCTATTCTAAATTCTAGCTCTAGGGGGCATTAACAATACACAGCACAAGTAGGTGACGAGTTCCACTCCAATCACACACTGCTTTGCTTACACTTGTTCTTAGCTACCCAAGCTAAAACAAGTTCAATACAACAAGTAATAACAAAAGAAAGTTTCTACACGTTACTGTTGTGTAGAGGCAGTTTTGACGCAGAGAAGAACTTGTACAGCAGTGTTGATGATTCAATAAGAAGCTCTTGCCAGTTTGAACTCGGAGTTCTTCTTCTTTATGATAGCTTGATCACTTAATGCTCTTGAAGATAGGAGTTATGCATATTCAATGATTCTCTGCTACCTTCCTCGTTCATATTAAATGCCTTTTATAATTGTGGAGGGAATCCGAACGCTTGGAGGTAGGTGGCGCGCATTTAATGCGCCAACGTTCGAAAATTTTCCGACCGTTGAGACCCAAGTCGCAGGTGGAGTCGACTTCGAGTGCGACTTCGCCCAAGTCGCAGATGGAGTCGACTTCGGGTGCGACTTCGCCTGTTTGCAACTTCTTCAAGTTCCAGTCTGGGTAGACTTGGTCCTCGACTTGACCCAATTCGCAGGTGGAGTCGACTTCGGGTGGGACTTCACCTCGACAGCTTGCTTGACGAACTTGAAATCTATAGAATGCTTTGCTTGCTTGAGTTTCTTTATGTTTGGTTGTTTCTTCCTTGATTTATATATCTTTGGACCACTGTGTTATCATTCTAGCTTGATGTCCTTTAGCTCCATGATTTGCAAACCTTGAGTCCTTGAGTCTTGAATCTTTTGTATTTATGAACAAGTCCAATATTTTTTATTAGAATAGTTGAATTCATGCATCTTGCTTTCTTTGGACTTGGATTAGTCTTCATATGTTCCAAGTCGAACATCGAAGTCGACTTGATCTTCAACTTGACTTAAGTTCTACCTTGAAATCGATCTAATCCCCGATTTGGCTTCTGAAGTTTCTGCCCTGTCCAACTGAAGTCGATGCTGGAGTCGACTTGGTCTGCGACTTTAACCAAGTCGCATGCGGAGTCGACTTGGTCTTCGACTTCGGCAGCTTTGCTCCTCGATTTCAACTCTGGACAGAAATGACGCCTCCAAGTCGCGACTGGAGTCGACTTGGTCTGCAACTTCACCTCAAGTCGCAAGCGGAGTCGACTTGGGATGCGACTTCGGCAGTTCTCGTTCTCGATTTCAACTCTGGAAGGAAACGACGTTTCGAAGTCGATGCTGGAGTCGACTTGGTCTGCGACTTCACCCAAGTCGCAAGCGGAGTCGACTTGGGATGCAACTTCGGCACCTCTCATTCTCGATTTCAACTCTGGAAGGGAATGACGTCTTGAAGTCGCTTCTTGAGTCGACTTGGGGATCGACTTGGCCTAAGTCGAAGCCTGAGTCGACTTGGAAATCGACTTGACTTGCCATGCTTCATATTCTTCAAATTTATAACCTTAAGTCATTTCCACAAACATGTTAGTAACCAAAACTTACTCAAATTGATTTGTTAATCATCAAAACATAGACTTGACTTATTTTCCACATATTTCCAACACTATCCCTATATTATCCTTGTACCTTCTCTCGAAACTTACAAAGCGTATCCTAATCTTTTTAACCACTTATTCTCATGAGATTAAGTCAATTAGAATCCATTAAGTTCTGTGGAAGTTCATGGAATTCCTCAAGGTGATCATGCATATTCTCACGGTCTTTGATTTTCAGGTTTAATATATTGATTTTCGTATATTAGATTTTTACCTCTCAGTTCAATCACTTAATATATGAGAATCATTGCCAAAGTGTAGACTTTTACACCAAGCAAGTATTAAATCACAAGATATTAAATTAACACACAATATCATACATAAATAAATTAAACCACAATATCTACTACATTATAAATATGCTACAACTTAAATCCTAGATTAAGAGTTTAACCGAACATGTTTATAATAAAAATTAAACACAAAATAATATTGTATTCAAAGTCCATCACAAACAAGACAACTAAATCAAAATAGAAGAAGAAAAGAAAAGTTTATTGATTAGAAGCCCTGATGGTATCTCGACCGCCTCTAGCAACTCACTGCCTCTCCTTTGATTTCGTGCTCTACGCCTTCTCTCACTCTCCGGACCTCAACCTAAGCTCCTAGAACATTATCCGATCTGTTGGGATGTTCCTAGGACATATTTTTTTAGGGTTCCGGGAGGCAACTTGCGCATATAGTCCAAAATAGATTGAAAATTACACATGAACAGTGCACGTGAACAGTGCATATGAATAGTGCAACACATGAACAGTAACTGTGTATGAATAGTGACTAGCTTGAAATGTAGTTTCGCTTTAGATTTGATCTCTTTTTCATTGACGCTTATCAATTTGTCCATGTTGTATACCAAAATTGCATATATTCCTCCTGTTTTACACAAATTAGTCAATTGTGAGTGTTTTATGCTATGTAAAGCTAAATCAATCAAAATATGATTCGAAAAACATTAAACACTCAAATTCTTCTAAATTAATAATCAAATACATAGTACAAAAGTGATTCAACAAGAATATTTTTTGTTATTAGATGTAGGGAAGCTAGAATGCATTGAATAGGTAAATGCTCATAAAGAAATAGAAAAATGGCAGCAAACAATGCATGGAAAAATGTCTTTCTTTTTTACTAAAAAAACATAACTTATGAGCTGTTTGAATTTTCAAAGGGAAGAAAGATACTGTAGAACAAATGAGTGTTCAAGATGAATGAAAATATTAAATATAAAGCTCGATTTGGTAGTGAAAGCCTTTGGTAAGAAGAAAATGTAATGTAATAGGGGTAATGATGAAGAGTAAACAGAATAAAGTCAAAATAAATAGGCTAATTTTATGAATTGCTGCGTATAAATAATTAAAAAGTAGGATAGTTGTATAAGAAGATGTGAGAAAATAATTAAAAATATAATAATTATGAATAATTTTTAGATAGAGAAGTTTTTTGTTGTAAATAAACATGCCGGTAGTTAAAATATTCATTTCAATAATTTAGATGAAATAAGGTTGGCCATTTTGTAGAATTTTTTAACAATTATTTTAAAAATACTTATTCTTGTGCCCATGGTTTAAGTTAAATTAAGAATCATTTTCTCATGCATAATTAGGGGCACAATTATGCTAAAATTGTTGTGAACTCAACTAGAAAATCAAGAACAATCTATGGTTTGATGATTAACAACCTATTTTTGAGTATTAAAGAGCATTAACATATTTGGTGAATATTTTAAAGATAAGAAATCCAAGTATCAAACCATGGTAGACCAAGTCCCAAAGCTAAGTTGACTTAGACAAGCGACTTGGGTTAAGTCTATATCCAAGTTGACCTCAAGTTAGTACTTAGGATAAAGGAATGCAGGTCTTGAAGTGCAAACAAGTCAAGTCGCACAACCAAGTCGACTTTGATTGTGACTTGGACGAAGGCGATAGCTAAGTTGACTTAGTGGGTTGGATAAATCATCTAATTGAAAGATGAACATGCGAAATTGCATCCCAAGTAGACTCCACCTTGCAACTAGAGTTAAGTTGAAGTCCAAGTCAACCCAAGACTCCAACCTAATTCACAAAAAGCCGAGAAACATTTCAAATGCTAAGTACCAAATGTCAAGTTACATACCCAAGTTGACTCTACCAAGTACTTGGATGAAGTCCAAGATCAAGTCAACTCAAATCAAGAACTTTGAAAAATGAAAGCTAAGAAGCATAAGTTATGAAGTTTTAAGTTTCAATCGAGATGTGAATTCACACAACCAAGTCGACTTCACTAGCAACTTGGGCAAAGTTGAGAGCTAAGTCAATTTAGGAAGCTGTATAAACCATCTGACTAAAAGATGAATGTGCAAAGTTGTAACTCAAGTCGCATCCACATGCAATTTGAGTCAAGTCAAGGACTAAGTCGACTCAAGATGAAACTCAAAGAGCACTACATGACAGAGGTGAACTTAAGATGTTAAAAAGTCTAATCGATGTTGCACCCTAAGTCGACTCCAGTATGCGACCTGGGTTAAGTCGCAATTGAAGTCGACTTTAGCTGCGACTTGCACTATAACGGTTAGAAAATTTTTAATGTTGGCTCATTTAATGCGCACCACCTATTTTGTAACATTTGAATTTACACCTCTATTATTTAAGCCTTATCAAATCAAGTGAAGAGGGTTAGCTACAACATTCATTAAGCCTTCACCTTCTAACTTACAAGCATTCAGGTGATCATTAAGTGCTTTAGAGGATGAATTGTGTTATTGATTACAAGTGCTGAAGGCTTCAATCAATCCCAAGTTCTTCTTTGTGCTAAAACTTTTTCTACATAATCTGTAAAGTGTAGATTTTTTTTAAAATCTATTCTCTCGTAATTCTACTTGACTTGGCATTGAAGACCAACAGTAAAGACAAGTAGTGTGTGGTTAGGAGTGTGACTCACGACTTACTTATGTCATTTTGTCATTTTTGTAAAGGTCTCCTAGAGCTAAAATCTAGTAGAGAGCAAGAGCTCTAGTTGAATATCTGATTGATATTGTGGAACCTAAGGCACAAGGATGTGTTTTTAGAAGAGTTAAGTAGAGAAGATTGTCCCAAACTACTATAATTTTTTTTGTCTGCAATTTTTATCTTGATTGCTCTATTATTCTCCATGTTTTCATTCAAAGGGACTTAGTCTACCAAAGGGTTAAATTTAAGACACCAAAAAGAACTCTAAGGAACCCAATTCACCTTTCCTCTCTTGGGTATCGCCACGAACTTGGGACCAACAAAAATAAAGTGTATTTTGAAGTAATTTTCAAGGACATAATCTAGGGTGTGTTTGGGAAATGATAGAACTTTTCAATGAAAAGTTTTTAGTATAAAAGTTTTTGAAATGAAAAAAATGATGTGATAAGATAGGAGTTGTGACAAAGAGTAAATATAATAAAGATGAAATAGATAGGTTATTTGTATACAATGATTTAAAAGTATGATAGTTGTATTAGAAGATGCAAGAAATAGTTAAAAATATAGTTGTGAAAAATGAAAAATTTTAAAGTAAAAAGTTTCAGTTTAAAAGGTTTCAAGTTTTAACAAATGCACCATAGGCATGTTTGACGATGAAAAGAACTTTTCAAATAAAAACTTTTCACTTTCCATAATTATCTTTTTAAAAATTATTTTTTTACATCTTCATATGAAATGACTCTATTTTTAATCATTTGTATACAACTATTCATATAATTAATTTGTATATTTTAACTTTATTCTCTTTACTCTTTAATATTCCCCTACCATATCACTTTTTCTTATTTCAAAAACTTTTATGTTAAAAATTTTTTATCCAAAAATTTTATCACTTTCCAAATACACATATTTTATAATTTATAAATATCGTTAGGCTGTTAGCCAAGTTTTTTTTTAAAAAAATTTCATGAAGGAGCCAACAAATAAATTAAACCAGTTTCATCGCACCTGAATAAGTAGAAAGAGAGGAACATATTGTGGTGTCATTGCGAAGATGCTTAATGCTCTAATGCATTGGCATTAGACACTTCACTATGGTGAAGGAGACAATTAACCCTTTATAACATGAAGGGCCTTGTACCATGCATGTAATGTCTACTTAGCTACCATGAATTATAAGCTAAGCAAAGAAAAAGAAAAGGAGGAGAGTAACCGAAACATGACAACAAAGTTTGATACTATGATGGTCAGAAGAGACTATTTTGATTGGAAGGAAAAGGCGAAATGCATTATATGAATAATCAATACAAGAATATTAGGCATTTGTAACAATTTTTTCGTAGCAATTGTAGGAAAAATGGTTACGCCGATGGGAAAAGTCTTTAGCAACGAAAGTAAATATCGTTACCAAAAGTTTATTTTGTTCCTTTCATTGTAAGAATTATTTATGAACTAAATTGTTTGTTGCAATATACTTAATCGTGGTAATTAATTACACATTAGATAAGAAAATTTTCATTACAGTAACTAATTATTTTCATTGCATAAGACCAATAGCAGGAAACCATTTCATTGCAATTGTATCACCTAAATAGCAAAAAAAAAAAAAAAAAAAAACTAATTTGGGTTCATTGTAGCATTCACCTTCAATAAGTATAATTCATGATAATCTATTAGATATCGCATGCTATCAAATCACTATAAAAATTTTAATTTTTGACAACGATAATTTTTCTTGCAAAAGCTTACAACTAGAATATCTGTTTTAAATTTATTCTTTTTATTTATTATTACCTCTATCATATCACATTATTTTCTTTCAATTCAAAAATTTTTATATCAAAAATTTTTTATCTTAAAGTTTTATCACTTTCCAAACACACCCTATATATAAGCATCATTATAAGCAAGAAATTTTTTCTAGTGGATATGTACCATAATATAAAAAAACAATAATTCCAAAATGGTGATAATATTTCTATGAATATCTATGCCACATCGCGGGGAAGATCTTTAACAATGAAATTCAGTACCATCACAAATTTTTGATTGTTGTTGTCCCAACTTGTTATAGCTAGAGTACTGAGACTATAGTAAGCATGTTTAGCTATTCTCTTCAGGATACTGTAGATTATTATATGAATTTAGAAATATATTGTAAACAAAAACATATGCTTATTTATAGAGATTTCATTCATGCTTTGTTTTCTAGATTGTTTTTAGACTTGCAAATATCTATGTTAAAACAAATGACTATGTGCCAAGGGATCCCTTATTTACATCTCATAGAGTTATAAGTGTCTTTCTTCCTAAAAACTTAGGATGAAATCAAGTGTTATGAAAGTTAAATGTGGATTTCTATCTTTATAAATCATGTGTAGGATGGTTTGTAATACTTTTTTGCGAAAGTGGTTTGTACTACTTATTATAGATTCTAATAGTTATAAATACATGCGTATCTGGACTGATTCTTTCTCTGCAGAGGTCATTATTACAAATTAGGGGCGACGTTAGGACTTGGAGTTTTCGCTTAGGATAGAAGCAATCAACAAAAAAAAGCAATGTTGTTGGCTTGTTGGAGTAGCAAACTGAGGAATGTTGTTGACTTGCCACATATACTCTTTCACCCAATCCCTGCCTTGTATTTTGTGCGAAGCACACTTGTGGTAGTAATAGGGTCGCAATAGCATAGCCAAGTAGAGAAGAAAGAGGCTAAAGGGCTTTTTCGGCAATAAATTTTCAACTCACGTTCATCTTGTGATAGAACTCGCCAATGAAAATACGTCATCTTTTGATTTTTATTGAATATTTTGAAAATTCAAATGCGTACACGCGAATGAGAATTAAAAGAAATTAAAACCAAAGCAACAAATACAAGTCTCATATTTCCCAAAAGCACCTTAAAACCAGTGTTATAAGAACCGGACCGGACTGGCCGGGAACCGGTCTAGTTTCCGGTTCGATAATGCCCGGTTCGGTTCATTTATAGGAAACCGTCCGAACCGTCGAACCGGGATATGCGGTTGAACTGGGTTCGACGGGTCGGACGATTTTATAAAAAAAACCAAACGAAACGTCGAAACCCTCCCGTCGCATTCCCCCCTCCCTTTCGTGTTTCGTCATTTCTGAAATTCGCCGGCATCGTCTCCTCACAGTAGTGCCCACCATCATCGACACTGCTCCTCGGCCCTCGCAGCACCCGCCGCCCGCAACGCCCGTTACCTATAGCTCCTGTCGTCCGCGTCATCCTCGTCGCGTCCCTGCCCGTCGCGCCTTCCTCCCCGAATCCCTGCGCCATCATCGCCCGCCGCCCGCAGCTCCTGTCGTCCGCACCGTCCTCGCCTACCGCCCCCTCACGCGCAGCGCCCGCCGCGTTGTCCTCCCCGAGTCCCCGTACCATCATCTCCTTCCGCGTCGTCATTGCCTTCAGCGCCGTCCTCGCCGTTTATCATAACTAGTTGTCTTTTCAAATTACAAAAAATAAATTTAAAAATATCACGGTGATTTCAGAGTGTTTAGAACTTTGGATATAAGTCTTGACGTTATCTTCATAAATTTTGATTTATTTTAGATAGACTAAAATTTTCTTAAATGTTACTCATTCAATATCAATGAAAATATCCAATAGTTAAACTAAATAGTAATTTAAACAATAAAAAACAATTTGGCAAGATATTATGTCATAAATAAAATTTATTTTTTATGAAGAATAAAATTTATTTTGAAAATTGTATGAAAAATTAATTATCCACAGTATATTAGTCAGATGGGTTTTAAAAAAAAACTTATAAAGAAATATAAATGTTTTTTTACTTAACAAAATTTTATGTAAATCAATTATCTAATTCATTTGGTAAGATATTGAATAATTTTTATTCAAATCATATCTAAGATTAATTTATTTTCAAAATATCAGTTGAGACAAATTTCATAAAAATATGAAAATTAAAATAATATAATATAATAATAAATATATCATTTATTTAAATCAATTAGGTAGTTCATTCGCAAGATGTTAGATATTGTGAACTAAAATTTATTTTACAATTTTTATTCAAATCATATCTACAATTAATATCCTCAAAATATTGGTCGAGTTGTTTTTAATAAAAAATATATTCTCAAAATAAATATATTATAAAAATTTAATTTAATTAAATAATATTTAATTTAAATAAAATATATTCTTAAAATAAATATATAATAATATACATGTATAAATATCATTTAATTTTATATGTAATTCATTTGGTAAGGTTTTACATATTAAAGAATAAAATTTATTTTTAATTTTTATCTAAATTATATCTAGGATTAATAATTCTTAAAATATCAATTAAGAACTTAAGATCTTTTCTTCAGCATCGCCGGTCACCGTCGCCAGTCGCTGCTCGCAGCTCGCCACTGTCTCATCGGTAGCTAATTTGTTTTATTTCTTATTTTTTCAGGTATGTTTATAGTAATTCATTAAGGTACCGAGAATAAGAGGAAGAATTCAAGAACCAACAACCAAACAACAACAGTCGTAGCATATTATAAGTTTAAGTCGTTAAGGTTAGTTAATGTAGTTAATTTTTCTAAAATTCATGCTTAAAGATTTTTTAAAACTTACTATTAATTTTTTCATGCATGTTTTGTACTTATATTGTTGTCCTTAAAATCTAACATATATATTAGGATTTATAAAACTATAATTTTATTAATATATTTATTTAAAATTTAAAAAAATTAATATTCATGACATCATAAATATGTCATGCTGACGTCATCGGTTCGAACCGGTTCGAACCAGACCAGTTCCTTTACCGGTTTAATCACCGGTTCGATTCTGACAACATTGCTTAAAACATGAAACGAGATACTATTTATAGGCAAAGCCTAGCCTAAACCTCTCACAACAAGTACTCACGTGTCATCATATATGCATGCCATGCTATACAAGACGGGTCCCCCTCCCCCAAAACACAACCCCAAATTGAGATACATTTTTTAGGATTATTGAGACGAAGCCACTGCACACCAGCAATTTTCACAAATTTTTCATCATTTTTCTAACTAGTCCCTTTGCTTCCTTTGGAACTTTGGCAGCATAATCGACTAGATGGATCTAATGGAAGCGTGATTAATAACTACTAACAAGCTACAGCTCTTAGTTTTCTTCTATGTGGTAGAAAATGTAAAAAATAAAAAGCATCTCTTACTGGACATCTTCTTCTCCTTCTCATCAGTGTTTGTGATAGACCTTTTCTTTTTTAAAAAAATAAGCTTAGAATTAGATTCCCTTCCTACAATTGAAGGTCTCCCCCTGGATCCCAAACCCAATAGCCTACATTGTAGATAATCACAACAACATAAAATCCACCCAAATTCCAAATTTCCAGCATTTTAGCAATTAGCTTGTTCTCATTGTAAGCCTTTTCGAAGAACTTGGTCACCTGTTCGCAACCAAGCGTCCTCTCAACCTACTTGCAATGAGTGTCTTGTTGGCCAACAAAAATACAATGCTTGGTAAAGCACTCATCGTTTGTGTGGGAGCTCTTATCCTTTGGAAGGCTTGAATATCAGAGTCAACGAAATTGATACTCAAATTTTCGTTGATGACACTTGGTAACTTCCCAACCATTTCTTTCTTCACTTTAGTTGGCTTGTCTTCTTCCATCTTATCATCAACTTCAAACAACGGAAGCGCATTTGGCACCTTACTTGATCTCATTGCTTTTGATAAAATCACCACATCCCGGTAGCGACAATGTTACCTCTTATCCTCACATCTTCATCCTGTCTAATAAATGTGCCAGATTGAACTACACTTAAATGAAAAACACCTTCACCTCCGTCTCCTCATTAGTCCTTAATCTCTAATAATTAATGTTTTGCTAAATCCAGAGTATCATATCTTCAAAATCCTTTGCATTGGTTATGGCTAAATTGTCTTCCATCCCTTGAATCTTCATTGCATCAACCTGTTGAGCTAGTTCCGTCATAGCTCTCTTAAGTTATCTACCTCATGTTCCTGCTTATAATCCAACCTAATAATCTTCAGTTCTGAGCCATCTGTTCTCCTTTCCACTACTGTAATTGATATTGCCATCCTTCTCTCCACATCTTTATCATATTTAAGGGATGTGTCAAGTTGAATTGCCTTCAAATCAAAACCAACTTCAACCTCTTCTCATTATCAATCCTTGCAGCATCTCATTTCCAACATTCTGTTATCTAATCGATCCACAAAATCAAATTCTACAGCCTGCTTGGGTTTGTCATGACTAAACTATCGCCCTTCATATTACTCCTCGGATTCATTATCATTTCTACTTGTTGAGTCGAATCTCTCATAGATTGACTGAAAATCTCCATCTCATGTTCCATCTCTTGATCTAAGTCGACAATTCCCAAATTTCATCTCTCATTTAGTTGCTATTCTGCTATCAATGATAGAATTTTCCAGTGAAAACATATCATCTATTGAATTTAGTGAATATTCTAGAAATTTGAATGATTACAAGTGAATAAGTATGAAAAAAAATGAAAAAAAGTAACCAAAACAAATCTCAAATTTCCAGAAAGCCCCTTAAAACATGAAATGAGCTACTATTTATAGGCCTCTTCTCATCGACCCACATGCCATTATCTATACATGCCATGCTTAGCATGACGGGTCCTATCATCTTGCAATGCCATTTGTTACTAGGTTATTTTCGCAAAGAACAACAACACCAAAGATTATTTCTTAGATAACAAAAGTATGAGATTTAAATTCCAACTATGCAAACTTATAGGAGTATCATTGCAAATAACCAGTTTTAGCACATTTTATAATCTGTATCGTCTCAAATTTGTATCATTATTTTCGTAAAGGGCTAAAATTCCAAAGGTTATTTCTTAAATAATGAAAGTATGAGGTTTAAATTCCAATTAGGCAAACTCACAGAAGTATTTTTTGCAAATTGCCAAGTTTTAGCTCATTCCATCATTTTTTTCATCTTAAATCAACATAATTTGATATTCACCTACATTCAAATGATGTTAATTCTATCTGGAATGTGGGTTTTGAGGCTTACGGCAACTGTCCTATGCATCTAGACTAGAGCGTCTACTACAATGATTCTATGTTAGCATAATGATTCTATGTCACTCTAAATCTAGTAGAGAATTTGGTTTTATTTGTTAGAGTTGAGAATAGAATGCAAGCATACAAAATATAGGAAGTTTATGTGGTTTAGCAAGGCATTTACTCTACTAGAAAAAAGTAATTCATTAACAAAAAAAAACTGTAATTTCATATGCAACAGATTATCTCTCTCTTTGAATCTCACTTCAAGATATTTACCGTCTATTATTTATGATTGTTAACCTTATAAACCATATTTCTATTTATAATTCTAATATACAATTTATTCATATATAGAATCTCATGCGTAGTCCTAAACTCATCTTATGTAAATTTATACGCACAACTGATATGAAGAATACAATATATATCCCAATGTTATGAATTATTTATTAAGCACTATCTAATATTAAAACACTATATCATATAATTAATGGGCTTGGAACAAAAAATCGTAGATTAAAATGAGTTTACTCTTGAAATAATGCAATATATGCCATATGCATATGGGGTCACTTGCATGGGCTTTTTAGACGTATACGGAAGTGTTTTGCTTGTTTTACACATTATTGCAGGAAAACAAATATGCTATTTGTATGTAATAATATTTTTGCAGTTTATTACATCTTGTGCTCGTCTCTAATTTGATGCCTAAGAAACTGTATTAAATCAAGAGAAAATTTCTCTCTTGCCCATAACATTTATTCATAATCTCTTATATACCCATAATGTTTCATAAATTCCTTCTATACCCATAGCGTTTTATCTTAAATTTCTTTCATACTCATGCTGTCAATCCTACTGTTATCTATTGTATTGAGAAGGAGATTTCACTCATTTAAAAAATTTTAATTAAGAAAATTTAACCTTAACATAACTTAGTTCATGATGGTAAATTATTAATATATGATATTAAATAATTTAAGAGTCATATTAAGGTTGAATTATTTTAATTAGAAAATTTTTTAAAAGGCAAAATAATTTTTTCAATATCATAAGCAGCGATTGTGTTAGCAGTAGGAGTATAATAAGAATTTAAGGTATATTTAACAATTAGGTGCAATGGGGGCATAAAAGGAATTCCCCCTTAAATCAGATACTCCAGGATTTGTGCCCATTCACAAAAATTCATGCCCTAAAACTGACAATTAGTCGCAAGCTAACGACTTTCCACATTGATTTTATTCAATTATTTTGAAGTGCCCAAGTGACTCTTTTATTTGGACGTAGCACACTGATTTCTGACACGCTACGATGGGCTGACTATTGGGCTTAAAAGTGCAAAATATGCGCGATGTAAAATACTGAAAAATAAACTTGAAAATATGTACGTGCAATGCAAAAGTTGAAATATAAACATGATGCGGAGTACAAGAATAAATGTGCAAATACAAGAATGAAAATTCACTATATAATGCGAGCAGTGAGTTAATTAACTAGTTAGCATGGTTGAATAGATGGAAAGTAAACATGCATGCCAGTTAGCCGGTTAGTGGTTAGCATGATGCAAGATAGGTATAAAAATTCAAAAATACAAAACGTAAAAGAGGAATTTAAGATAAGATGTACAAAGAAAGATGAAATGTGTAAATTTGGGATTGTTGAAAAAAGATATGCAAGAGTTAACTTTTTTTTATATGATGCATGCGTTTGACAATAACAAAAAAAAAAAAAAAAATCAAGTTAGAGACTTGTTAATCTAAAACTTTTTACTCTTAATAACTATCTAATTTTTAATTATTTATTTATATCTTCCTATACAACTACCTTACTTTTCAATTAGTTCTTCACAACTATCTACACAACTAATCTATCTGTTTTAATTTGATTTTTTACTTCTCATCATTACTCTTATCGTATTACATTATTTTCTTTCGATTCAAAAACATTTCATTTAAATTTTTTATCACTTCCGAAACACACATAAAGTTTTTAAAATTATACAAAATTAGTAAATAAATTGATCAATAAGATACAAAGTTAGTAACTAATAAAATGCACGCAAATGCAAAGTACCAAATTTATATAATATATAAAAAACTGAAGTCGCTGCTAATTAAAAGGGTGATTAGTCTCATTACATGGCACTAGTCAATCAAAAATTGTGAACAAATTATCTTAAAAGTCAACAATGTATTTAAATACATAATTTAGTACATTCATTTCCACTTAATTCATGTATAAAATAAATTTCTTATAAAGATCAGAAGGGATAGGGCGCAATAAATGGCATATGGGAATCTGTTACCGAAATGATAAAAATGTTCGTGTGAAAGATTGAATCAAATGGTACAAAGGAAAATTTATTTGCCAAACTATTTAATTTAAAAGGAATGTTGGAACATAACCGAGATCAAAATGACCACAAAGGTAATCTATTTGCCCAAATCACTTATTTCCGAATAGGAATTTGTAATTGAGATGATAAAAATGTCTGAGTGGAGATTAAATCAAATGGGTCCTGGAAACGTCAGCGACGTGCATGAATGAGATGGAAATGAGGAAAATGAAGACACCAGAGCAACATGCATGAACAAGATGGAAACATCAGAAACAGAGAACGTAGAGGGATGGCCACGGGACATTTCATGGGATTCTAATGAGACCATGGACGTTCATTAGCATTGAATATGGAAATAGTAATCCTACCAGAATATGTTCACTCGTCGTACTAAAATAATGTGGCATGTTGAATTTCTAGTTATTAAATTATTGACAATCTGATGTGTCTGTTAGATTCGTTGATCTGGCTGTTTGACTTGTTGACTAAGATAGATTATTATAATTTAGGAAAAATGAGTTTTAAAATATAATCTAATTAATTTGTATTTTAAATTAATAAATTGTTAAAAATTTAGATGGTTAAAAATTGTGGCATATAATTTGGTGATTTTGTAGATTGTTGGAAGTAGATAAAAGAGTTATCAGAAAATCCCATTCGTAGGTTCGACAAATCTGTTGCTAAAGAAATAATTAAATTTGTTTTGGAGCCATATATATTATGTAATTGAATTATCTTGGAGATAATTAATGAGAGTAAATTACTAAATTGTTTTCTATTTTATAATTTGTGGCAAATAGAATATTTTTATGTGGTTTAACTTACATGACAAATTATTTATCATGGAATTTTTTTTTTATGAAAAGGAAAGACCCTATCCCAACTCCCTTAGAATATGTAAGGGGGAGGGATGAAGTTATCCGATAATTTCATTGCTAAAAAATTGTCTGTACAAATTTTTTCCACTATAACCAGAGATGGATTACCCCACCAGACATAACTATCCAAAAAAAAAAGAGAGACAAAATCAACTAAGAAATGAGCAACCGTATTTTCTTGCCTTAACACATGGTGAACTAAGATATTGCTAGAGGAAGAGAGAATAAATTTGATCTCACCAATCACATTTCTAGCCAGGGAAAGGATGAGACAATCATTCAACAGAAAGTTGAAGAGGTAAAGTGAATCAGACTCCAGTTGCATATGACTAAATTTTAGGTGGAGTGCCCATTTAACTCCCAGGAGAAAAGCGGTAGCCTCCATAAGTAAAGGCTCCATAGTTCCCCTTCGTCTTCACCCCTTTGCAGCGATGAAAAAACCCCTCGAGTCATGAATGACAGCTGCAAACCCCAAACACTGTTTATCCTCCTGGTTTCGGGCATCCACATTCATCTTGAAAGCACCGTTCGGCGGTTTAGTCCATCTAGACACAAGCTGCCTATCAACCATGCCAGAATGAATAATAAATTTGGCCCTCCTGTACTGATCCAAAAAATCTACACACCAATTAAGAATATGAGTAAACACCGGTTGAGTTCCCTCCACTCTGAGCATATTCCGAATTTTAGATGAAATAATCTTTAGTAGAAATTTATTGAAATTTATTTGGTTTAATTTCTTTGGTACCAAATGTTTAGAAATATCGATGAAATATTTACTTGAAGAGTGTTTATTTGATAGATTACCTATTGTGAAATTATTATATAAAACTAGAAGAAAATATTTGTGCTGAATGTTATATCATAAAAGTGGAAAGATAATTTTATCTTATGTGATTTCTATGATTTTGGATCATGTAAGTATATTTATTAAATATTTTAATGAGTTTAAATACTAGAAAAATTAATATTAAATAGCACACACTATAAAAGATTTTAATTTAATTCATTAAGATAGTTTATAAATGCTTTGGCATTAACATCCACTGGCTTGTCCAACCGAGCATATAACTTACACTTTTATGTACGTGATTTAAGTATTCAAATGATATTAAAAAATTATTCACTTGTGATGAATGACAAATAATGAAAGCATAGGCATAAGAGGATTTCTCAATTTCTCTTCTTTTGAAATTTTAGGGTAATTTGCAAATATCCCTCACAATTTGACGCTAATTGCAGATATGCCCCCATTATTTCACAAATTGCATATTACCCTCACAAAGTTTCACAAAAATTGCTTGCGCACCATGTTAATGGCCGTTAAAAAAAGTAATTTGCTAATATACTTCCATAGTTTGACGCTAATTATTTATATACCCCTATAGTTTGACACTAATTGCTGATATACCCTATTGTTTCATGAATTGCACAATATCTTCACTAAGTTTCACCAAAATTATTTGCGTACCCATGACATCTTTTTTTGGCTAAACGTACATTAAAATTTTGGACAATGACGGAAATGACTCAGTTGGCAGGTGAAAGGAGATGACATATTAGCAATTAACAGGAGTATTTTATAAGCTCCTTCTACCTGCACAACTGGGTGTTTTATAAACTATAAGATTTTAATATAGCTTTAAATAGGATCATTTTTGTCATTATTCAAACTTTTAATATACGTTTGGCGACAAAAAGGTGTCATGAGTATACAAGAAATTTTGGTGAAACTTTGTGGGGTAATATGCAATTTGTGAAACAATAGGGTATATCAGCAATTAGCGTCAAACTATGAGGATATATCAGCAAATTATATTTTTTATTTAACTACCGTTAAATTTGTGAAACAATGGGACATATCTGCAATTAGCGTTAAACTATGGGGGTATATTTGCAAATTACTCAAAATTTTGTAATGATTTAGCTAGGGACGTTAATGACCTGAGAGAATTCAAATTCAATTTTATATGCTAAAACTTATCTAGGCGGAGTTGAGCAGGTGCTAATCAGGTGCACCAGGGAGCATTGAGCCTCAATGCTCCCGGGTGTATACACCTATTTTTTATTTTGTTCAATTTGTTTACAATAGTGTTAATCTAATTGTATTTAACATGTATATCAATTTTTTTACCATTTTTGGAGATTTTAGATATTTATTTCGGATTTTTAAAAATTCATGACATTTTAGTAATTTAAAATTACTAAAATGCCACTAATTTTTAAAAATCCGAAATAAATATCTAAAAATATCTAAAAATGGTAAAAATTGATACATATGTTAAATACACTTAGATTAATGAGTTCATGAAAAAATTTTTAAAAAAATAAATAAAATAAGTGTATGTGCCTGGGAGCATTGAGGCGGGTGCACTTGATTTGCTCCCGAGTTGAGTCCATTGGTTGGGTAGATATATGGGTTGTAGAAATAATATTAATTATACAGTGCCTCATGTATACATTGTTTTTATCCATGCAAATTAGTGCTATTATTAGAAATCAGCATATAAATGCTACCAAATAATATATAATGGTATTTATATAAGCGGTACGATTTGACATGATGGATAATATATATAATTTTATATGTAATTTGCATATATACCCACATAGTTTGACGCTAATTGCAGATATACCCACGTAGTTTCACGAAATGCATATTACCCTCACGTAGTTTCACCAAAATTGCATATTACCCCTACGCAGTTACCTGCTGTTAATATCTGACGTTGTATTTTGAAAAATGACGAAAACACCCTCATTGGTATACATAGTTTCATTAGGGTAATATGCAATTTTGGTGAAACTATGTGGGGGTGATATGCAATTCGTGAAACTACGGCTGAGGGCATTTTCGTCATTTTTCAAAATATAACGTTAGATATTAATGGTAGGTAATGGCGTAGGGGTGATACACAATTTTGAAAAAACTATGTGGGGGTAATATGCATTTTGTGAAACTATATAGGTATATTTGCAATTAGCGTCAAACTATGTGAGTATATATACAAATTACCCTAATTTCATATATAAGTGGTCCATCTACTATTTCGTCCGGGCTAATATTATGTTCACCAATGGTAGATATTGCTGGATGATATATACATGATATTATGTATATAAGTGTTGGGAAGATCAGTAATATGTATATAATAATGTAAGTGGCCTATGTATTATTTAAGCCAGGTCAATAATTTCATCTACAGATAGATGTTACCGAATGACTTAATTATATAACATTTTCATATAAATAGCTATATGTCAAAACTACTATTTTAATCAAAGCCTGATGATATAAAATTGGTGAATGACACATAATTTATTTATCAAACTAATACTACTTTTATGAAGTTATTTTTAAATTGTAATAAAGTTAATAAGAACTCTTTCTATTAACGTTGTGGATATTTATGATAATATTTCTAAATATTATTGAATGAAGCATTAATTACTAAATTCATTCGAACATAACCGATCCAAATTTTCAGCTCAAATAAGGTGGTCAACAACAATCCTAAGATTGGTTTGTGACAGAAAGCAAGCGTCGTGGATTGCAAATTGGAAGCTATCAGGGATGGAAATTCTGGGGACAATGCGAGTATGCGTCAGAAGCAACTATGCAAGGGAAACTCCATGTGAATGAGGTGCGCTGACAGGGAGGCTTTTAGGGGAAACGGCGAATCGAAGGCGGAAGTGTGGCTGGACAAGCGGTTTTTATGCTGATCGAGGCTTTAAAAATGGTGAGGCAAGGAGAATATGAGTTTGAAAAATTGCATTTTTACCATGTATCATGGTTATTTGCAATTACTATCATGTAAAAGCGAAAAAGTAAGAGAGTAGGGAGTAAAACGCTAAAGTGGGTGGTGTCTGTCTCTTGACCTCTCGCTGTCCGTTTTCTTGACCGTCGATTTTGATCATTGAAATGGGCCCTATTTGGTTGAGTTTCATAGTACTATCCAATGCCTTGTATTGCTATTCTTCACTGTGAATTATGGCGTTCTTGAACTTCATTTTCGATATCGAGAATATCTTGTATTTGCATTTCTACATCACTCTTAATGGATCCAAAAGTTGATTATCCATGACCTATCTCTTTGATCCATACTGTTCAAGTTGCTTCTTTTGGTCCACTTACATGGGAAAAAAAAAAAGTTCGGTTCTTCAATCTTGAGGTTGTACCTTCGTCACCTTGGATGATCAATTTGATAGCCGTTCATTTCTTCAGTGGTCCCAGGAAGCAGCTAAGCCCAAAATCCAGCTTGGTGAACAATGGTGTAGAGAACTCCGAAATGGACTTAAGCCTTTTAAAACCCATTTTGAAATAGATGCCAAGAATGTAAAAAACCAATATATATGGAAAATGATTTTTAGGTGGGTATCTACCCTGGATTAATGCAATCATATTGGAAAACAAAAGACAAAATCATTTGCAGCTGATGGATAAGCAAAGCTTACATTTCAAACAGAAGATGAAGACAGAAAAAAGCCCGGTCACTGTTTATTCATATATGGGAGGTAGATCACCAGAAGCTTACAGTAAAAAACATTATGATCATTACATCATAGAATCATCGAATAGATAGGGATAAATGGGATATTTGTATAGCACTACTACAAGCCACAATTCATAAACTCTTTTGCTATTACAGAACTTGACATTTATTTAGAAGGGGCCTGAACAAGGGAGACTGAGGGAAGAGGCTACCAAAAAGAGTTCTAGTTCAGAGGCTTCTCCACTGCCTACTGGTGGAATCTTTGGATTCTTTGATGAAGGTGACTTATAATAAATACTACACTCTTGCTAGTTCTTTGGCTTAGTAGAGGTGCCGTGCACAATTCTGCTCTTAGCGGGATATTTGCCTTCTTTTGCAGACTGGCTTATGCTGTTCTACTCTTGAAGGGCCTTTGGGCTCTTTGGTTGGGGAGGGCTGGACTTCATTGGTGGGGGAGGGGTCGATTTCGTCACTGGGGGAGGGCTTGGTTTCTTTGATGGAGTTGGTGAAGACATATACATATCCTTCTTCGCATCAATTGGAGCTGTTTTCTCAAATTGGGTTGAAGATAAGTCGTATTGTTGGACTGTTGGTGGAGTTTCGAGGATCGTTGGAGAGGGAGGACTATATTTATTTGGCGGTGGCGGGGGCGGCTTAACTGGATGCAAATCATTTGAATGGGAATTTTGAAGTTTGTCTGTGGGTGTAGCTTGCATGCTATTTGGTTGTGAAATGTGCTGACTACGCCTAATAGCTTCTGTGCCGTTAGTGGCCGTGAGCGCCACCACCGCCCCAAGAACGAGCAGATAAAGAACTAGCAAATTTGGTTGGAAGAACATGACGTCAATGCAACTGAGTTGATAAATTTATTTGCTGATATACATGGATGTAGGGCCCTGCAATTTATAAGGTGTATGTGATTGGAATCGAATACAATGGCCCGCATAATTTATGCTTTGAAATTCACCCAGCTAGGTGTACTGCTAATTCATAGAATTTTTTTAGAGAATTTGTTCGGTCTCTCGTCGCTTGTTTCCCAAACTCATCCATGGATGGAAGAGTCAGGGCCGTACGTCTTGATCCAAATCTTATTTTAAAACAATTTTGCAATTTCAAATGATGGCGTCATATTGTTACGAATTTGGAGAGCAAGTGAAAATAATATATATTTTGAAGTAATTTCCAGGGATAATCTAATGTTCCAAATTTTCAAGGCGATAATCGGCCTCGGTGCCCAACTCCACGTTGAACCACATCTACCCATGGCGTCTGAGGCCTTGAAACTGTGGAACGACACAAATCGGTGACGGTTAGGGAGGCAAGATGCTAGTAATTGTTCTGCACGGTGCACTTTACAGGCCCATCTCTCTTTCATCGTATGGTTCTCGGGAAAGGATACTTCATTTATTCCAGTGTTGGGCCGATTTGCAAGAAACTGATCACAATCTTCGTATTTTCAAAAATAGGTTCGCCAACTTAAATTTTTTTTTTTTTAAAAAAAAAAAATCTCCCTCTGTGAAATTTCACTTCTATGCAACCCCATTAGGGTCTTTAGGCTCATTGGTGGGGGAGGGCTTGATTTCTTTGGTGGGGGGTGGAGTAACAGTTATGCTTCACATCAATCAGAACAGTTTTTTGGGGTTGGTTTGAGATACACTTAGATTTGACATTTTAATAATTTTAAATTACTAAAATGTCGTTAATTTTAAAAATTCAAGAAAATCATTAAAATATCACTGATTTTTTAAAAATCCAAAAAAATCTAAAAAATAGTGAGAATTGATATATATATATATATATGGGAAATAATCCAGTGCATGCGACTGCACGGTGCAGTCCATGCATTGTGGGCTCCACTTGATTATAAATAGAAAATCCACCCCACCAATTGTATTTAGGATTATTCACTTTATTAGCATACCAATTTTCATCCAAATCCAACATGTGTGTAATCCCCATCTTAAAATGGTGCAAAATCAACGTATTAAAATAGTTTAATGTAAATATCAAGTTTAAAATGGTTTTTTCAATATCTAAACCGTTTAAAGTAGGATTTATATATATGGATAAATGAGTGTATAAAGTTTCATTACAATCTAATATGTGTGGAGTCCATTTTACAGCGGTCAATTACGGTGCAGTCCGACTGCACAGGATCGGATCTATATATATATATATATATATAGGGAACTGATCCTGTGCAGTCCGCTGTAAAATGGACCCCACACATATTAGATTGTAATGAAACTTTATACAGTCATTTATCCATATATAAATCATACTTTAGACGGTTTAGATGTTGAAAAAACCACTTTAAACTTGATATTTACATTAAACTATTTTATTACGTTGATTTTGCACCATTTTAAGATGGAGACTACACACATGTTGGATTTGGATGAAAATTGGTATGGTAATAAAGTGAATAATTCTAAATACAATGGGTGGGGTGGATTTATGGGAAATGATCAGGTGGGGCCCACAGTGCATGAACTGCACGGTGCAGTCGCATGCACTGGATCATTTTCCATATATATATATATATATATATGAGATCCGATCCTGTGCAGTCGGACTGCACCGTAATTAAGGTGCAGTCCGCTGTAAAATGGACCCCACACATATTAGATTGTAATGAAACTTTATACACTCATTTATTCATATATAAATCATACTTTAGACGGTTTAGATATTGAAAAAACTACTTTAAACTTGATATTTACATTAAACTATTTTATTACGTTGATTTTGCACCATTTTAAGATGGGGACTACACACATGTTGGGTTTGGATGAAAATTGGTATGCTAATAAAGTAAACAATTCTAAATACAATGGGTGAAGTGGATTTTCTATTTATGATCAAGTGGGGCCCACAGTGCATGGACTGCACCGTGCAGTCGCATGCACTGTAATATTTCCCTATATATATATATGTTAAGGGGAAATGATCCAGTGCATGCGACTGCACCGTGCAGTCCATGCACTGTGGGCCTCACCTGATCATAAATAGAAAATCCACCCCACTCATTGTATTTAGAATTATTCACTTTATTATCATACCAATTTTCATCCAAATCCAACATGTCTGTAGTCTCCATCTTAAAATGGTGCAAAATCAACGTAATAAAATAGTTTAATGTAAATATCAAGTTTAAAGTGGTTTTTTCAACATCTAAACCGTCTAAAGTATGATTTATATATGGATAAATGAGTGTATAAAGTTTCATTACAATCTAATATGTGTGGGGTCCATTTTACAGCGGACTGCACAGGATCGGATCTCTATGTTAAGTACTCTTAGATTAATAATTGTGTAAAAAAATTTTTAAACAAATAAAAAAATGAAAATTTGGACTTGGCTGCACCAAAGCTAATCCCTGGGTGCACCTAGTCGGGCTTCGTTAGATTACTGAGCTCTTTTGGCGGAAGAGGAATTGATTTTTCTATTTTAGTTGGTGGCGGCTTATCCTCATTCACATCATTTAAAGGGGAATTTTGGAATTTGGCTGTGGATGCCACTCGCATGGAATTTGGCTGTGACGTGCTCTGCTAACGCCCCGTAGCTTCTGTGCCTGTAGTGGCCGTCAGCGCCACCACCGCCCCAAGGACGAGCAGATGTAAAACAAGCAAGTTTGTGCATGTTTGCTGACATTACAGTGTTGGAGGGATGGCGCTGCTATTTATAAGAAATCAGAGCCATTAATGCATGTAATATGTGTGTGATTGGGGCCTGCATGCATGCTTTGAAATTCACCCAGCTGCGCGTACTAATTTATGATTGGAATCGAATATGATGGTGTAATACTAATTTGTGATGGTAATCGAATATAATGGCCTGCATGCATGCTTT